>JAVGWX010000004.1:36337292-36937292 GCA_036924085.1 Ariolimax columbianus | reverse complement strand
TTTATATGTTGAATTAAAAAATTGTCAGTTATGCATTTAACAAAAGGTTTTGACTCTACAAGTGCTTCTGCTATATTCCATTTTATTTCTGGAAAGTTGAAATCCATCATTAATAATAACTTCCCTTCACTTGCCTTTGCTATTAATCAGCTCCTCATCTTCCTCTTTTTGACTTGATGGACATCTATAGCATACTTCAATCACTGTTTTTTCACCCCCACTTTATATTTCTCCGCACACACTTTTATTTTTGTTACCACATGATAAATCATCTTTGATCGTTATATTAACAAAATATATACAGTATAATAAAACGCCACCTCCCTTAGCCTTGTCTCAAACTACCATATCTTTCCTTAACATTGTATATCCCTCTATTTCAAGTTCACTATCTGCAATGCCCTCATTCTGTTCTTTATTTCATAAGTGCATCTCCCACCAGAACTGATATGGGTAACTGATATGCCCAAATTTTGAGATGAGTGTACTTGTTTTAGTTCCATTGCAACATTTTGGAGAATTGTGTTTCTTAGCTACCATCATTACTTCGTTGATAGTAATTAGATGGTCCAAAAAATAAAATCTGTGGAGGGTTTCTTTTTTGTTGTTCATCCTGAGAAGGACATTTTGTTACATTTTGTTATAGTTTACAGCAAGGTTGCGATATCTTTACCTTTTGATCTGTCACTTCCAGTTTCAACATGACACATTTGTTTAGATGTGGTTTGCCTTCCCTCTTCTATTCCTATTAACTCAGCCACACTGCACGGATGTAGCCTATTTTCAAGTGCGCAATTTGGAGGCAAAATTGTGTCTTGAGAGCTCTGGTTTGCTGACTAGGCAGCAAGCTATGAGTAGCTGACTGCTGTTGTCTTGTTCACTGGACCTTCAGCCCCTGTGAATTGTAGCTTCCCTATGTTCCAAGGAGAGTCAAGAGGAACAAGCTATATCAGTCTGAGGTATAATTATTTCACTGACAATATGAGGTGATATTACTATATGAGCAACATGGCATGGTGATATAACTGCGGGATCAAGATGCTGCGCAGTACATGATCTACAGCAGTCAGCAACCCGAAGCTGATTGCTAGCGCCAGGGCCTGTAAACCAGAACTGCCAAGACCTTTCTATACCTCCACGTTATGATTCTGGATTACAGGCTGCAACAAAGCAGACTGGCTAAGGAGAATGTATCGAAAAGGGAAGGCTAACTTGGTACATAAAAATGCCTGCTGGTCAGATGTGTTGGACCAAAAAATGCAAATATCGCAGTGAAGCTATAAACTATGATACAATGCATTCCGTTCTCCGAACACTATTCTGCTACTTGCAACCTTTTCAGGGATTGGTAGCAGGAGTTTGTGAACGAACCATGAAGAAAAATAAGAATTTAACAGCAAATTCAAAATAAGGAGATACATTTTCACTGTCAAAATGAGGTGATATTTCTGTGTGGTCAGTAATAGAAGGTCATATTACTGTATGGTAGCTAGGTAGGTACATTTACAGATAGCTAGAGACAGGCAGGCTGATACTAGATAGGCATTAGATTAGATTAGCCAGACAGGTAGATTCTTACCTTTGCATATTTCTGCAAGCATATTGATAATACACTGAAATTATTGGCCGAGTCTAAACAATATGATATATTTATAGTTTCATTCCACTCAGGTTTCAGTGCTGTTGTCATGGAAGTGAAAGACTGGACATTCTCAGCCACAGCAATTGCAAATACATCGTCAAGAGTCTGATTACTGCCAGATTTTGCAGCTTCAGTAACCAAATCTACAACCACAAATACGAAGAAAGTCCTCACAATTTTCCACATTCTAATAAAGTATTTTATAGTCAACAGTTGAATTCCACACTTAATTTTGACAAACTGGCAAAAATATACAATGTCACGGCACTTTCTGGTCCTTCTTGGTGTTCATTTTAGCTTCTGTAGAGGATTAAACAAATAAATTATTCGATGTGATATATAAAAAGAGGAAATAAATAAAAAGGCAGCGTCAACAAAAATGTGTACAAAAGATTATGAAGAAAAAAGCTGAATAAAATGTGTGTCCATTTCTGCTGAAACAACTCGTTCTCCATTTCTGCGGACACAACACTTTGTCTCCATATCTGCAGTCCCAATACTTCGTCTCCATTTGTGTCTGTCTACCATAATAATACTTTTCTATTTGTGCCCTTGTCTGCTGTAACAACACATCTCCATTTGTGTCCATGCCTGGCTTAACATTAATCCATTTGTATCCACGTCTGCCACAATAACCTTTATCCATTTATATACATGTCTGCCACAACAACATGTATCCATTTGTGTCCATGCAAGCCATAACAACATTTATCCATGTGTGTCCATGCAAATCATAACAACATTTATCCATGCGTGTCCCTGCAAACCATAACAACATTTATCCATGCGTGTCCATGTCAGCCATAACAACATTTATCCATGCGTGTCCATGCAAGCCATAACAACATTTATCCATGTGTGTCCATGCAAGCCATAACAACATTTATCCATGTGTGTCCATGCAAACCATAACAACATTTATCCATGCGTGTCCATGCAAACCATAACAACATTTATCCATGCGTGTCCATGCAAACCATAACAACATTTACCAATTTGTGTTCATGTTTGTTATAACTACATTTCTTCCTGGGCTCTACATGGAGAGTGATAATACTGCTTATATAAATGAGTAACAACTTTTAAAACCGCAAATTACTTTACTGATTATATTAGGGATCAAGATTCTGAGAAGCACATGAGCTGCAGTGGTCAGCAACACAAAGCTACCTGCTAGCATCAGGGCCAGCGAACCAGAGCTGCCAACACCCTTCTCCACCGTTACGCGGTGATTCTGGATAACAGGCATAGCAGAGTCCGGGTTTTCACTGGGGTTATTCTATCTAGAATGTTACCACATGTTTCCAAATCATTTATGACCACACACAGTAAATAACATAGCATGCAGCAAGTGGCATGTTTAGTACATCATACTTATACAACAACTATTAAAGTGAGTGCAAAGAGTTTACAAACAACACAAGAAATACATCTTATCTAAATAGATACGCGGAGTTTATAAGTATAAGCTATTGAATGTTGCTCCAGACTATCCCAACCCAGTTCTAGCCGCACACTCCCCTACCCTTATCTGCACCCTCAACACACTCTCAAAAACTCGTCTTCACTATCGTATTCTGTGCATTCACTCACACTCAGATCCCCTCAGGCGGATGATCTTGACACAATACATTCAATCTATTCAACGTATACTCACATGTGATCACACACTCAATCGATCTGCGTATACACACGCTCTGGAACATACATCGTTCCCTCTGTGGCCTTCACACACATCCAGATCTCTCCTAGGCAATCACTCGTGTAACCTTTCAGGACATACATCGTTCACAAGGTGCCCTGCACGCACAACACACATTCAGATCTCTTCTAGACACAGGGCGCCCAACACACACCTTATAGAGCGACTGGCCAAGACTCAAAAGGTATATGCTCGTTGAGCCACCCCGTATTTCATTCTATCTCACTAACATTTGTCAAACAGCCTATTAATCGCTCTTCTATAAAGTCGGCGAGCTAAAAAGACTCCTAGCTAAATTTTTCTCTCTCTCTCTCTCCATGGCCAGTCTGTCTGAGTTCAACTTTGTCTAGTATTATATAGTCTCAAGCAGTATCAGAGTTGTCCAATCGACCTCTGGGGGATGTCTGCTCCAGCCATCACCTAGATTGGATCTACCTCCATTTAGTCTTTATTGGAACGAATCACTCTGAATTCCTGTCACTCAAAGTGTCGCAGCAAACTCTGCTGGCCTCTGTCTGTCACTAATCACACACTACCCAAATCGGAACGCCAGAGTGGTCAGTACCTAGCCTCTACCTGTAATAGACACATTCTTTCCCCATAACCCCCCCCCCCCCCCCGTTTTCCTTTGTCGACTTGGTGTCGAGACGATGAGTGACCTTGGCATAGTGTTGAGATGGAGAGTGACATTGGCACACATTCAAGTACCTTTGTTCTCAGAGTCGCTGACCACTTCACCCCTGCCCTAAACACTCATGCTCCAGCTGGAACTGTTACACAGGCTGCAACATAGCAGACTTGCTAAGGAGAAGGCATCGAAGAGAGAAGGTTAACCCAATATCCAAAAATGCCTGCTCAAGTCGAATGTGTTGCCCGAAAGATACAAATATTGCAGTCAGTCTGTAAACTATGATACGACGCATTCCGTTCTCTGGACAACATCTTACTACTTGCAAAGCCCTTTTCAGGGCTTGGTAGAGGGAGTTTAAAAACAAATGACGGAGAAGAAAATTACATTAACACATGACTCATAAAGAAATATATTTGGAGCATATGAGTATGAAGAATTATCAAGGTACTGGAGGGGTGAACTTGAGATTATTTGTTACTGTTATAATAGAAGATAGATGTTCATCCATCATAATCGAAGAGGACCACTTTGTCAACATTCACCGTTTGCATTAATTCCAAGATGACTAAATAAGCCAATCTGAGCACTTAGTACAAGGAAATTGAACACGCCCTTCGACCAAAGTTGAAGAAGGGTTGCTGTGAGCAGGGTTGCGGAGCAATCATTTCTGGATATTCTCATTTATTCTTGTCATCTCATGTCTCTGAGCACAATCCGCAGTAGTGCTGCACCAGTCTGTGCGATTGGTGGCGACTCTTTCCCAGTCGTCGTGGTTAATACCGCACTGAATCGGGGATATGTTAAGTGTGTTCTTGTACTTTTTATGCTAACCACCGCTTGCTCTTTTGCCATTTTGCAGTTCACCACAGAACAGCTCTTTTGGTAGACGTTGATCCGACATGCGGACCATGTGCTGTACATATCATAGTGTAAATACTGGATATGCCCGATCGCGCTAACACATCTGTATTTAGCACTATGACCTGCCATTTAATCCCCAGTAGTTTCCGCAAGAAGTGGATGTGAAAGTGGTTTAATTTCCCGACATGACTATAGACGGCCCAGGTCCCTCACGCATATAAGAGGGTAGGTAGAACAACTGCAGCGTAGACCTTTTTTTGTTCCAGTCCTGATCACTCACCTATCCCACATCTTCCAATGAAGTCTACCAAATGACGGAACATTACACGAGGACCGTACTTCAATTAGTATATGATAATGTGCCGTATTCTAGTTGTAGTCGAACTCTAAGCCTTTCGTTCCCTATTCCTGACAAAGCGTGAGCACAAAATCGCTGGGCCGTGCAGCGAAAATTCACACGTACTCTCGAGACACCTTGCTGATAGGAGGTGTGTAGGGGTCACTCGTTACCACTGTAGGTGACAAGACGTCTTGCCTACCTCGGAGTCCTTGTCAGTGAGAAATCCAAACAAACGAACGGAAAGAAAAGGGACAGGAGAGGCGGTAAAAGAAAAAGTAGGAAGCCAAGAACAGGGAAAGCTTTTTTAGATTTGCCCTGCCCTGCTCAAGCCCAGCCAGCTAAGCAAGAAATTCGTTATCAGTCTACCACGACAACAAATGTGCTGAGCGGTGTGGACCGCACAGAACACGGCGAGGCACTTGAGCAGCCGTGGTCATCCACTGCACCCGAGTCCATATTCAGTCGTCCTGACTTGTCTTGCCACTGGTTAAAGTTGGACTCGGGCAAGAGAGTGAGGTCGACGAACAGCGCAACCCTTCCTCACTTAAATCAAATTCATCGGGCAAGTCATTCTCTTTTCATTTATCTAGTTCTAACACAGTCGAGTCCTGTGGCGACCGGCGAAGCGTAAGTCTTCATTGCACCGGGGTGTCCCAAATCTACTAAGAAATAAGGATCAACAGTTTAGACGTAATGTGGAATCAATATTAATTTATGGATATGAATCATAAATAATAATTGAACGACCAGAACAATAACTTGCAGGATCATAAATGTGCCAAGAATACAACGGACAGCTACATCAAATGATAAATGCGGGTGTCTAGTGGTACGGCTCACAAGCCAAGCAGCATAGATGTGCTCGGATTCATTAACCAGGAATATCTTACCCTTATGGGAAGTTATTCCATTTAAAAATGCGTCATGAAGTCGGATGCATTAAACCGTAAGGCACAAAACACAGTACAATACACTGTGCCACGGGAAACGAGACGAATGTCCGGAAAATGAAGATAAATTACAACAATAAATATAAATGTTAACTAAAATAATAATAGGCGCGGTAAAATTCGCTGGGAGACCGGGTGGTAATGTCAACTATCGAAGTCAAGAGAGACTGAGGACGGAAAAAAGAAAAGATATTGGTTGGCAAGTTAGCTTTGGAAAGACAGAATATGTGAAGGGTTGCAATGAAATGCTGAAAGGGTTGATGACGGTTAATGGTAGTTGACCATCAAGCTCTCGTCGGGGTAAAATAAACTAAGCTGGCGACGACTGGCGAGTAAAGAAAATCACAGTGAGATTATTAATCGGGTCCAGAAATGAGCACAGCAAATGGGTTGACCATCAGCCAGCAACGCATAGCTGGCTGACTGCATAAGGGTCAACAAATCAAAGCTGACCAGAAGACAATTCCGTCTTCAAACGGCGCCCCTGGAAACAGGCTGCACTAGTGTAGCGTTGGCTAAATGAATTGATTCAAGAAAGAAGGCAAACCCGGTATTTAATAAGCCAGCTCAAATCGGATGTGTTGGTCCGAAAGACGCAGTTATCGCAGCATGACTGCATACAACAACGTCATTTTCAGGACGAACGAATAAGAAGATGTTTTTATTATCTACAAATGTATGAAGAAACAACAATCCCCGAATAATTGAGCACATACACTGAGTAACAATTATTGTAAGAAACATAGTAAACCGTGGGTTTGCCGGGGTATTTGTGTCTGACAAGCACAAGAATAGCACCGCTGTTCCACAGAGAGCATGTCGTAAGAGACAACTAACTGTGTGGTCTGTTAAGAGCAGCATAGATGGCAACTAACAGGCTGCGGGGTCTACTTTACTCTAGTGTTTGAGTCTATTAAGATGGACTCGCACATCAGTTAACCACCATCTGTGGAACTTGTTCCAACACAGCGGAGTAATAAGCTGCTCGAGCCTACCCAGATAAGCAGGAAATCCTCATCCCGGCTACATCCAGCCCACGCCAGAGCTGGGACCTGCACTGGGGCATCTACCCCTGTAGAAGTACAGGTCGACTAATTCTTAGAACATAGTAAACTAGTTAAGTTAATAAATCATTGCTGTGACGATATTCAACTAACGATTACCGTTCATGACTTCTGAACTTAGCTACATCGATCCACAGTTTCAGTGAGAATATCTTCAAACGAACATAAACGAGACAGATCTAATAATGTCATCTGAATGAAGCAAACCTATCAAGTATTTCCTCCTCCCCCATTAGAATAGTCACTGCACAGCTTGTATCAAATTACCGCATATTCTCGATAATCGGATAATCGCCCGTGTCAATTCCCGATGTGTACGTCATGACCGGGTGACAGCTTCTGCCTCAGTTATGTCCCTTGATGTGCAAATTATTGCCTTCATTTATATTTCGCTTGTGGCAAGTATAGTAATTGTGCAAGGCAGGTGAGGTGGTAGTGTAGACTACGTGGGCGATTTAAAGTTATGCACTTGAGACATTTTCATTAATGTGCCTTTAGACATTGTCTTAAAGCTCGGAATGTCATTTAGATTATACGATTATTTTTCAACGCAGTCACAATCCCGATCTACACACAAACATCAACGTCATACAAGTTGTCGCATTCCATCAAGGAAAAAATCAGACGACTTCTCCCGAAACAATACATTCTCCTCGCCAGAAGCGTAACGGTGTCCCTTGAGGTATTCCTTCAGCTTCGAGAAGAGGAAGAAGACACAAGGTGCCAGGACAGTGCTGTACGACAGGTGTGGTAAAATGTCGTCAAACGCGACACGCTCCAATGCAGCCACTCTTTGTGGACTTGTGTGTTGGCGTGCATTGTGGTGCTGAAGAATTGCTTGCTTACAAACACGAAGTTGATGCAACGTTTTTACATATCGATGGGATTTGACGGTATTGCGATGCATCAAAAATTGTGTGTGGAATTCACCCTCGCAGTCCCAAAAGATGGTCATCCTCTTTGCCACCGAACCTTGAATATATTTTTGGCGGTATGAGTTTGAATGTCTGTACTCCATAGACCGACGCTTGGTTTATGGGTCATAATCATGTGTCCATCACTCGTCGCCAGTGACAATTCGGCGGATAGATGCATCGTCTTCCTGTTCATTTCATAAGTTCCTAACACACCAACTGTCGGCGCTGTTTCATATTCGGTGTCAGCATGCGAGTGACCCATCTCGCACACACTTTTCTACATCCAAGCAGGACATGAATAATGTGATGGACTCGCTCAATCGAGATCATAAGCTTTGCGGCAATATCCTTCTGCTTGACACGACGATTGTAATGAAACCAGTTTGTCCAAGCGAGCTAGGTGATGTGCATCCACAGCTGTGATCGATCGTCTGCTGCGATACTTATCATGCAGGTTCGTCGTGGCTGGATTGTCGCCTTTTGCAGTCCGTGTCCAGCTCCTCCCAGTATTGACCTCCACACAAGTGTCACCATATACCGCAGTCATTCTTCGATGCATGTTGATGTGCACGCAACCTTCCGTTGTTAGGAATTCGTTCAAATTAATACAATTGTTAGAGAATTTAATATTATACCAATCAAAGGCTGGGTTGGCATTCTTGATTAGGACAATATGTTTTCAATCAGTCGTTGACTGTTCATTGAGATGCTAGAGTCCACCAACAACAATTTGACGAACTTCAAAATAAAACCATATCAACGACCAATACAAGTTTACAAAAGGAAAAAAGATCTAACAAAATGTCGTGGCAGATGGATAGATGACAGACAAGACTTTGGACAACCGATGGAACACACGTGACCCATGAAAGGTGATTTAAGTTCCCTACGCGGCACGCAACTGCACAATTGGTCGGAGAAGTAATTAACTATTCATAATATATATATATATGCATTGATTTCTAAAAGGCGTCTGACAGACTTAACCATCCATCATTCTGGAAAATCCTTAACTATGGCCTTACATTAAAATATATGAATATCATAAAAACACTATGCCCCGGTGCATAATGTTGTATGCGAACCTATGTTGATAAATTTGTAGGGTTCCATATCGAAACATAAGCAAAGCAAGGAGGCACTATGTCACTACTCTTATTTAGTATAGCTTTAGACTGGGTAATTCGTAGTTATGCATATGTAACAGACCCTCTGCTTGCCCTGGCCGCGATCTAACTTAGAACATTCTCACACTCATCCACATCATCATGACCATACTCAGTAAATGACATATCAAACAGCAGGTGGCATATTTATTATATCATACTCATATCATAGAATGAGTAGAGAAATTACAAACACAATATAATACATATCTTAACTAAACATTATACTAAAACGGGAATTGTAAGCATTAGCTATTGATGGAATTCCCAACGATCTAAAAACCCAGTTATATTGCCTTGCAATTACATCACACACACATCGCCTTAACTGCGTCTTCAACACACCTTATCAAATACTCTTTCTCACTGAAATCCCCTCAGGCGGGCGATCTCGACATAACTCGTTCACAATGTGTCCTTGCTTACAAACACACTTTCAGATTATCTATTAATGCAAAACTCACACACCTATTTGAGCGATCCTGTTCTATTACTAAACATTCGTCCAACCGTCTATCAATCGCTCCTCTATCTAAGTCGGTGAGTTAAACATACTATCCACATTCAGTCTCTCTCTCTCTCTCCATCTCTCCTCCAGCCTCCCGAGCTAAACTTTTTCTCGAGTTATATATCCTCAAGGAAGGCCAGAGCTTGACCAATCGATCTCAGGTATGGTCATCTTCAATCCCAATTGGAACGAAACACTTTGCACACCTGTCACTCATTCTCTCGCAGCAAGCCCCGTTGCCAATTTCGTCTGTCAATCAATCTCCCCGTACCAAAATCGGAAGGCCAGTGGTCAGTTTCTATCTGTCCACATTTCTTAACCCAACTCTGTTCTCCTTTGCTGAGACGGTGAGTGACCTTGACATGCATTCAGGTAGCTTTAAGCTTTAACATGTTCAGGCATCCTAAACTCCCCTTGCTCCGGCGGGAACTGTTACACATACAACAATCATTTAGGTATGAAATGGAGAGATGCTAAAACCTAAGAAGATCTTGCCTTAGCAGTTGACTTGGCACTTTTGAGTTCAAGTGTTGAGAAGACGCAAGGAACGATATATAGGCACTGCCAACTATCAAAAAAGACAGGTCTGCGGATAAATGCTAGAGAACAAGAAAGTCAGTTATATCAAAATAACTGAAAGTATATTAGAGAAGGTAGTCCATGTAATATACTTTGGCAGCAAAATGGAACAGGGCCGAGACACGACTGAAGTCTTGTCTTGAATGGTCTTGACTGCATTTGCATTTAGCCAATAAACAAGTATCTGGAAATGGAAAAAAAATTCGCAAATACATGAGACTCTGTTCACTCCAACACAATATCGGTATTAATATAGGCATGCGAAAGCTGGAAAATGGCCAACATTTTTTTAAAAATAGACTGAATACATTTGTAAATTCGTGTCTTAGAAAAATATTGAACATTGGCTGAAATTAATTTAAGACAAACAAACAAAAACATTACAATTGACACATTATGAAAATTAACGCATGCAAAACAATCTCTGCAGATAAACAGATCGCCTAAAATATGAAGTCTACGGTAAACGTGACCAAGATCAAATATGTGTAGGAATTCAAGCACTTTGACAGTGGTTCCACCAAGGGTGGAGATTTAGACAGATAAATTGGTATCCGTTGTCAAAATGCGAACGATTTTGCATACCAGATGTCACTACTTTTGAAATATTCTAACATAACATGTCCACAAAAAGACGTCTGATCAACAGCATACTCCTGTCGTCGCTCTGTTACCAGTGCCAAACGTGGATTTTAACCAAATCTCTAGAGAGAAAGATCACGACATGTGAGATGAAATGCCTCCGGTAAACCATCAGCGTAACTAGAAGAGAGCATGCGGAATGAAGCTGTGCGAAACATCGCTGAAGCTTGACCGTGTACCGAATATATTGATTGGAAGAAAATCAACTGGTTGGGTCAGTTAATGAAAATGCAACCTGACCAACTACCCCTGTGCATCCTTAGCGCACGGAGATCGAGTTTTCGCAACTGTTGCAGACCGAGAACAAAATCGATAGGAAGTGTTGCGGATATTCTATTCTAAATGGTCATGGGATGACGAATACTTCAGCATCTCACCTGGCCCTGGACAGAAAACTACGGCTCCCCAAGCCGCTTCACTGCACAAGTCGATAAGACAAGATAGGCTTCCTAGAACATGTTGGTGTCAATCGACTGCCTGCAACGCAGGAGGTGGCCTGAAGGCAAAGCTTTCCTCACTCATAAGCTTATATGAATTCTTTAAATTTTTAATTGTGTGTGTTTCTGACCTAAATATGGAGTGGCGTCTCAGTCCCACTGGCTCATTTCTTTCGTTCATTGCGGTGTTTATTTTTACATTACCTTTGTCCTACACGTCACATACAGGTATAGTACTCAAGTGTTTTGTGGTCATGGCTTCCTCTTTATGTATGTTTCTTTGATAATCTGCAAAAAACGTGGTTTCTGGGTATTCCTCAGATGTTACCCTGTCCGTAAACAAGAACAACAGGTGTGATAGTATACATCTCTGTCGTCCACTGGTTGTAACCTCACACCTTGTTTAAGTCTAGCAGAGCTTGGTCTGACATATTTCAAGTGGCGTAACTTGGCCGCGAGGAAAACAATCTTATGTTTAACAACAAAACAATTAGTCTTCCTTCGACCATGACCGCGCTGGAGAAGATAAAATATGGTCCAATTTCCTATTTCCCCTTTTCTATAATAACAACACACAGTATATTCACATGTCTACATAAAAATGATGTATTGCATAGCCATATATACATCACATATATAGATGCAATATGTAAAAAAAAAGCCAACATTAGGGTGGGAAACAACATCAGTGATCACTTAAACGAACTTCTCTTTGTTGTGGACCAGGCAATAATAGCAACCTCAGGCCAACAACTGCAGTAACATATCAACAATCTTAATGAGGCCTGTATAGATCACATTATGTAAATCAACATAGAGAAAACCGAAGTTATAACGAGTGCAAAAAAAGAAATGGCAATATTCATACAATACCATCAAGTAAAACATGTGAAATATTTCAAGTACCCGGGTAACAAAATCTCAGCAGACGGTAAAGGTGATACCGACATTTAAAACATGTAATAGAGCATGCCAAATCATTGGGCATATATCCTCGATTTTACAATGTAAGGTCGTGACAATAGATACAAAAAAAGAACACTAATACAACACAATATCCCTACCCACATTGTGCTATCAGTGCCAGAATTGGACATTACCAAACAAAGATAAAAGACACACTGTAACAACACAGAATGAAATGCCTGGGTAGAATGATTGGAGTAAAAAGAATGGAAAGAACTAGATACACAGATATAAGCGGACTAGCGGTTACAACACCAGTGCTAGACCTCATCAAGAGACAGCAAACCAAAAGGTTCGGCCACGTAACGGGATAAACACCAGATAGTATCCCTCAGATAGCAATGCTACACAGATACAATCAAAGCCAAGAGCCGACCACACAAAAGATGTATAGCAAAAATGACAGAAGCAGTGAAACTCCCCGTGTACTAAGCAGATTATAGAGCCCGGACAAGAAGCCTCTTCTCAATCTGATGCTGAAAGGCACAAACAGGACCCAAAAAACGACCTGAAATAAACAAAACGACTCTGTGTTTGACAGCTTGTAGTGTCGCAATAAAAAAATTTAAAAAAAATTCAATTCAACAGACCAACCACAATCTCCTTTTCCCTCTACCCTATTTTGAACTGTCACCTGCAACATGACATCCTCCGGTAATCTCCTCTAACTGTAATCCCAAAAGATATCCATCACCAGACACGTATTTTTTCGTGGACAAACCTAATGTGCCTATCACATATGTGTGGATGATGTTACAACTAGGTAAACAATACATTAAGAGCCTACTGAAGAACAAACAATGTTTTCAGTGGCATAAATAAGCCAACTAGCAAGGTCGTCGATCTAATGCGAGCAAGATTACACATTAGATAATGAGAAGAGACAAATTGTTTGTTTGAACATTTGATATTTTAAAATATATTTTTTTTGGCGTTCGCTTTATTTCTCTATTCCTCAAGGCGGTGTGCGTTACACTGTGGTTTTTATTTTGCGTCTGTCTGCCCAGTGCATCCGACTTCAGCATGCATTTTATGTAAGGGTCTGCGTCCTCCTGCATTTTCTAAGGGTTTGCTTCCCCGGGGTAACGGTCGGTGCTGTGATGGGGATCTAACCCAGCACCTTCTGGTTGTGAGCCGTGTCACTTAACCATTAGCCTACGCCCCTAAAAATATGTTTAACATGTCTTATTTGTTTATTTAAGAAAATATAAAAGCCGCTGACAAACAAAATAGCTTTCTAAAATGTTAAATTTCGGATTGAATGGAAATGTCTCCTAAGAACAGAAAGGTTGAAATGATGTGTGTCCATTAAGACAAACAAACAAAAGAGAAGCATTAAAAGCTTAGAAATCACTTATCGAGTAATATCTGTCCCTATGGTGTGCTCTGAGTTACGTAAGATAACATAGCAAAATCAATACCACTATAGTTTACACAAATCGATAATGAAATTATCTACTTAACTATACACTGGCCTTTTATACACAATTCGAATCTGGTATTAAACATTGATCGCGAGCGTGTATGCATTAAAGGGTTAGATAGTGAGAAGCTAGGAACAGGTCCAGCGTGCCATGTCAAGCACCCACAACGAATTCTAACTAAGTGGTTATCCATAAAAGACATTCACAACATTCTTGTTGTTTTTAACCATACAAGTCTACTTTTGATTGATGCTTCTTCCCTCCTATGAAGATGCACTCTACATCTCTTTGATCAAACACATCAGCTTAAGTTATAATCACGTACATAAAGTTTTTTTTGTTCTAAAGTTTAGTTTTGTTCTATGCAAAACATCATTTATATACATAAAAAACTCAATTGAATTATGTGAACCACAAGTTACTAAATATAGTACATTACACGCCTTAACTCAGTGTTGAGTACAATTGAAACAGTTCTAACTTGCAGTAAATAAAACAATCACGCTTTGTACAACTTTTAAATTGAAAAAAACATACACATAATAAATAATACAGCGGGTTTCTTAAATTTAAGAGACCGCATTAACTGGCACAGTCGTTACTTTTAATACTTCTTCGGCATTCGTTCTGAAAAGGACATTGTATCGTAGTTTACAGCCAGTCTGCGATATCTGCGTAGTTTGGATCGACAAATCCAATTTTAGCACGGTATTTTAGGGACCGGGTTTGCTTCCATTCGATCATTACTCGCTTTGCCATGCTGCACGGTTGCAGTCTGTTTTCAGGGCAGCCACTTATAGGCGGAATAGGGTTTTGGTCAGTTATGGGTAACTGACTCTGACGCAAATAGTAGCTATGAGTCACTGGCTGCTGTCTTTGGTCCCATTTAAAATACTAAAATAGCCAAATTATTCTTTCTCATTAACGAGACAGAATAATTATGCGAGACAACAATTTATAAGCTAATTTTAAAATGTGGTTAAGGAAGCATTATTGTATCAATGATAATCATCAATTGACTGTTTACTGAAATAATATTACAGTGTTTTTGTGATGTTTTGATTGATTAGCATGTAAGGGAAGAATGTAAAAACACTGAACATAATGAATTAAGAGCAGTACTCTGTCAACTATGCCAGCAGGCCGCACCAAAAAGGGTAGTGGTGCAGTGGGTTCCATCTCACTGCAACATCAAAGGCAACGAGGAGGCAGACAGACTGGCAAAAGAAGGTGCAAAACTACCCCAACCAGATACTAGCATGACATACGAAGAGTCAAAACGGCTTATTAGAGCTAGATACATGACCAAATTGGAAACCGAATATACTGGCTACACCAAAAACGATGCCTATTACCAGTTGAACAGAAGAGAGCAGGTCGTTGTCTTCATAATTCGCACTGGCCACAACAGACTGAGGTACCACCTATTCAACAAATTGAAGATAGGTGGCACCGACGAATGCTCGTGTGGTACCGGGAAAATTACCGCTGAGCATTTGCTGCAAAACTGCCCGACATACGAGGATCAGAGAGAGAGCAGATGTGGCCAACACCAGTGGCAACACTAGATAAGCTCTATGGCAGTGTCGACAGCCTTAGGATGACGGCTGCTTTTTTCGAAAAAATAATGGTTACTGTCTGACTGCGTACGAAGAAGAAGTACCCGCCAATCGTAAATGTATCAAAACTGTCAATGATCTCGTCTTCTCTAACATTTCTTATTATACATTCCACATAGATGTTGTATAGATTAAGTAAGAGGATACATCTCTGTCTTACTCTCTTTTGTACTGCGAACCAATCTGATGTTTGCCCAGATACTCAGACAGCGGTTCGTTGATCTTGGTATAATGTTTCAATGAGATGTACAAAGTGCACAGTTAACCCCATTTCCTTGATGATGTTCCATAGATTTTGATGTCTTACCGTATCGAAGGCTTCGGTGTAAGCAATGAAACATATGTACACGTCTACATTAAACTCTCTACATTTTCGCAGATATTTCTAAAATTTAATATGTGGTCTCTCTGTCTTTTCTAAAACCTGCTTGGACTCCGTGAATTTTAGATTCAATTCTTTTCTCTATCCTTCTTAATAGGAGCCGCAAGAGTATTTTGCTAGCGTGGCTGATTAGCGCGATAGTTCGGTAGTTTGTGCACAGCTTTAGATTGCCTTTTTTAGTACAATATAACCTCTAATTATAGTACAACATACACTTTAATTATTGTACAACATACCCTATCATTATAATACAACATATTATCTAATTCCCTGGAAAGGGCTTTGTAAGTAGCATGACGTTGTCCGGAGAACGGAATGCCTTGTGTCGTAGTTGGACTGATATTTGCACTTTTCGTTCCGACCTATCCTACTCCAGCATACACTTTTGTGTACTCGGTACCGAGTTAGCCTGTCCTCTTCGACCCCTTATCCATAGCCAGTCTGTCCTGTTGCAGCCTGTTATCCAGGTTCACCGCGTGGAGGTGTAGACGGTTCAAGGCAGCTCTGATTCGCTGGCCATCACACTAGCAGTCAGCTTTAGGTAGCTGAATGTTGCAGCTAATGCACCGCCGTTGTTGAATGGACACAATGAGTATCTTCACTCTTGTGTGCGCTCTGAAAAAGGCGTTAGGTGGCGAGTTGCAGTAATTTTCTTCACATCCCGAGTGTGCTGATAAGGCAGTTGTGATATGCTTGATCTGCAGGTCGCTCACTGCAAAGGGGATCACGGCGATCCTCACCTAGTTAGCCAGATTGTCATGAAACATGGAGAACTGCATGGAAGTGAGGTGGGTTTCTTTGTCAGTATATTTTACTTGACCCTGGCTAACATGTCTGATCAGTATGTTTTACCTGACTCTGACTAACACGTCTGATCAGTATGTTTTACCTGACCCTGACTAACATGTCTGACCAGTATGTTTTGGCTAATCAGACTCCGTCACAGTCAACATTTTAACAAAAGAGGTAGAGCGGGTGGCCGAGGGATTGTGAGTTTGGTTTACAATACCAACGTACCAAGATCGAATCACGACGTCCTCAGTTTGACAAACCAGCCCGCCGTGGCTTTTTTTCATGGCCTCGTCATATCTCAGTCAACCAGGCTGTAAATGGGTATCTGAGGGAAAAACCAGTGGACAATTTCAGATCTGCTGCGGGAACTGCGAATTTCGTGCTCTGTCGTCGGCACTTTCACCAATGAAAGAGACTGAGCACATAAGAGGGCGACCTGGTGCAATGAAGTCGCTACTATGAGCCATTTACTTTAATGAATTAAAAAGCCGCCCACATAAAACGTGCAATTACTCCGAGGAATAACACCAAAAAGTGCACTGCATCGTATTTACATACGAAGAAAAAAGAATTCTAAAAATCACAGACTAAACAATGTCCTGATAAGTAAAGGGACCAGAAACGGTAATTACCTCAGAAAATTCCTCATATGGACACAATGCCTGCAAAGCTAAAAGTTGTTCTTTAGCAGACACTGTCGACGGGGATAAAGTGTTAGAGTGTACTAGGTCTCATATTTTTGTGAGGTGTAGTAAGTATTTTCATTTACTTATTGCCTTCCCTATTCTGACAATGCATCAGATGTCCATTTAAAGCGATGTAGATTTGAGCGTACCGAGACTGAAGACTGAACTGTAGCTTTGTCGTGAGGATCAAGAGTACTTACAGATCTGCAGTTTTGACATTCAATGCGCGTCTCTTCCTAAAATAACGGTTTCCTAACAAAACCCCATTAGTACCCGAGAAGGAAAGAACAGAACCACTGCAACCTTCCTAACATAGAGGGCTGTGTATTGAGCTAGCAACCTACCGCCGTACACCAACTTTCTACAATAATCTCTACTGCAAAACATGGTTTGGTACATGCTTTCTGTAAGATGTCAGGGGTGGTCAAAGTCATATATTTCGCAGGAAACATTCGAGACAAGAAGAGTTTGAAATTTTAATACGATTAAGTAACCGGACCAACCTGCAACAAGTGAATATACGTACGATGCGCATGATGACGTCAAAAAAAGGACGTGAGTTAACGAAAGACCTTCCGAGACCAGGTCAGGCACATATTGTTGCGTTAACTTACGTTCTTCTTTAACCATCATTGGCGAGTTCTTCACTGTTGTCTTCGACACACTTTTGTCACCCAACACTGCCTGTATTCAGCGATGAATGTCAACTGGTCGACATCCTTCATCTGTTAGAAACCGAATCACCGCTCGCTGATCAACTCTAGACGGATTTCGTATCACACCCATGTATTCAACGGTCTAGTGAAGAAACTATGAGTCGGAGGATAATGAAATTTTGTAAACTTGACGGTTGGCATGTGCTATTTACACAAAAAGTGACGTCATCATGCGCATTGTACGTATGTTCACTTGTTGCAGTTTGGTCTGGTTTCATTTGAACACGCCTCGTAATTTGAGAATGGTGTTGAGTATGTGCATGATAAATCATAACAAATCAATTATATGGTTTTAATTTTCCATATGAGAAGAGCAGAGTTGGGAAACAATGTAACAAGGGGCAACATGATGGAGAAAGGGGATAAAGTGAGAAAATACTGGACGGTTTAACATCATGAATAACAACCTTAGGGACTGTCTATGCCAGTCGACATGGCACACGACGATACTAATGAACATTGAGTAATATCAATATTTTTAATAAAATAGTTTTATAAAAATAATGTTAATAAAAGTACGTGTGTGCGCGGGCGCTGTAAATCAATAGCACTTGTGATAGTATCCACACAAAAACCCACAAAAAACATGCATTGGGCTGAAATATAATAGCTCTAGCGTGGGTGTATCCATAGCAACAACAACACAGTAACTATAAAAACCGTTACAACATAACAGGAAAGATCACATGATGCTGGAGAATTGATTCTGTTAGTCTGCAGCAAAGCACAATTTATGCGCCGAAGTTTGTTTTTGTATGTTAGCCATTATTTTGTTTTTTCATCTCTCTCCATGTACTCTCTTAGTGTGGATACATGGAAATTGCGAATCGCACTGTCTACAGAACAGTTGTGTATGCAGATTTTACAATTTAAATTCTTGTCCCATTTAATGAATTGATGAAGAACAGGTTTTGACATCGAGGATTCGAATCCACTGTCCGGCTTCTCTATTTGTCTTATTTGGAAGTCCGCGCCAAACCACTGTGTGTGCACCTCAGCGTGGTTGCTTCGGTCATGCACTACTCTTCCCTTTTTCTACATGTATGGAGATGCTATGGTCATATTATGTCATCCATGTGCTGATGTATGGAGTGGAGACATGGAGATAGAAGGCCATACAACAAAGACACCAGTCCTTCGTTAAGAGATTCCTACGAAAGATAATGGGCATAACGTGGCCGGACATGGTGAGGAATAACGCCAACAACAGCCACTGGGACAACAAATTAAGCCAAAAAATAAGGCTGTGTGGGACATAAGCTTCTGAAGGCATCGTGTATGCTAGCGAATTGATGTCAATGCGCTCTGCACCGAGAGGAGTGACAAAGTTTGATTGATTGATGTTCACAAACGACAGCAGAATGGACAGTGAAACACGAAATCAACAAGCAAATTCAGTTTCACGCCAGCTATCATTATTTCAAAGCGTCCAAGCACAATACCTCAAGACAAATGATCAACAATGATTCAAAACAACTATGAACAACTAATGTGAAACATGGTCCCAGACTAAAGTAGAGAAACGAACGATCATAGCGTGGGATGATTGCAAAAGGTAGATATAGCAGGATCGGGTTAAGGCCCCCTTCCACATGTAATTCAAAATTAAAATAACGGTAAACTAAAATCTTATATTTCCAAGTGACATATAGTGTTGAAATGAAAACACTGTCCACAAACTTGCAGTTTGGGAATTCTCATAACACTAGAGGTAATCTATAGAAAGATACCAGTAGCAAAGTCATGATAGCTTGCATAAAACAGCTTCGATATTCTGCCACTAGCAAGAGCCACCTCAAATTCGGAAAGTGTGAATTGTGTGTGTCTTTTCTTTTATCGAAATCCAGTAGAGTTAGATAACAGATTTCCATCATATGCTCTTTTTGAAATATAAAAGTGGACGGAGGAGATATGGCAGTGTTACGCGGCACGGGTTAAAGTGTAACACATTGCTGGTTAAAGTGTAACACATTGCTGGCTTCAGTGTTCTGGCTTATTGTTTTCATGTGTTACGCTATTCATCCGTTTTGCTCTTAATCTTTAGCCAAGATCTGCTGTGTGTAAGACGGGTTATATTCTTTGCCAAACTAAAACTGATACTTATTGAGTTTCCTTTATTTTATTTACAGGTTTTCTGTTGGTCCTCATATTCTTCTTCTTCGCTCGTTCTCAATCTCCCACTACCAAACCCTGAAAGGGCTTAAGTTGCAGAATAGAGTTAAGAGAACGGAATGCGTTGTTTCGTAGTTTACAGCTTGACTACGATATTTGCACCTTTCGGTCCAACACATCCGACTTCAGCAATCATTTTTTGAGTACCGGGTTAGCATTCCCTCTTCGATCCCTTCTCCTTAGCCAGTCTGCCCTGCTGCAGCCTGTTATCCAGGATCATCGCGTGGAGGCGTAGAAGGGTCTTGGCAGCTCTGGTTCGCTGGCCCTGACGCTAGCAGTAATGCGGGCCTCATATAATTACAGAGACCTCTACCCTCATTCTGTTTCTGAGATCATTGATCAATGAATGACTGACATCGTGTTCATTGGTCATCGCGATTGACAGGCAGCAACAAACTCATCTTCACTTGACCCAGTCAGCGACCATCCACTGTATAGCCCTCCCAGTCCCTTCACTCCAGTTTATATGGCAGACTAACGTCTGGTCAGGCAAAACATACTGGTCAGAGATGTTAGTCAGGGTCAGGCAAACATACTGGTCAGAAATGTTAGTCAGGGTCAGGCAAACATACTGGTCAGAGATGTTAGTCAGGGTCAGGCAAAACATACTAATCAGAAATGTTAGTCAGGGTCAGGCAAACATACTGGTCAGAGATGTTAGTCAGGGTCAGGCAGAACATACTGGTCAGAAATGTTAGTCAGGGTCAGGCAAAACATACTGGTCAGAAATGTTAGTCAGGGTCAGGCAAAACATACTGATCAGAAATGTTAGTCAGGGTCAGGCAAACATACTGGTCAGAGATGTTAGTGAGGGTCAGGCAAAACATACTGGTCAGAAATGTTAGTCAGGGTCAGGCAAAACATACTGGTCAGAAATGTTAGTCAGGGTCAGGCAAACATACTGGTCAAGACTCACACCGTGGCTTCCACGAAGTCCTTCCTGGAAACGGGCTGTTTTCGTGGCAGTCTGGCTAACAAGATGAGGGATCGACGTGATCCTCGTAGTAGTGAGCTTCACGTAGATAAAACCAAGCAAAGCACAACCGCCTGGAGGACTCCGGTCCACCTTCATCGGCACGTTCAGGGTGTGATGAAAGCTACACTTCGCCACTAAACGCCCTTTCATGGTGCACAGAAGAGTAATCCTACTCATTTTGGGCATTCAACAACAACAAAGCTCTTCGTCAAGTTGTCTTAGATCGGCCTTTCTTTCGCCTTCCATCTAGTGTCCATTGCATGGCGGTTCTGGTGATTGTATCCGGTTCTCTGCTTAGGATATGATGAAACTAACTAGAATGTCGACCACATTGAATTGTTTCGTTTATGAATTCATTTACTAAAGAATATGTGGTCTTCTGGACATGTTTTTAATGTAAAACTGGTAGGAAGTATAGGTACATTTACAAATTACGGAACGGTTATTATTGGAAACACTTTCAGACCTTGTACTTCTTCGTCTGCGTTCGTTCTGTCCCTCACTTCCAAGCTCTTAACATGGATTTTCAAGTAGCAGGATGTAGTCCGGAGAATGGAATGCTTTGTGTCGCTAGTTTACAGCTTGACTGCGATATTTGCACCTTTCGGTCCGACACATCCGTCTTCGGCAAGAAATACGGTACTAATTCAAGCCAACATGCTGGCTGCACGGAGTGAGCAAGTTGTTGTTTGCGAATGCCCACAATGAGTAGGTTATTCTTTTGTGCGCCCTGAAAAGGACGTTAAGTGGCAGGTTTTCGTAGCTTTCATCTCATCCCGAGCGTGCTGATGAAGGTAGACCGGGGTCCTACAGGCCGTTATGTTATGATTGGCTTCATATGCGTGTTGCTCACTACTACGGGGATCCCGTCGAGCCTCACCTTGTTAGCCAGACTATTGTCCTCGACAACAGCCTGTTTCCATAACGACCATCGAGGAGGTCAGGTGAGGATCTTGGCCAGTATATTTCTCCTGACCCTGGCTAACATTCTCTGATCAGTGTGTTTAGCCTGACCAGAAGTTAGCCTCATCGTCCCGTCAGGTGAGGCTCTTGGCCAGTATATTTCTCCTGACCCTGGCTAATATTCTCTGATCAGTGTGTTTAGCCTGACCAGAAGTTAGCCTCATCGTCCCGTCAGGTGAGGATCTTGGCCAGTATATTTCTCCTGACCCTGGCTAACATTCTCTGATCAGTGTGTTTAGCCTGACCAGAAGTTAGCCTCATCAATCCAAATGAGCAAGTTAAGCACAGAGGGCAGAAGAGGCTAAATTTATATTCTTAAAATAAAAATCTATTCAATTACCATTAATTGCCCATTAATTAGCACGATAAACTTCCACCAAAAACAATCACACAGACAAGGACACCAGAACACGTAAGAATGTAAGGAGTTAAACTTTAACCGCACCGCATGACACCGCCTGCTGGCCAAACAAACACACCATGTTGGAAGATGTCATGTTGAAAATGCCGTATTCTGTTTGCTTTTTGAATATGGGCGCCTCTTGAGGTAAACGTGTGCTGCCTAGCTTGCAGTGTTGACATACGCATACACAAATATTTTACAAGCACGCCTGTGGGACATGATCGCCCCCCCCCCCACCCCACAGACCGCATTTGTACTCACAAAGGGTCACCGAAAATGCAAAACTGTCTATTTCTGTTCTAGCCACGATAATTACCAATCGTTAATCTAAACTTCAAGTTTCAGATGATTGTTGAGTGGTATAGTTACTAAGATTCAATTGAAATTTGAGAGGGAGGGAGGGAGGGGAGAAAACAATTAAATAGTAGGGAAAGGGGCAAGATGTAGCAGTACATGAGCTACCAGTAGCCAGCGACTTACAGCTGGTGGCTTGTATTAGGGAGAGGAATTCTAGCTGACCAAGATACTATTCTCTCCCCCCCCCCCCCTTCTGGCAGTTATTGTAACGCACGCACTAGTTATTTGTGTAGTCTAGCAAATGTATGGTGGGGGGGGGGGGGGGAGAGAGAATGCAAATCCTGTACTAAAAATTGAGCAACTGAAATCTGGCAAAAAGGCGCAGATATCGCAGTCTCGCTGTAAAGAGCGTTTAGTATTCAGTACTATTAGCTTATTTTACATTCTTGATTCTAGGAAACAACATTATCACACAAGTGCTCCGTTCACAAGTCAATCGTATATATACTCAGAGTCCCAGTCAGGTGTTGATTTCGTGTTCTTATGATCTTTCCTAACAGAACACACGTTTTCCCTTCTTCCTTAGTCACTCCAAAATCTATCATCCTCTGCACATATGCATTTTCGTGACCCTCTGTCGCTTCCTCATTCTTTCTCATCCTCTAGACTGCCCATGACTACCCTTATCAACTCAACCCTGTCTCTCGTCATCAGCGCGTCACTCGCCACAGCTCGTCCCGCCACTGCATCAGCTCTTTCGTTGCCCCAGACGCCAGCATGTCCCTGACAGTAGATCCATGTGGCACCTTGTACACCAGTGTTGTTTAGAAGAAAGGCTCACTCCCTTCTTAGCATGCACAGTTCTATCTTACAGGGCATGCCCTGCGAGTCTGACTGTATCACTGAGTGTGTCACCGGTCGCGTCACCAACCGAGTCAGGGCCGCTGTTACCGCCTCAATCTCCATCCTCATACTCGATGTGACAGTGTAGAGAAGGCAGCTGATTTCTCCGCTACATCCTTGCCATTTTAGTAGTTGACGAAACCCCAACAGCACTTGTTTACATCTCTGCCGGTGAAGCCATCTGTGTACAGAATTGTGAGTGTTGCTGGATCAGCTCCTGTATTGAAGCTTCTGCCCTGGTGCCGCCCCACTCTCTGCTCAGTTGTATTACCACCATTGTCAGGGGGCTCTCGTTGCTCACTTCTACCCATTCACTACCTCTTCATCCAATGCACAGACCCTCATCAGGGAGTCTTCTGCCTCTGCCATCCATGACCTTCCTCGCTTTATGCATCTGCCCTTGAGTGTTTCCAAGTCTTGGTACAAAGGGTGGTGTTCGTTGTCGACAACTTTGGCGTACGCCTTTATCTGCGCTACTTGATGTCACACCTTGATGCTTGGCACATCAAGCAGGAATCTCATGGCAGCAATGGGGGTATCTCTAGTGCATAGCAGAACCTCTCTCACGGTCTCGTTCTGGATGCTCTCCATCTATCTATGTATGTGATAGCGTGAGTAACACAAGACCGTAGTCCAGGATAGAAAAAAAAACAGTGCTTGCATCAACAGGAAGAGAGCCCATTGTTGCATGTATGTGGCCGACATGACTTTGATTGCATTGATACCCTTCTTTGCTTTCAGAATGAATCACATTGTCAGCGTGTTTATTGAAAAAGAGGTTTCTGTCGAATGTGATACTCGGGTATTTCATGTCATGCTCTCTCTCGATGTTGGCCCTTGGGAGTGTATCTGAGACCAACCTATTGTTTAGGGAGAACCAGACAATCTTGGCCTTAGATGGATTGATTTCAGCGTTGTAGTCGGTGCACCATTCAGATAGTTTCCCCAGCTTACTCCGCCCACCCGCGACAATTTCAGTCCGGTCTTTGTCCTGGTTGTATTGCAGAATGTCGTCCGCATATATGAGGATCCTATCAGGTTCAGTTACCTCCATCTGTGAGGATCCTACCAGGCCCAGTCTCCTCCATATGTGAGGATCCTACCATATCCAGTCTCCTCCATCTGTGCAATTTTGCAAGTGTACACATTAAAAAGTACAAGAGACAGAGGAGAGCCTCGAGGCAGTCCTGCGAGATGGTTCTGATATCGTACTTTAGAGCGACGCTTCTTGATTTAAGGACAGTTGCAATCCAATGGACGATCCTGGGGTCAATATTGAGGAATCCTAATAAATCGATGTTTGCTGTAGTTGACCCTATTGTAGGCATCTTCCAGGTCGATCGTCGCGACGACAGTTTCCTCTTTTGTCTGGAAGCCCTCATATATGTCGTATGCCAAGACAGCTGCATTCGTGGCCGTGTCTCTGCCAGGTCTGTATGCGCCTAAGGTGTCTGGAAATTGACCTGTGTTTTCCAGCTCACTGGCAACTCGTTTCGCTTATTTGACATGTATCAATCAATCAAAGCGGGTCGCTTATTTCGGTGCATATGCCATTGACAACATCCCGCCAGCAAACACGTTCCTAAGCTGCTCTTTCCAGGTGTAATCATTTAATCTTAGTGTCTTCTCACATATCTTCTCCGTGTATTTTTGGGTCTACCTCTCTATCTTTTCTTGAGGACTCAATGTAAGAGCATATCTGGCTATGTTGGACGGTGCCTTCCGTAGAGTATGTCCTATCCAACTCCATTTTCTTCGCTGAATTTGTTGTTGGTTTATTTCCCAAATGTCTTCATTTTCATTACTCACCATGTTCTACCACTTTATGCCCATTATTATCTTTCGTATGCATCTGTTAACAAAAGATCTGAGTCTCTGTTGTATGAACTTGGTCATCACGGCAGCATCGACTTGAAATTAGCGTTGAATATTATAATTTTGGTGTGAACCTTGATTCTCTATTTGTTGTTTAGTGGCAGGAATGCCCCTTCCAATTCTGATCATTACATCTACATCTGTACCCTCATGGCGTGTCAATTGTGCTGCCCAGATAGGTAAAGGTATCCACTTCTTTCAACAGCTCTCCTTCAAACATGATTGGTTCTATGCTGGTAGTGTTGAGTTTAAGGAGCTTGGTTTTCTTCACGTTGATATTCAATCCCAATTTGGCTGATTGTTCTTTCACCCTATCAAGTTTCTCTAGCATTTTGATTATGTGGTAAAAGTATCAGATCATCTGCGTAGTTCAGGTCTTCCAATTGTGATAGTAGTGTCCACTGAATACTAGTTCTTTTCCCTTCGATTGATTTCATTATCCAATCTATAGCCAACAAGAACAGCAAAGACGAGAGCAAACATCCCTATCTCTTCCTTGTTTACACCCCGACACTGCCAGTCAGTGCTCCTTCATTTAACCATCTACAAACTTTATCTTCGTACATATTCTTAATAAGGATTAAGAACTTCTCTGGTATCCCATAGTGTCTCAACAGTTGCCATAGTGTACTTTGATCCACACAGTCAAACACTTTTTCATAGTCTATATAATGTGTGTCTATGGATGATTTCCATTGAACACTTTGTTTTGCTATGATGCGTATAGTAGCTATATAATCTGTGTATGTTTTTCCTTGGCCAAAATCTGCCTGTTCCTCTATAAGCTTTTTGTCTATTTCTGCTTTCAATCTGTTCAAAACGATTCTGTGGAATATCTTGTCTGGCACTGGCATCAATGGCATCTCTCTATAACTGCTGCAATCTGACAGGTCTTTCTTCTTTAGCAGGTTAATTAGATGTCCTTTTCATTCTGTGGTAACTCTCTCCTCTTCCCTATCTTTTTGAATAATCATTGCAATGTATCAGTGGCCTTAACTATATCTGCCATTATAGCTTCTGCTGCTATTCCATCTGGTCCTGCCACTTTCCCTTTCTTGAGTTTAGATATGGCCCTTTGGATTTATATCTTATTTGGCGGATTGCAGCATAAGTTCAGGGCCTCCTCTGCTGGTAGGATGTTTGGTGCTTCTTGTGATGGAGATATTTTATCAGCATAATTAAATGTAGAAATATTGAGAATGTATTAGCTCAATGTTCAACATGAAGCAGCACTCCCTCTATCTAAACTAGCATACATTTGCATGTACGTCAAGCAGCACCCAAGCATACACTATAGAGTATGTGCATTATTTCATCCACTGTTTAAACATGGATGGTAAACCTTTTAATTAAATCTGACATTAAACTATTTCTGATAAACATTGTAGCAAAAATGGGAAATGGCTTATATAATCGACTTAACTGCACCAGAGCAACCCAGCATATGTGCTCAGTTTCTTTCATTGCTGAAGTTTCTCACAACAGAGTCTAAACTCAGTAGCTCATATGTGATAGCACATAAAAGTGGATCTGATTCAACAGCATCAATATCACATTTACACACACACAAACAACAATTCCCAAAAGATACAAATTAATTCAACTACCAAAAAACACTGGACAACACATTTAGATCTTTTGTGTGTATCTGAGATTAAATCAAGTTTTATATATATGTGGTTTGAGCTGTTGAATATGGCAGACAAAATACCAGAAGAGCTCCAGTTTATGATATATCTTTTTAACAAGTTTTACACATTTACATATGTTTACCTATGATATGCCTCATTATGAGTTTCTGGAAAATATCTCTAAAGGGTACTTACTTACTTACTTAGTCGCTCCTCTTCTACCTTGAGGTGTAGAGGTGTAAAACAATAAATAGCATTTCTGCATGGTGGAGAGTGTAGCCTAGTCAACAGTAAACTGGCTTGCTAGAACTGGGATTACACCGCGCTAGGGTTCGAAATCATGAATGGACAGAAACAAATCTGGGCGTGGTTCATTCCTGGCACAATCGCTCCTCCAGTCGACCAAGCTGTAAATGGTTACCTGACGTATGAGTTGGGAAGGTATAAACAGCAAGGAAGGAAACTACCACCCCACCTCGACTGTGGCTTAGTCCATAAAGAGTTATCTTCATTCCCGACGACAATTGTTGCCATGTGTCCCACCTCTACTGCTGCATTCCATTTTCTTTGTTACCTATTTTTTAGGGTAGAAATGTCCTGATATAATCACGTCACGTGCTGATCACTGACAGCACCGCAGTTAGCAGGAAAGAAATCCCAAAAGTTTATTTAAATGGCATGTTTTACTCTAGTGGGATTCCGTGGTGAAGTGGTTATGCCGTCAGCCTCGTGATCAGGTGGTGTGGGTTCTACTCCGGACTCCGCTGCTTCTCGTAGTCGGCCACTAGTCATCTTGTCCTTGACTTGCCACTGGGGTCGGGCAGCACGAGACGAGAGAGTGAGGATAAAAAGCAGCACAGTTAATCCTTACTAAAAATAGCTCTAGCAAAATAAATTATGTCATCATCATCTATGATGGATGACAGCCTTTGCCTTTTGTTGTATCCTAGTCTCTATTGTGCCCTGATAATTGTCAGCTTTACTGTTTCCTAGAAAGAATGTGACTGCTTGCTGGAAAACATTCCAAACTAGCTTTTCATTATCTGTGAAGAAATCATCCAAATGTCTATCTTGGAAGAGCTGACTATCTACGGATCGAAAAATACACCTTCCTTGATTTTAGCCTCAATAAAGTCTTGGAAATTTCTCACGAAGGAACAACAATCCTGCCCCATTCTGATACATGGACAGATGTCCCACAGACAGAAGAAATAGGAAAACTTTGTGTAGCTCTGCTGCAGTCCCATCAAGATGGCAATAACATCCAGATCACCACAAATCTGCCACGTATAGATGTCCCAGTTGATGGATCGCAACAGTTGTTTCGTGTTGATTTCTTTCACAAGTTCTGCATATCCGAGTGGAACAGATGGTACATCGTTACCATAGCATCAAAGATTTTAAGTTCAACGTGGACTTATCAATGAATAGTTTCCAACCATGGTCTTTGTAGGCCTGCTATCAGGCCCTCTATATTAACACAAGCAATGTCATTTTGACAAATGGAAGCCTTTTTTTTTTAGCTGATCACAAAATATGGGCACATCTACATTCTGTTCTACAAGATCACATAGCTGCTACCCTGCTTTACATTTTGACAACTCAGATCCCTCAATCAGGGTTTGCCATATATTTCTTAAAAATACCACCCAAAAACTCGAAAACTGCTCAAAAGTAGCACAATAATAAATTGCTTGAATTGAATCAAACTTTATCAAAATATTGTTAAATATGAACATAATTATGCTAAGATTTATATATTTAGAAACAAAACTTAATCTGGCCCCACACAACAACAATGTAGATTTTGCAGTTTAGCGGTGCAATGTTAGATGAAAATAGATTTAAACAATAAATGTCAGTAACAATGTTATAAAATGGAAGGGGACGGCATGGGTTCGATCACCATCACAGCACACACCATTATCCTTGGAAGCAAACCCTTAGAAAATACAAGAGGAAGCAGACCCTTACATAAAATGCACGCTGAAGTCGGATGCACTGGGCCGACAAGCGCAAAATAAAAACCACAGTGCAAAGCACACCACTTTGGGGATTAAAGAAATAAGGCGAACGCTTAAAAAATGGAAAATATATGCTATAAACAATGACATATCAACATGCAAAGAATTAGTTGTATCATCATAGTGGTGCGTCTCTGCCAAGTTATAAAACTAGAAATCCAAATCTTCAGACTAATTTTCAGTTTCACTATTGACTATGGACAGCATTGTGGTGGTTGGCTGAAAGTTATTGGAACAAATGTTATTACGAGCCATTTATCCACGAGCATGCAGGAGATTTTCAAGTAGACTTCGTTGCCTCTTGTTCCTGAGTTTTGTTTGAATAAGATTCATTTGCAAAAATTCTCTCTGAACAGAATCATTGCGGAATGGTAAGGCCAAAAGAGACGAAGCAAAATTTCCTCGATCTAGAAGTCACTTTCACCAGATGCATCTGTATGGTTAGCAATGTCCACCCAAAACAGTTTAGCATCAGCCTCATCAGTATTTGGCCAACAAATTAAGCTGAGCTCCACTGGAGATCAAAAAGGTTTTGAATGAGTGAACTGAGTGCAACATAAAACATCCATGCTCACAGCAGCTGACTCGTTCTTTTGTGAACAGGAGTGTGTTAAACAGCATCACATGTTACACAAAAATTGTTCAAAAAAGGAAGCATCAATCCATGAAGCAAGCTTCATTGCTACTGTACTTTAATAAAATGTCACCGTCAACCACAACCTACAGTAGTTGTTGCAGATCCAGCAGCATCTCAGTTCTTGCCCTTTGACCCAATGCCAAGTATCTACACATGTTTTCCGAATGTTGTCTAGTGCCATGCAGTGTTCCATTTTATCTGGCCTTAGAAGAAGAAGCCTTTTCCTAAAATCCCTAAGTGATCAAAGAGATGATGATAAATGGTTTCATATGGGTGTGTACCAATTGTAGAACTTGAAAAGATTATAAAACTGCAATCCATGACCGACAGAAGAGACTGCAGAGCCCAGCAGCAAGCAGAGAAACTCAGAAGACTGACTGACCATCCAATGCATCAGAGACTAAAAAATTTTGGAAATGGGAAACTAAAGCAGAGAAACTTTGCAGAAATAGCCAAAGCAAAGATGAACGAAGACCCTATGAACGCACTAACAACACCAAAGCCCATCCCTACTGTATGAAAACCTACCTGGAGGCAGCATATATTTCCAGAGGTGGTAGAAAATATACCAGGTATTGGAAACAAAAACAGCCAGACTGAAAAAGAAAAAAGAGATACAACCCTGAGGTATATAACGAAAAACTACCCAAGCATGGACTGGACCCATGCACACACTGGCGGTTCTGTAATAAACACAACACAGAAAAGAGGGGCAGGGGTATTCCCGAGCCTGCAAAATGGCAGAAAAATAACACTATCAGTGGCAACTGGAAAATACACAAGCAATTTCAGAGCGGAGGCAGAGGCACTGAGGGCTGCAGCAGAAGAAATGGTGACAGGTAAAAGGAATGAAAGCCATATAGTCCTGCTTACAGATGCCCTGGCCGTAGTCACAGCGCTAAAAAGCCAGAAAAATACTGGACTTAATGATTTAAGAGCAGTACTCTGTCAACTATGCCAGCAGTCCACACCAAAAAGAGTAGTGGTACAGTGGGTTCCATCCCACTATAACATCCAAGGCAACGAGGAGGCAGACAGACTGGCAAAAGAAGGTGCAAGACTACCACAACCAGATACTAGTGTGACATACGAAGAGTCAAAAAGGCTTATTAGAGCTAGATACATGACCAAATTGGAAACAGAACATACTGGCTACACAAAAAAACGATGCCTATTACCAGTTGAACAGAAGAGAGCAGGTCGTGGTCTTCAGACTTCGCACTGGCCACAATAGACTGAGGTACCACCTATTCAGCAAATTGCAGATAGGTGGCACTGACGAATGCTCGTGTGGTACAGGGAAAATGACCGCTGAACATTTGCTGCAAAACTGCCCGACATACGAGGATCAGAGAAAGCAGATGTGGCCATCACCAGTGCCAACTCTAGACAAGCTCTATGGCAGTGTCGACAGCCTCAGGATGACCGCTGCTTTTTTCTTAAAAATACAGGTTGACGTCTGACAGCGTACGAAGAAGAAGATATGGGTGTGTACACAGCTGGCACCCAGGACTATGTTTTGGTTGGTTCTGTTCAGGTGCTTGTTATTGGGATGTGTTGGGCTCTCAGTCATAAAATGGTGCTCTAATCCTTACTTGTGAGTTCATTTATACTGTCGTTTGGATTGAAGCTTGCCATATGTCTGTAGACCTCCCTCCTCATGTTTCCCATGGCATATCTGTATTCTGTGTTTGCTATTCTTATTAGCTGTTTGTAAAGTTGTTGCTGTGTATGGTTGTTCTTGTATTGATCACTTCTTTGCTAGTCTGTCTGCCTTGTTCTTGTCAGGTGTTTTTGAGTGTCCAAGAATCTACTGCAGAACTATTTCCATGTCTAGAGATATTTGGATAAGATTAGGTCTACAATGACCAGCAACTTCTAATGCTTAAAGGACTGACATTGAATCTGCAAAAATAACAATGTTTTCAGCCTTTGAAGAAAAGGCATAAAAACTATCCTCTTATGATACAATCTGGTTTCAAGTGCAGTGATTTCAGCTTCATAGTTTGAGCATACTTCTACGTAAGCATCAGACAGCACATCAGAGGATCCGTCTAGGTACTCCATATAAACGCAATAACCTGCTTTGATGGTGTGTTTAAATGCAGATCCATCAGTAAATACATGTATCCATTCATTAGGATAAGGCATCAAAAGTTCTTTGAGCTGCTTAAATGAGAGTACTTTGATCTGAGCTTTTTGTTGAATCATCTATTAATTAGCACTCTGTATATCTCTATTCTAGAAAGGTCTATATGATTTATGACAGTCCCATGAGATGCATTGGGATGCTGCTTCCAAGATTGTTTTTGTAATCTCTTTGTTGAGTTTTCAGCACTGTTGGTTGTGTTTATAAAGATATGATCTGATGTTTCTTGACATAACTGCCAGTTTGCTTTTCTGAAGTTCCAGCATGTTTTCTGCTTGAAATATGCTGTTGAGGGTGTTCTTATGGTTGTAAGGAGTGGTTTGTGATCACTTCCAATGTCATCAAGAACTTTCAGGTAGCTGCGCCAGTCTGGAAAAAAAACTATGCCCATGCAAAACTGTATATAGCGTATTTTAATCCAGTCTGCCAGATAGTGCTTTTCTGTATGTTTGTGCAATGGGCTGTTACATGTGTGACACATTCCTGAATGCCATTTCGGATGTAGGTAACTATGCCTCGACAGTTAGTGCACTCACAGGCATAGCTAGTGTGTCCTGTCAAGTTCAGGTCAAAGTCCTTGTGTAGAGTTTCGTGCAGGAGAGCCACATTAACCCTGTGGCTGTTCAAAACCTTGGCAAGCCCAAGCTTCTTAATTCTCAAGTCACAAATATTTAACTGTAGAACATTAAGTGAAAGTTTGTTATCTTGTTTCTGTGTGTGCTTACTAACCCAGGTTTTCCTGTATTAGTATGTTTATGTTTGCTTTCAGTAGCCCCTTTTTCACCCATTGCAGCCTGGTCACCAACTGCCAGGAGCGGACCTTGATGACCAAGGCGCCGTCCAAGCTATTTTGTAAAACTTTTACATTTTGTACTTCTCACATTTTTGGCATTGTCGTGCTGGTGAGTCTGTGGATTTACTTCCCACCCCAAGCAGAAGCCCCAAATGTACTGTCCTGAGATTAAGTAATTGAGAGGGTGCATTAGCAATGCTCCAAGGTACCAAAGTCATGGTAGGGTTCACTGTGCTCATTCCCTGCCACCAATTGTCTACTGGTTAGGCCGAGTTCTCATATTCTCTAGACATGCGACCAAAAGTTCCAGACAATTGAATCATCACGTCCTGAGTGACTGTGCCTTTACAATTGGCCTTGATTGTCATGGTGCGGCGAATGCAGGTTCTCTTTTGCCAGGTCTGTTCATCACATTGCTGGTTCCTTTCTAACCACAGAGGGTGCGTGTGTATTGTCCAATAGGAGACACATTTGTACAGATGGGTTGGTGGTACAGTTAAGGTTTAAAGAATAAAATGCTCATTATGTAGTACCTCATCTACTAAGTTATACTGTAACATGATGTTAGGTCTGATAGGTCATGGGAGAGGTCGACAGTATATGGGTTTAGTGTTGAACAGCCTTCAAGATGGAGACAAAACCTAGTAGTAGCTTATTCTTCTAACTCTCCACCAAAGCAATGAATAATATTTGTTGGGCTGAGATGATAAATATCCCGCATATCTTGTTCAGCCCTTCTTCAAAAATAAACTTCATTTTCAAATGTACATTCATCAGTCACAATTTCGAACTAAAAAAGTATAGTGAAAGTATATTGAGCCTAAGGGGTGAGAGCTTGGTTTACAATTCCAGCGCAGCAGTTTTAAATAGCTTTATGCTTGGTTTGGCAGCCTGGCCTGTCATAGGCTTTTTGCATGGTTTGACTGCTTCTCTCAGTCAACCTAGCTGTAAATAGGTATCTGTCTAAGCCAAGGGAAAATTTCTGAGCTACCACTGGAGCTTTGGATTTGTGCTCTACCATCTGCATATTCAGCAATGAAAGGACCTGAGCACATATGGAGTCAATTCTGTTAGCCATTTTCAATCTCATTAATGACAGCATGTTTGTAGGCTTTTATATACACTGACACCTCTACACCTCACGGTAGGAGAGAAGCGACTAAGTAATTATATACACTGACAAGTGAAAAAAGGCAGCGATCCGATCTTCGTCAATGGTCCAACACCAAACATGTCATTATAGCAGGGGTATGCCCCTTTACCAACATTGTGCTATAAATGTATAGTTTAAGCATTAGCTAAAGATAACAAAATTTAAAGAAACACAACAAGTGAAATTAAAAGCAAGGGTCTCAAGTCTTAACTGCAGTGGTACTAAACGTGATATTAGCTCAAAAGTTGATAAATAGGTATGCAGGTAAGACATAAAATAGATAATTGAGATGGATAGTGAATAATGAACACTTTTGTGTGTGTGTGTGTAAGGAATGAAACACTTGGCGTCTGTTATATGAGATATTAAAAACGGAAATAAGCAAGTCTGTGCATTTTATCAAATAAATCAATAAGTAGGTGTATAATTAGAATAATTAGTCATGAGTCTTATTTTTGCATACCCAGGCCCATACAAATGGAATTGATCAGTGCTAAAAAATTACGCAAAGAGAATGTGCAATGATAGGTAGACTAATAAATAAATAATAGCAGATTAGCAGGCGCCATAAATCAACAAATACAACCTACTTACATGCCGATGGCGCTATAGTATACTAAATTACTGTATACTGTATAGTATCAGTATAGACAAGATAATCTACTTTCTGTGACCGTGAGTACTAGTAGAAGTCGAGAATGCTGAAAAAATACAGAAGTCTAGCATTACGTTGTGTCACGCAACACATCGCTGATCACATTAAATAACAAATGTGCTGTAACTAGTAGACAAAGAAATGTGCAACTAACTGACATTAGGTCTAACTAGACTTACTTAAGTCTAAATCTTATTTTGTATAATCCCACTCACACTGAGCTGAGTAGGTCTACGGGGGGTAGGGCAGGAGCGTGTAAGGGATAGCATCTCACGACAAGAAGCAGTCACGTCCTAGCAAAAAAGGATGGCGTGGACCTTACTTGGTTCCCCCTCCAGTCTAACTCATGTATGGCTCCTAGAGTTTGCTAATAAAAAGCAGCGTCACCCCCACCCCCCATAACCTTTGACTGGCCAGCTAAACCACGTGAGCATACGTGGAGGGAAACCAGGGCGCAAATCCTATCATGCAAGGGAGGAGCACAACATCCCTGACTGCGGCCCGCAAATGAGATGGAAAACTTGATCAAAACCCAGATGGGGAAGATCCGATAGTCGTGTAAGACAGCTTTCCTAGGAGAGACAACTCTGAACCCAAACAACTGCTACCCTGCTGGCAGGCTGGAGACAGCCAAAGGCTAGGGAGGCGGCCCCGAACAAATGCATGCTGAAGTCAGATGCACTGGGCTACGGGGCATAACACAGTGCAACGCAGTGCGTTTAATGATGACGGACACTAAAATTACCCAACGAGATGGTGCTCGACCCAAGGAGTCCTGCCAGACGATAAGAGTGCCACCCCCCGCCTCGAAGGGGTCTACCAAATGCTACTGGTGGTCCCCTACCTCTGAGCCGTGAAGCCAAAGCACGGACAGCTAGGGAAACCACTACTGACCAAAACACAAAGAGAAGGACTCTAAATATTCTCCAATGGAATGCATAGGGTGTCCTAAACAAGAAGCTACCGCTCGCTCACAAACTTCATGAAGAAAGCATTGACATTGCTTGCATCCAAGAGACCCAACTTAACCCAAATCATAGGGTCCTGATACTAGGATACAAAACCCTTCAGCTTGACAGAGAGGGCCACAGAGGTGGAGTGATCATGCTAATTAGAAACTCTCTATCATGCAGAGAAGTCCCAAACCACACAAGCTGAAATCATTAGTGCTGATGTCACTGTAGATGAACAAACCATGAGAGTGATAAATCTGTACTGCCCCAAAGATAAGGATCTTTCACTGGCATCAATAGAGGTGCAACACTCAAACTGCGTAGTTGTCTGAGACTTCAGTAACCACTCAGAAAGATGGAAATTCGCTAAGACTGATACATGCGGCACTGAAGTGGAAGACTGGGAAATCCATAGTAACCTACAGCTCATTAACAAAGCAGACGATACACCCTGTTTTTACTCAAAAAGATGGCAATCCACCTCAACACCTGACCTTGCATTCTTGACAGAAGACATCAGTCACAAGATAAACAGAGTTGTCCTTGACCAATTGGCAGGCGGTGATTAATATGGACCACACAGCCCAAAAACATAAGCCACTGCCCCGATGGAATTATAAAAAAGCAAACTGGAACCTCTTTTCAACGCTGTCAAACATGTACTGCAGCCAGATTAACACCCAAAATATAAGAATTGGGGAACTAGTCGAAAGCTTCAACAAAGCTGTCCTGATAGCTGCCCTCGATTCAATACCCCGAGGGATAAGAGGAGATTACAAACCTTACTGGACACCAGAACTTCAGGAATAACTGACAGAAGCCAAAGGAAGAGCAGAAAGGGAAAGATCAAAAGAGGCTAACATCTCCTACAAAGCTATTGTAACAAAGTACAAAATGACAGCGAGAAACAGCTGGATAAACACAACAGAGGAGCTAAATCTGGACAAAGACAGCAGAAAACTTTGGAGACTAGCCAAAGCCCTAAACAACGAGGACTGCAGGAACCATGAAACCGTAGTACAACTGAGTGGGAAAATGCTGACCAAAACACATGCAGCTAACGCATTCATAAAAACATTCTCGCCAGCGAGCCAGATTCATATCCCACCTGAAAGAAAACAGGCAATGGCTTTAGAGATAGATCTTAAAAAAAACAAACTCATTAACCTGCCCAAAGGATCATTTGACAACCAACCTGACCATGAAAGAACTTGATGCAGCCATTTACTCCCTCACACCAAGAAAGTCACCTGGAAAATATGGGGTAACCAATGACAAGCTTATGAGATTGAGTGGCTCTGCAAAGAAAATACTCCTCATAATCATGAACTGTAGCTGAAAGCGTGGCATTGTACCTCAAGTGTAGAAAGAAGCATGAATGATTCCCATCCTGAAAAAAAATAATGATAAACTTGACCCAAATAGCCATAGGTCAATCAGTCTCCCAAGCTGCACAGACAAACTCATTGATAAAATAACAAATACCAGACTCAGCTGGCACCTTGAAGAAAAACTAATTATCATACCACAACAAGCAGGCTTCAGGCAGCACAGGTCCACAGAAGATCAAGTGATCCACATAGCACAAGAAATTGAAGATGCTTTCCAGGAAGGAAAACACACTCTGGCTGTATGGGTAGACCTGGAAAAAGCCTCCGACCAAGTATGGAAAGACGGGCTGTGTGGGAAAATGCTGCTATATGGAGTATGCGGAAATATGTACAAGTAGATCAGCAACTACTTAGAAAATAGAACAGCAAGAGTGCATGTCCAACGGCATACCAGCAAAAAGGAAACAATGAAACAAGATGTTCCCTAAGGTGGTGTCCTCTCCCCTACACGCTTCCTTATTTACATAAATGACATCACCAACAACCTCCACAAAAGTATGTACTATTCTCTCTACGCTGATGACCTGGCCATGTGGACTACTGAAAAACACATCACTTCAGCCAGTACACGAATGCAAGGCTCTGTGGCAACCCTCGAAAGATGGTCCAAGACCTGGTTACTAAAAATAAATGAACAAACAACAACACATACTATCTTCTCCCTGTCAGACATATGGCAGCAAGTAAAACTCCAACTTAATTGAAAAGAGATATGGCTAGATGAGGCTCAAACCTTCTTCGGAGTTTCCTTAGACCAACCTGGAAAGCACAAATTTTAAAGACCTAGCTGGGGGCGAGGCTACACATGTCCATCATGAAGAAACTTGCTGGTACTGCTTGGGGTGCTGACAGTAACACACTAAAGAAATTATACACAGGCAGAGTGAGACCAGTTTTGGAATACGGCATTTCAGCTTGGTCCACAGCATCTAAATCAAACTTTGACAAAATAGGGCGCACCGCACCCAGAACCAAGGAGCCCGCATCATAACAGGAGCCCTAAAGCCCACCAAAATAAAAGACCTGGAAGCTATAACTGGGCTACAGCCAATGGAAGACCGCAGAGACTGCACAATCCTACAGCAAGCAGGAAATTCAAAAGAATCATGGACCACCCGACACAGACTAAATGGGCTGGGACGCAGCAGGCTAAAAAGGAAAAGTTTTAGTCCAGCCAAAAGAAAAGATGCTGCACTTTTAAACAAAAAAATAAAACCAATACCAGCATGCTCCATCCGCTGCCTCTGGAAAGGAAGACCCTTCCCTGATCTTATATGCAATATCCCCAACATCGAAGGCAAAAAATCGCAAACAGAGGAACCAAAAAAAACAAAAAGTTACAAATTACATCAACCAAAAATTTCCACCAACAGCCTGGACACATGCCTATACAGATGGCTCAGCCAAAGATACCATTGGAAATGGGGGAGGAGGCATCACTATAAAACTAAAAAACAAAGTATACTCAGCAGCATTTGCCACTGGGAGACGCTGCAGCAACTTTAGTGCCGAAGCCAGCGTCCTGAGACAAGCAGCTGAAACCCTTATAGACCATAAGGAGCAGGCAGAAAAGCAAGTGGTAATTTTCACAGATGCCCTCGCAGTGTAAATGGCGCTCAAGAACCAGCACAAAAATTAACTCGGTGCTCTGGCAGACTCACTCGAACGCCTGTCCCAGTGCTTAAAAAAAGCATAGTCCAGGCAACGAGGAGGCGGACAGACTCGTCAGAGAGGGAGGAATGCTGCAGCAAAGAATGCTACAGAAATCACATACAATGAGACTAAAGCATTCATCAAGGCAATGCACAGTGCAAAATGGAAAAAAGACCACCCTGGCCACATAGAAAACGATGCCTACCATCAACTATCCAGGCGAGACCAGGTGATAATTATCCGGCTACTTACAAGTTACAGCAGACTTAGATGTCATCTGTACAACAAGTTCAAGATTGGCACTACAGACCATTGTGCCTGCGGCACAGTCCCCATGATGAAGGTAGAACATATTTTGCAGTCCTGCCCACTGTAATATAATCATAATGTATTGTATACAGACAAAAGAAGTACTTAGTACTACTACTAGTGAGTAGTAAGTACTTTACTTTAGTGTCTTTAGCAATGATTGGAAAACACTGAACAGTACTACTACTTAAATAGTAGTACTATTTAAGTGCCCCTCCACGAGAAGCTGTACGGAAGTGTACAGAGTATGAGTCGACTGCTGCCTTCGTTAGTCATTGAAGTTGAGGTATGAAGACGAACGAGGAAGAAGAAGAAGAGTAGGTCTACTTACTATCCTATGACACTACTTTGTTAAATGTTGACTAACTTGCCCTGGCCTGGTAACAGTAACAGTAGTAACAGGTAACCCTCGGCCTCACTCAACCCTCAGACCCTGGTTTATAAACTGAATAATTTTAAGTGAAATATGTAGAATGCGATACATGAAAAAACATATATATGTGTTGTCACCATACCATGATTCCGCTGCTTTTATCTACATAAAAAAACTACTCTGTTCTACACAAGCTATCAGTTTCTATGTACTAACCTCCGACTGTTCATCATAAAATGTGAAAACCTCGTCCCAGCTGTGGACAGCGCGTACGGATGTTACAGGTAAACAACGACACCGGGTAAGGCAGTTACTGACTGCATCTGTTGCTAAAAAACTAGCCGGAAAATTAATTTTTTAAAAATGAAAAAAAAGTATGTAATTTTACTTGTATATACTAGTAAAATAAGTTTCTTAACCTATTTTGCTATGTTTTGTCGTGTATTAGCAATGGCCATATGTCGTTATGCAATATATGCTGGTTTTTTTAAAATAATTTGAAGATGTTCTTGTAAATCTAACAGGCATATACTTTATGGATGAAGTTCCTATTTTTTTTACAGCCATCAGTAATTGATCTGTGATTTATTACAGTGATATAATCGACCAACCTTGTCACAGAAATGTTGCACTTTCATGTCAGTTATTTTTTTGCTTTAAAAAATACGCATTGCTTTTAGTTTTGTCTTTGGTTGTCAATTTGACCTTTGTTCACATTCTATGGCTTGGGTATCCATGGAAACGATTGTAGACAACATCAAACTAAATTAAAAGCATAATTTACGGCAATTAGGAAAGGGTGGGTCGAAAAGGTAGCGAACTACATGTTAGCAAACAAGGCCTCAATACATGTATTATATTAGAAACTAAAGTCTGACAATACATGGGGCACCTATTCGAATAAGTAATGAGTTCATGTTGATAGAACAATAATACAATTGTTGTACCAAGCTACTGTGAAAAGATCCCGTCACGCCATGCGGCCCATAGGAGAAATTGGGTTAGGCCTATTTTATTTTGTAGCCAACGGCACATAGTGGATGCTGTGGTCAACATCACGTCGGCCGCCTATTCTTTCCATATTTTTTTGGAACCCAATTTATGTGGCTGGGTCGACCACAGGGACCGGTTTGTGATCAGAAAAAAAAAATTCCGCACCATCCCAAGCAACTGACTCGTGTTTAATTATTTGCCCTTGGCGAGTAATCTCTGATATAAGGTTAAATGGATTTTCATATGTCCAGGTGTCTACTATAGAAGATGTACTTGGGCCCTCTTGGTTGTAGTGCAATACTAGACTTCTCAGCAGGCTCATCACTCCTGTGGTCACAGTCTCAATTCCGTCATCGTTAGCCAGCTTGTTGTAATACATTATGTTTCTGGGTGCACGCCGTTGACGTGGACTGTGGTCTTCACCAACAGCTCCATTTGACGTTGGTGTCAACGACTTAGCACCTCAATTAAATGGGTATCAGGTGTGTGTGTGTGTGTGTGTGTGTGAGAGAGAGAGAGAGAGACAGTGTGTGTGTGTGTGTAAGTGTGAGTGTGGGTGTGAGTGTGTGTTTGTTTTTACAGTTGTCGTGAAATCTATATTTAATTTACTACTGTTAATGCAAATATGCCCAGATAATTTACAAATGTAGATACACATATGTCCAGATAATTTACTACTCTAAATACAGGTATGTCCAGATAATTTACTACTGTAAATACAGGATTGTCCAGATAATTTACTACTCTAAATACACATATGTCCAGATAATTTACTATTCTAAATACAAATATGCCCAGATAATTTACTACTGTTAATGCACATCTGCTCAGATAATTTACTACTGTAAATACACATATGTCCAGATAATTTACTATTCTAAATACATATATGCCCAGATAATTTACTACTGTTAATGCACATCTGTTCAGATAATTTACTACTGTAAATACATATATGCCCAGATAATTTACTACTGCAAATACATATATGCCCAGATAAATTTACTACCGTAAATACATATATGCCCAGATAATTTACTACTGTAAATACTTATATGCCATGATAATTTACAAATGTAGATACACATATGTCCAGATAATTTACTACTCTAAATACACGTATGTCCAGATAATTTACTATTCTAAATACATATACGCCCAGATAATTTACTACTGTAAATACATATATGCCAATATAACTTACTACTGTAAATACATATATGCTCAGATAATTTACTACTGTAAATACATATATGCCCAGATAACTTACTACTGTAAATACATATATGCCCAGATAATTTACTACTGTAAATACATATATGCCCAGATAATTTACTACTGTAAATACTTATATGCCCAGATAAAACAGAAAACACATTTTCTTTAGTCATGACGTATATGATCGCCCGAGTTTTGCCGGGGCCCAAAATCTAAGCAATAAGTAGTAATAATGTAATCCTGGCAAGCATATCGTAAGATGCAATTAAAAAGGACTGTGCTTAAGGCCGGCTACCACATCCCCCCGGTAGAATGTTTGGATTACAAAAAGTTAACAAATATGGACAAGTCAACTATAGACAAGTATAAACAACTCAGCCATCCAAGTCCGAAGACAGACATCTGTCAAGAGGGCTGATGACGAGATGGAGATAACGTCGCAAGGAATTTACATAGATGACTTACATGTTTTCGTTTAGGAAGACCGTTAGATTGGGTAGCTGGAATACTCGCACAATGTACAAGCAAAGGAGGTTAAATTATCAGACATAATATACTGACCAGGCCGTCGCGTCAGGGGCAGGCACAATATACTGACCAGGCCGTCGCGTCAGGGGCAGGCACAATATACTGTCCAGGTCGTCGCATCAGGAGCAGGCACAATATACTGACCAAGACTATTTTCTCTCTTCCATGCAGCCGTTCATCAATTACGTTTTGTCATCCGTTTTAAAATCTTTCTACCCATCCATTTACTCTCCTCTGGCTCAAACAACTGTATCCACACTGAATATTCAATGTTCTGTATATTTGAGAATTTGTTCACTCTCCTGCAACACCAATAACAAACGAATAACGTTCCTTTCTTTTTCCAGTGGTGCGGCCATATTGTACGTTAAATTGCGCATGCGCATACTGCTCGATCGTCACAACCGATCCATGGAGTATTTCCATTTTGTGCCCTGAAAAATATGTTATGGTGTGCATCCTTTTCCAAGTCCTTTTTTTAAAAATGATGTTACATAATTAGTGTCCTTCGTGTGTATGCATGTTTGTGTGTGTGTGTGTTTTGTCTGTGTGTGTCTGTGTTTTGTCTGTGTGTGTCTGTGTGTGTGTTTGTATGTATATGTATTTGTATGTGAGTGTGTGTTTGTGTGTGGCACTATTATCATTATTATTCACCTATTTTGGTACTACTAGAGATGTACATGTGTCTGTTTGTACTCATATGTCCATGTCTGCTTCACTTTTCTTACATTTGGGTATATATGTATCTCTTGATATATATGTACGTTTAGTTCTTTCTCATTCAATCAATAGTCCCTTAGGCGACCAGGGTCTGTCCCGTCGAATGACCTAGTCTGATGGCCGCGTCCCAGACGGCCTGCAGTTCTGTAGGAGAGGTAGCGATCTGTTTTAGTCAGGTGTTTTGAAAGCGGCCTCGAGGACGTCTCTACGATGAGCACGGCTTTTCCACGTAACTCGCCCCACAGCCTGTCGGAGCTTCTCGTGGGCTGGAACTTCCCGGGAAAGACGAGAAATGTGACCGAAGAGGGAGAGACGACGGCGAACAATCGTTGAGACAATTCCTGCAAGTTGAGTAGGTTGAACTAGTTCACTGTTGGAAATCATGTCATGCCAGACGATCCCGATGACGCGCCTCTGGTTGCGCAGGTGGAAGGCCTCAAGACGCTGCCGGTTCTACTGTAGTAGTGTTCAGGACTCGGAGCCGTACAGGGGAATGGGGACAATGCAGGAGGAGTAAATACGAAGCCTGGTCTCCAGGGAGAGCCTTCGCTGGGACCAGACTCTGCTGAGCGAGTGCATGGATGAAGCTGCTAAGCCTATCCTACGGGTGATGTCGTGGCTGCTGCGTGCGTCAGAGGACTGCCTGCTGCCGAAGTTCTCGGTGGCTGCAACAGGATTGTCGTTCACGGTGATACTCAGCGCAGAGTGGCCCCTGCTGAAGTTTTTTATTTTAGTCTTCGTCCAGGAAAGGTGAGAGCCTAGGTGGGTAGCCAATCGATCCAGTGCCTTTAGGAGGCCTACCAGGGCCTGAGAATCGTAGCCCTGTATGGCGTAGACGAGATCGGTTTCCCGGGATTCGACGAAAAGGACCGCTGTGTTGTGTGCAGAAGACTGTGTGAGAATCCAGTCCATGCCGTAGCAGAAAATGGCAGGGGCGAGAACGCAGCCCTGTCGGACACCAGATGAAGCAGAGAACTCTTATGTGAGAACGCAGCCCTGTCGGACACCAGATGAAGCAGAGAACTCTTATGTGAGAACGCAGCCCTGTCGGACACCAGATGAAGCAGAGAACTCTTATGTGAGAACGCAGCCTTGTCGGACACCAGATGAAGCAGAGAACTCTTATGTGAGAACTCTGAGCCGAATTTTGGCGCTAGTGGGACTGTGAAGATCCTTAATTAGTCAGCAGGGTGCATGGGGTACTCACGCATTGCAGGGCCTTCCACAAGGCCGTGTTTGTCCACTGAATCAAAGTCAGCCCGTAGGTCAACGTAGGCGACGTGGAGAGGGCGACGAAACTCGCGGTGCAGGTGGTGGAGGGCGAGAATGGCGTCAATAGTGGAACGAGAAGCTTTGAACCCTGACAGTTGGGGGTGACGATGCCTCATTAAGAGAGGTTGCAGTCTGGAGAGGAGCACGTGTGCGAAGGTGGTATCTCCGGCTGTGAATTGTCCGTAACCCGGAATTCTGGCCTCGGTGATACCGACGATGGTTATGTCAAGTGAACAGAGGACATGGGCCATTGGTTCATATATTATCATGTCTTGTTTGACCTACTTATTCCTAACAGACATGCCAGTGCATCAAATATTTCTGGTCAGTTTCTAGTGAACATGGCTGTCCCCTCATGTCAGTGTCGACGGTCGTTCCCATTGTCTTTGTTTATTTTCTGAATTGTAAAGTGTCTTCGTCAGTTTTTGTCCTTGACGAAGATCTTTTAGCCGCTGTTGTTTGCGAATGCTCACAGTGAGTAGCTTACTGTGCGCCCTGAAAATTTGCGTTAAGTGGCTGGTTACAGTAGCCTTCCTCACATTTCGAGGTGGACCGGGGTCCTTCATGCGGTTGTGCTATGTTTGGATTTATTTGCGTGTCACTCACTACTACGGGGAATCTTTTGACCGTAACATAAGGTTCGTTTTGATGTGTCCTGGTGTGCTCTTCTAGCAGTTACCTACATATTATATGTTCTTTATCGACTATTGACCTTCACTACCCTGCAGCTTCAATTTATTATTTGTGTATGGGGCTAGCAACCATATAATTTAAACACATAGTTATCGAGATCACCACTGCAAATTTTAGGGTTCAGGCTTCCCGTAAAGGAGCAAGCTGATGTAACGAACTTTGAGCGGAGGTTTTTAATCAAATGTATATAAGGCAGATAACAAATATTAGGACATACTATTGATATATGTCGGTGCTCTCCCTTGTAACCCAAAACTTGTTACGAAAGATAGTATGTGTTGTTGGATGCCCACAATCGATAAATTTACTCTTTTGTACGCGCTGAAAAGGAAGTTAAGTGGCGGTTTGTTGTAGATTTCCTCACATTCCAAGCGTGCTGATGAAGGTGGAACGGGGTCCTCCAGTTTGGTTGAACTGATACATTGAAACAACAGATCGACCAGCTAGTTCGGAGCAATAGGCGTGTCACTATTGATAAAATAACCATATATTTGAATATGAGTGCAGGCGCTGAGAACAAAATGTTTATGATGACCTCGGTTATAGGAAAGTGGTTAGCAGATAGATCCCAAAGCAATGTCCGATTATCACAATCGTGCACGGCAGACGATTTATCAAAAGAATTAGGACCGTCAAGCCCGTGAAGATGTTTTCTTCATCTTTTTCATCACATTGTGACAAGAGAAGAATCCCGTGTACAACATTACGGACCACAGTGTAAGAGACAGTCAATGCAACGTAAGCACTTCTTGTCTCCGGCAAAGAAACATTTCAAAACACAGGCTTTCGCTGGGAAAGTCATGATGGCCTTCTATTTTAATGTTAATGCCTCTTTATTGGTGCATTATTGGCGTGCACAGATGGATCTGCCTCGGTGAGCGATAAAGGGGGGGGGGGAGGGGGGCAGGGGAATCTACATCGATCACTCCAATGGCGACATAGAAAATCACACCATACCAACAGGAGAGACGTACCAATTTCAGAGCTGAAGCAAGAGCTGTTCATGCAGGAACTCAGATTCTTATCAGCTAAAACATAAATACAAGGAAAACGATCATTCTAACAGACTCCAGGAGTGTACTCCAAGCCATCTTAAGCCATAAACAAGATAGACTATTACATGAAATAAAATACAACACATGATTGCTGTCTCAAAAAACAGATTTAGTCCTACATGAAACGAGAAAGCAGATGAGCTAGCAAAAGCCGGAAGTGCGGCAAGCAGGTTTTCCATCCACAGAGCTATATTGAAGCAAAGACACTCATAAAACGATCCCTGAGAACAGAATGGAGAGAACAGCACAAAGAATACAAGCCAGAAAATGAAAGCATTTTAGATTGTATAAAAAGTGTATGTAATATAATTAAAACAAACAATTGTTTTTCCCAATCTCGTCTCTCTCTCTCTCTCTTTCTCTCTCTCTCTCTCTCTCACACACACACACACACACACACAAATACACACACACACAAACACACACACACACACACATACACAAACACACACACACAAACACACACACACACACACACACAAACACACACACACACAAACACACACACACACAAACACACACACACACACAAACACACACACAAACACACACACACAAACACACACACACACACAAACACACACACACACACACACTCTCTTTTTCTAAAAGATCATTGGAGAAGTGTGAATGCCTTGCAGAAGGCAACTAATCATATCTTATCTGCCCATTTATGTCTAAACGCGTGGAGAGGAGGTACAATTTGCTTGCATGTGCCCTTTGCGATAAAGGTATAATGGAGTACCATTGCAGACAATGCCGTCAAGGATGAAGTGTTAGAGACTTCGTTGTACTAAGCTTCAGATTGTATTCGGAAATGTTGACTTGTTCATATTCTTCATATAGTTCATATATGGACAGACATGCTCAGGGAACCTTACAACCAGTCTCAGTACTGATTAACCAGCTGATGATGATGTAGCCTCCACTATTGTCAAAAGGAGGTGGTCCCTTCATAATAAACAGACACAGCAAGCCAATCACCTGTTTTCTGAGCACTTGATTATAAGCATAAGTATGTAAAGTTCTACGAGGCGCTGAAAACACGTTATGGTCCACAACCTTTTGGTAACTATCCAGTTCGCAACGCCGATGGATTGCTGATAACAGAAAGAGCTCAGATTCTCGACAAGTGGGCAGAACATTTCTACAACATATGGAACAGTCCATTATCGATAAATGAAGAGGCCATCCAACGTATGCCCCCGGTAGAAATGAACATGTTCATGGATGAACTCTTCATTGAAGATAAAGATAAAGTAGGCAAAGCCATAACACAACTCTTGACGCTATACTAACATAGGTAAATTCAGCAGCCAGAACATGCCTCACCAGGAAGTTCACTAAACTCTTCTGCTTCATCTGTGCTGAAGGAGTAGCCCACAAGAAATGAAGAATGCGCCGATAGAACATATCTACAGGAGAAAAGTGATTTGCCATGAGTGGGGCAATCATTGCGGAATTTCGATGTTGTTGTTTTTAATTTTTTTTATTTTACGACAATATCCTCTCGGGCGTTCTTCTCAACCGCCCGAACAAACATCTTGAGCTAGACCATCACCCCCCGGGAAGTCAGTGGGGATTCAGAGCTGATCGAGGAACTATATCTCATAAAAGCTGTGATTTATTATACTGAAGTCTCTAACAGCTTCATTTCCTGACAGTAGTGCAACTACTATGGGACAAACCTTGACTTAGTATACTGAAGTCTCTAACAGCTTCATATCCTGACAGTAGTGCAACTACTATGGGACAAACCTTAACTTAGTATACTGAAGTCTCTAACAGCTTCATTTCCTGACAGTAGTGCAACTACTATAGGACAAACCTTAACTTAGTATACTGAAGTCTCTAACAGCTTCATTTCCTGACAGTAGTGCAACTATTATAGGACAAACCTTGACTTAGTATACTGAAGTCTCTAACAGCTTCATTTCCTGACAGTAGTGCAACTACTATGGGACAAACCTTGACTTAGTATACTGAAGTCTCTAACAGCTTCATTCCCCAACAGAAGGGCAACTACAGACGCTCAAAATCAAGTGACAATTATTTATTTTTAACGTTGAAATATTCTGAAATTTTTTTTACGTTGCAATATTCTGACATTTATTTTACGTTCCAATATTCTGACAATCTTTTTAAATTGTAAATGTTCTGACAATTAATTTACATTCAAAAAAGAAAAATACAAGGAAAGAAGCAGAACAACATAGAAGATCCATTAATTCGTCTTTTGACAGATGAAGCATAAAGCTGCTACTGCAACTTGCCTCTTTAAAAGAAGCATGTATTCGAGCATTTGCAGTCGTGGTTTGTTAGTATTTAAAATGATAAGATTGGTAGTATCAGGTACAACCCTCTGTACTCACTTTTTTAAGACGTGTTTGAAAGGATAAAACGTTCACAGTTACCATTCTGGCAGTAAGACATTAATTTCAATTATTTAATGCATTATTGCAAGGACGAAAAACTAAACAAAATATTATAATTTAATAAATAAGACGCTCTTTCAAAAAAAATTATTTAACAACAAAAATTCACTTTCAGCATAATAATGGCTGCTGATAAATTTAAATTTGTCTCTTTTTTTTCCAGATTTCTACATTTTCTTTAAAAAATTCCCACCTATTAGACAAAATATCTCGCCGTCTGCTCTGTAACCAGGCAACGCAATGTGTTATTGTACAATCATAAGACGTTTCTAACGAAATTCAATATTATTTTATTGCAAAAAAAATGACATCCGTTTCTAACATAAACGAGGCGTATTCAAATGAAACCGAACCTAACTGCACCAAGTAAACATACGTACGATGCGCATGATGACGTCACATTCTGATGTAAACAGCACATACCAACCATCAAGTTTACAAAATTTCATTGTCCTCCGACTCATAGTTTTTTTCAGCAGACCTTTGAAAACATGGCGGGTGTGATACGGAATCCGTCCAAAGTTGATCACCCCGAAGAACTGGACATTTATGTTTAATGAAGAAAGTGAGTTAACAAAAGATCTTCCGAGACCAGGTCAGGTGCATATTGATGCCATCGACAAAATTGATGCAGCAATTCAGGTGGCCTGTCGCCGGAGCTTACGTTTGCCACGCTTTGTCACCATACACTGCCTGCATTCTGCGATTAATAACAACTGGTCGACATCCTTCAGCTGTTAACTTAATTTAACGTCTTTATACTGGTTAAGAAAACTCTGCAGAGTCTGTATACAACCAGTTCCAATTACATCATCTTGCTCTAGAAGCTGTACGCATCCAATCTATTCTTAAATGCATTGACCGTCCCAGCCTCCACCACCTCACTTGGCAATGCATTCCAAGCATTCACAACTCTCTGGCTAAAGAAATACTTCCTAATATCTAATCTGGACCTCTCCTTAGTCAACTTGTAGCTGTGCCCTCTTGTCCTTGTTGGTGGTTGTACTTTAAAAAACTTGTTATAGTCTACTTTATCCATTCCTCTGATCATCTTATACACCTGTATTAAGTCACCACGAATTCTTCTCTTTTCTAGACACTGTAGGCCGGTTCCTTTTAATCTTTCCTCATAACTGTAATTCTGGAATCCCACTATCAGCTTTGTCGCTCTTTTTTGTATTCTCTCCAGCATGTCTATATCCCCTCTCTGATAAGGACTCCACACCTGTACACAGTACTCCAATCTAGGTCTAACTAATGCTTTATACAGTTTGACTATCACCTCCTTGCTCTTATGTTTAATATTTCTTTTTATCATCCATAACATTGCATTTGCCTTTTTTACTGCTACCTGAACTTGCTCCCTCACCTTACATGTATGATCTACTATAACCCCTAAGTCCCTTTCTTTATCTATCTTTCTAATATTGTTCTCTCCCATTCTGTAATTATGTTCCATATTGGATCTACCCATGTGCATGACTGTACATTTATCTACATTAAACTCCATTTGCCAGAAACCGAATCATCGCTTGCTGATCAACTCTGGACGGATTCCGTATCACACCTGCCATGTTTTCAATGGTATGCTGAAGAAACTATCAGTCAGAGGATAATGCAATTTTGTAAACTTGATGGTTGGTATGTGCTATTTACATCAGAAGTGACGTCATCGTGCGTATTTTACGTATGTTCACTTGGTGCAGTGAGGTCCGGTTTAATTTGAGTACACCTCGTACATCATTGTTGACGATACTGTCAATAAATATGCCAGTTTTGCTAGGGAATTCAGTTTCCATTATGGCTAAATTTTAACGATTTCATCTAGTGCTTGGACTTGTATTCCAATTATTGGTTTACTTAAAATGCTCATGACATTTTTAAAGCCTTCTAGCAACGAGGCAAGCTTCATTTATGCAAGCATTGTTGGAATAAAAATAAAATAAAAAACGCAACAAAAAAGCACACAAATATTGAAATTGGGAGAAACCCGCCCAGGTGGTCGGAAGTTGATGTGAAATTAACAATGGAGAATAAATCTGGGGAATCAAGACTTATTGCCACCCACAGTATGTCATTAACTTACTTTGCCCATAAATGTTTTTCAAACTTTGAGTATATCATTGTAGATTGTTTTATCTCAACTGTATTTGATCATTCATTCCTATTCTCCATATGGGGCATAGAGCAATCGTCAGCATGCACAGTTGGAGAGGTCTGTGCTAAAGTGTTTCAAATTTTCATGTGTTTATGAGTTTATGTAGCTATGATTTGATAAAACATGTGAAAGTGGAGTAATATAAGACCAGGACCATCTAATGATCTGCGCAAACCTACCAGATACTTGTAGCATGAATGACCTGTTGAGTCCCAGTGGCAGGGCAATTCACGGGGCTGAATACTGGAAGAATGAAGTGTGACGTAGTGCCTAGGACAAGCAAAGTAAGTAAGTACCTTGGTTTTAATTACTAGCAAATTGGATCAAGATGCTGAGCAGCGCATGAGCTGCAGTGGTCAGCGACTCATAGCTGACTGCTAGTGTCAGGGCCAGCGAACCAAAGCTGCCAAGACCGTTCTACACCTCCACGCGGTGATCCTGGATAACAGGCTGCAGCAGAGCAGACTGGCTAAGGAGAAGGGATCGAAGAGAGAATGCTAACCTGGTACTCAAAAAATGCTTGCTGAAGTCGGATGTGTTGGACCAAAAGGTGCAAATATCACAGTCAAGCTGTAAACTACGACACAATGCATTCCATTCTCTGGACTACATTCTGCTACTTAAGCCCTTTCAGTGTTTGGTAGTGGGAGATTGAGAATGAACGAAGCCAAGCCAAGTCAATTACTAGCAAATGTCCTGCCAGCTGGTATAGACGACCACTGATCTATACATCTTCGTATACAGTGCTGCTTATCCATGCACCAGTTACCCTTTTCTGTGTCATGATGTCATTCTGTGCAACATTTGATCTCTTTGTCGCAATGTATTTTTTCAGCAACTTTGCTCATTGTTAATTTGACTCCAGCGTTCCACTTCTCGTGGCCCCAAAAGGGTATTGGTTTGTTCTGATGTGTGTGATTAGATTTTTGTTGTTGTTTTTCTGTTTTGTTTGTTTTTGCGTTCGGCTTATTCTCTATTTCCCAAGGCGGGTGTGCGTTACACTGCGGTTTTTATTTTGCGTGGGTTGGGTCAGTGTATCAGACTTCGGCATGCATTTTATGTAAGGGTCTGTTTCCTCTTGTATTTTCTAAGAGTTTCCTTCCCCGGGGTAACGGCCGGTGCCATTATGGGGATCGAACCCAGCACCTTCGGATTGTGAGCCGTGTCACTTAACCACTAGCCCACGCTTTCCCTGCATGATTAGATGTCTTTGCTCCAGGGCTTCCCTAGGCACATACTCATTAAGCAGCTGTGCTGTCCACGTGATTTGTAACATTCTTCTGTGGCTCCAAGGGATCTTCTTCTTGATTTGGTGATTGTCCATGTTTTACTTCTTCTGATTTTTACAGTACCTAATAAATGGCTTTCACTGGTTTAAAGTTATGACTTTAACAAGATGATTGTGCAAAACATATCTTCATCTTCCTCCTCTCTTTCTTCTTTTTTGTCTTTTTCTTCCTCCTCTTCTTCTGTTTTACTTCTTCTCCTTCTCCTTCCTCTACTACTACTAATACTTTGTTTATCTTCAAATCAAGACCCTGATTTCTCTTACAAAGGCCCCCCATTGTTTTTAAGATAAAACAGCATTGCAAACCATATAAACAACCTCCAACATATGGTTTCCTCTTACGACATAAACTCAAACATCTGACCCAGTAACAAGTGCAGGACGTTTGTTTCTGCTGTCTAACATTACCTGCTTTCAGGCAACGACGCACATAGATAAGCTAAACAGACTTTTGGACACTGGCCTTGTCGGTAATAAATATTTACATTTATTTGCATAACAATACAAAGCCTGCACGTTATTCTAGTGGTTGATTGTTTAAGTATGCTGCTGTATAAACGACGTGCAGATTAAATACAGGGCTCTCAGACATCGATGGCAAAATGTATATGCTAACGTGGGTTTCAAGGTCAATTGAAGTTGAAAAAAATCTGCGAATATCCTTCCCTATTCCAAAAACTAACATATTTATGTCTCCAAAATGTTCATAGCATACTGGCTATCGCCATTGTTAAGACATCCAAGCTTTACAATGGAATGGACAAAAAGTAAAATGGTCAACATTTGCGATTGCGGAGCACTCAAGCAAATGCCATATCACATCCTGCAGGACTGCCCTACTTATACATACCAAACAGAGGCAGTCTGGCCCGTGGAAGCGACGATCTTTGCAAAGTTGTGGAGGACCATTGAAGACCTGAAATGCACAGTCTCCTTTGTGACCCTCGCTGGGCTCTAAATGAAGCATAGCATCAGTTAATCGAAGAAGAAGCAGACTTAACTTAGTCACTACTCTTAACCTCTTGGGGGTGATGAGGTATCTTTGCAATCCAGTTTCCTAACAAACAGATAATTGGGTTGTTGTGTCTTTGTCTGCTGGAAGGGCCTTATCCTTTTGGACTCTACACAGGACATTATTGGGCAGAAATTTTGCTATCCCATAAAATTCTTGTTAAGGCGGCTAATAGTCTGCTCTTTTTGATTATCAACTGGCAAAGGTTCTTTTATTTTTATTTACACGGGATCTCCGAGTTTATTGTTCATCTACGATAGGACTACACCCTTTTAGTCCAGGAGATGCTTTTAGCTTGAAAGATTCGAACACCCACCGCTTCCCGCACTCATTTCTTGAAAGGCAAGCGGTTTTCCATCTCAGCTATGGCGATACATCTCTCTGTTTGCAGTGTCAGATAAGCATCGTCGTCAAGGCACAAGCAATAAAGATTACACTACATGTGGTATTTTTTTTTAAAACACGTTAATTACTGCTCTTGTGGCAAAATGGATTTTCAGCCTTATTTGAAATGTAGCCTTTATTATTTACTTGTACTGTAGTCGCTCATAACTTCGGTTCCCAAAAATTCTACTGCAGCTATTTGCTGTTTGCCATTCATTTATTCAAAGTGTTTATATTTTTCATTCTATTTATACTTTGTCATCATCTTGGCTTTTAAAATATTTTTTTAAAAAAAGGTGGCTACATCGATCTTAATGCAGCATACGATACTATCAATCATCGGAGGTTGTTGTCAAAGCTGTACTCCGTGACGAAGGACTGGCGCCTGACTAACACCCTCCTATGCCTTCTACAGAACAGACGCTACTATGTCGCCTTAGGGAACAAAGATAGCACATGAAGAAATCAAAACATTGGCAGAGCACAGGGAAGTGTCCTAGCTTCCATACGGTACAACATCTATACTAACGATCAACCCATTGACATAGTCACAGGGAAATTCATATACGCCGATGACACAGCAGTTGATGCCCAGGGAAATGGTTTTGAAGAGGTCGAAAGCAAACTGCCAAGCTCTCTTGATGTCCTTGCAAAGTTCTATCCAAATATATGCCTACCACCTCAAAAAAGGAGAAGCAAACATAAACCTACAGATTATATGGCAAGGTCGGGAGCTCCAACACTTCACGGCTCCAAAGTATTTGGACATCAAGTTAGACCTACACTGTCTTACATGACACACTGCCAGGAAACAAAGCGCAAAATACACGCAAGAAACAATATCATCCGAAAATTGACTAGAACAACATGGGGAGCACATCCATCTGTCTTCCAGACATCAGCAGTTGCCCTGTGCCTCGCAGCAGCGGAATACATCGCGTCAATCTGGAGAAACTCTGCCCGCGCAAAACTCGTTGATATAGCAGTTAACGAGGCAGGCAGGATAGTGTCACGGCACATAAAACCCACATCCACTGCTAACATATACTCTATACTTGACATAGCTACTCCTGCCATCAGAAGAAGCGTGGCTTCTGAATTTGAACAAACGAAATAGACAAACGATGTTTGGACATCGGTAGAAAATCACAATCCTCACATCCAGGCATAGTTTCCTTAAATGAACAAAACCCTGAAAGTCGTCGCACTGAATTAGGGCATGCAATGATGCAGGACCCAGGGATCGAGCTTCAGGAGGAACCTGCCCCTGGACATCACTTGCCCTACTCATTTTGGAAGACAATAAATAGGCTTCTAGCTGGCGTATCACGGTGTAAGAAGTACATGAATAGATAGGGTCTCTCAGGCGGCGATACATGTGACTGCAGTGCGGTACAACATCCAGGTCATCTGTTGATTTGCCTCAACTTTACGGATACATGTGACGTGAGCGACATGGTGAAGGCGAGCGTCAGGGCAATTCAAGTCGCTGAACACTGGATGAACGGTATATAACGTGGTGCTTGGATACAGAAAGTAATTAAAATAATGTGGCATATGTTATACACCGACTTGTGCTTAATGGGTTTGTGCATCCAATTTTATCACCCATTTTGTATTGGTTTCTAAGTATAGGAGCACGGCCCTGGTGTTTCAAGAATCCAGAACAGGTAAATGTGTGTTCTGAATTGTCGCATTAACCCTTTGCAACGCCCTTGTGTTCCCGTGTGTTGTCCAATCTTTGATAAAGATTTATTTCAGTAGAGAGGTCGGTTAACATTGGTTAATGAATGTTCTTACCTAAAACTCACTATTTGGTAATGAATGCTCTTACCTAAAACTCACTATTTGGTTAATGAATGTTCTTACCTAAAACTCACTATTTGGCTAATGAATGTTCTTACCTGATTGTTCTTACCTAAAACTCTATTTAGATAATGAATGTTCTTACCTAAAACTCACTTTTAACCGTGTTTGTAATTTCAGGCTCATTTCCGTAGTTCATCTGCAGAACAAGGTTTCGGTTTCCCTTACAAAGGTCAATATTTCTTTCTAAGACTGCTGTATCCGCATCCAACATTTGTCGCTTATCTGTCTCGCGAGGTCAATCTCTTTCTCGCTCTCTCTCTCTTTCTCTCTCTCTCTTCATGTGTTTTTTTCTTCTTCGTCGTTCGTTCTCAAACTGCCACCACCAAGGTCTGAAAAGGGCTTTCCAAGTAGCAGGATGAAGTCCGGAGAACAGAATGCGTTGTGTCGTAGTTTACAGCTTGACTGTGATATTTGCACTTTTCGGTCAACCAAATCCGACTACAGCAGGCATTTTTGGATACTGTGTTAGCCTTTCCTCTTCTATGCCTTCTCATTATTCAGTCTGCCCTGTTGCAGCCTGTTATCCAGGATCACCAAGAACGGTATTATCAGCTCTGTCGTGGAACTATGAAGGATAATTTCCACTCTCATGGTAAGCTCTCTACATAGACACCTATCATCTGTTCCAATCCTAAGTTTGTTGAAAAGATGACCCTTGAGTCTAATTTGCCCAGTTCTCAGACTCAAAGTGACGACGCTCTCTTCTAGCTAAATCACAGTAGTTGTCATCATTTTAGAAGTAGGAGGTTGGTCGGTCCTTTATCCTATGAATTTGGCATTCATTATGAAACAAAATGATGGAGGTGTTAGCCATATTAACTGTCTTCCTCAATCGTTGTTAAGCGTATCCTTTGAAGGTTGCAGTGGTTCTGTTCTTTGCTTCTTGGATTGGGATATACACGTGTGTCTACATGGGGATCTACACATGTGTGTAACTACGGATCTAAACGTGTATGTACATGATAATCGCCACGTCTCTGTACCTGACGATTTACACGTACGTGTAACTAGTGACTGACGTGTGGAACTTGGGATCAACGTGTATATGTATGGGGACCTATAAGTATGTATAATTAGAAGAATATCTATCTATCTATCTATCTATCTATCTATCTATCTATCTATCTATCTATCTATCTATCTATCTATCTATCTATCTATCTATCTATCTATCTATCTATCTATCTGTCTCTGTCTATCTATCTATATATATCTGTCTTTCTGTCCGTCTGTCTGTCTGTCCATCTGTCCGTCTCTCTGTCTGTCTGTTTATCTACATATCTACCTACTTATATACCTATAGGGGAGGGGATAGAAGAGAGAAGGCTAACCTGATACCAAAAATGCTTTGCTGAAGTCAGATTTGTCGGACCGAAAGGTGCAAATATCGCAGTCAGCAATCACTTTCGATCTGGAGGATGCATGTAAATGAGTCGACAATTGGGACCTTATTGTGACGTGTGTAATCAACCCATGACTGGTGAGCTCGATATTAAATGCCCTAATGGAGAAAACAAAGCAGTTCCGCTTCACTTGGGATCTTTCATCAGACCTACCGTTTCTGTCTCGAAAGACTAACTGAACCATTACTATATACGTTTTATAGACTTAACTGCATAACTGTACTACAAGTTGTTGGTTGTTCTTGTGTAATGCCAAAATGAGTATGTTTACTCTTCTGGTCCTGTAGGTGAACCTCTGTGATTGTGTGGCGTGACGGTTGCAGCTGACCTTTGGCAAAGGATGCGGGATTGGGGATGAGATGTTTCCAAAGACTTTTGAGCATCGTGTGCAGAGATCGAGTTACAGGTGGGGAAATGCGAGATGGAATTAGAACAGATGATCTTGCAGGTGCGATCCTCCATGGAAAGGTGCAGGGTGGATGACGAGGAGGGCGGCATAAGGGTAGGTGGAAGGATAACATGGAATAGTCTATCAATCTCCGACCGGAGGAGGCACAGACAGGGGCCGCTGACAGTGAATGGTGGCGTGGTGTGGTGAGGATGTCTTCATGTGTGCCCCAACGACCTCACCGGTTACAGGATGACTTGACCTGACCTGTCTTTACTCTTCTGTGCGCCCTAAAAAAGGCGATAAGTAGTGTGTTGCAGTAGCTTTCCTCCCATCCCGAGCGTGCTGATGAAGGTGGGCCGCGGTTCCACGTGCAGTTCTGCCATGCTTGACCTCATATGCGTGGAGCTCACTACTACGGAGATCACATCAATCCACATCTCATCAGCCAGGCTGTTTTGAAAATAGTCTGTTTCCAAAGAACGCTACATGGAAGAGAGATAGTGGTCTTGGTCAGTAAATTGTGTCTGACCCTGATGGGGCGACCTGGCCAGTATCAGGTTGTTGATCAATCATGCAGAGACTGTAAATGTTAGTTTGAAATAGTGGGTCCAAGAATGCATAAACTATATCTTGAGTGAAATTTCTAATTTAGAACGGATATAAATTTGAAGTGCGATGAAAGAGAACGAATGCAAGGAAAGGTGCAGAAACATTGCGTTGTTCTAAGCTACTCGTGCTGGAGTTGAGTTAACTCGTGACATTACTTTCATTACAGGTTACAGTGGCTTTTCTTACATCCCGAGGTGTGCTTGTCGCCCTGGCTGTGTTGCAGTGCGAGCATCGTCAGTAAGCTCATCACTATGAGGATTACAGTGCCGATCCATATCTCGTTGGCTAGACTGCTGTAATTAAGCCTGTTTCCATGAGCACGAGATGGGATCTTCATCAGTATGTTCCGTTTAACCCTAATTGCTCGCCCCTCCACCTCCCTCCCACTACTAATACACTTATTGATTTATTTATTGATTGAATGATTAATTCTTATTTCCCTGCAAGTGAATTTTAGCTAAGGAAAACATGAATCCACAAATTTGCATAGGCGGATCCATAGCAACGATTTCACATGATAAGCTTTATAGCCCCATCCACAAAACTCTTTATTGACTTTTTAGGATGTGCTTCGAAGGTTACAGTTGGTATACTCTTTTCCACCCGGTTACCACTTGCTAAAAGTATGAAACAGAGATGGACTTCAAATTACCACGTGGATCCCGGTTATTCCCTTCTAGAGATGAACGAATAGACTGACAGGCCTCAATACATGTCGTAAAATGTGACAGACAATATTTTCGGTTTATCGCATTCTCGTCACCATGACAAACACATTGATACAGAAATATCCACTGCTAAAATGATTGCGTTGTTGAAATATGTTTTCTTTACAGCGTCATCTGCAATGTTATCAGTGTGCTTGATTTTTGGCACATATTTACTGTGAAGCGGCATCTATAGAGATAACTCTATGCTTCAAAAATGCTACAATGGGACCGGGATTATTCCATGTAAGTGCTGAATTAATAAGTATTATAGTGTAGTTATCAGAATAGTTGATATCAAACAAAAACAAGAAAATAAAAATAAACTCCAAAAATTTTTTTTCGTTTGTCTTATTTCTCGATTCCCCAAGGCGGTGTGCGTTGCACTGTGGTTTTTATTTTGCGCCTGTCGGCCCAGTGCATGCAGCTTCAGCATGCATTTTATGTAAGGGTCTGGTTCCTCCTGCATTTTCTAAGAGTTTGTTTTCCCGGGGTAATGGCCGGTGTTGTGATGGAGATCGAACCCAGCACCTTCGGATTGTGAGTCGTGTCACTTATCCACTAGCCCACGCCGTCCTCTGTCAGCTCTAATGTAGGCTAAACCATGCGAGCACCTTGTCCCAGGTGTTACACTGTCTCTCGTTACTCGCATGTCAGCTCTAATGTAGGCTAAACTATGCGAGCACCTTGTCCCAGTTGTTACACTGTCTCTCGTTACTCGCCTGTCAGCTCTAATGTAGGCTAAACCATGCGAGCACCTTGTTCCAGTTGTTACACTGTCTCTCGTTACTCGCCTGTCAGCTCTAATCTTCTTCCCAACCCGCCGTACATATGCTTCTCTTGCAATCTGAACATCAGCAATTTTTGAGCGTCCTTGATACAATCAATCATCCCAGTGATGCATCACTATACGCGACAGACATTTCTCACCGTAAACAGGAAGCATTTCCTTACGAATATCCTTTAGTAAAAGTTTTATCCTTAAAAAACAAACGCACAACAACGCGCTCTCCTTTGAATGTCCACTCTGTGAGCATGAACACCATTTTGTATTTGACCTGTTCAGGTGCACGCGACGCCTAGCGTCTGCTGCCTACACCAATCACAACGCTGGATGTTGCAGCACATAATGACACCTTTAGAAACTATCAACTAAATTTTTCAGCTGCTCCAGTTATTTTTTTACAGACTTACTTTAGTACATGTTTGCCTACATCTAATTTTATATACCTAAAGGTCCAAAACTTAAAGCAGAGAACGGTGCGATGTAAACACACATTTACACACCAACACACCCCTTGTCCTCCACTAACCTAAAAGAACACAGGGAAATCATAATGGAAAGGATGTGTGTCTATAAGACACGTCCAATTAGTGAAATACTTTCAAAGCTTTCTGCTCCAGACGCATTTAGAAGAATTGAAGTGTTTGTTTTTTGCGGGAAAACCCAGGCCAATCGAAGACGGATAATTCATTTCATTGTAGACATGTTTGGAGTTCAAATACCGTATGTAAGTTTGACTGCATTCGTTGAAAGAATTTGATCTTCTCAGGGTTTGAAGCATGATTTCCTGATTTAACATAGATTATCAATATTAGTACGAGCTGCATAAATTATTCATTGTGTGGTTCTACCGCCCTCCTACAGCACTCAAACTGCCAGAACTCATCAGTTCCCATAATGCTGTCATCCATTATGTGAATACACTTGACAGGGTAAGAGGCCGTCTTAGTTTTAAATTGCAGTTTGCTCAAGTATTTACTCAGTCGAGACGGAGCCGTGCCACCTATTTGGGCGGCAACAGTTTTGTCCAGGTCCTTGCTGTGGGAATGAACGCTAACCTTCAAATTATTTTACAACAAAGAAATAGCATCATTATTAGGTTAGTCTGTCCGGAGACTAGTGTTGAAGTCTTGTGATCATGTCACGCCATAGTCCTCTGTTAGTCTGTCCAGAGACTGGTGTTGAAGTCTTGTGATCATGTCACGTCACAGCCCTCTGTCAGATAATGGTATTGAAGTCTTCTAATCATGTCTTGTCACTGTCCTCTGTTAGTCTGTCCGGAGACTGGAGTTGAAGTCTTTTGATCATGTCACGTCACTGTCCTCTGTAAGTCTGTCCAGAGACTGGAGTTGAAGTCTTCTGATCATGTCACGTCACTGTCCTCTGTTAGTCTGTCCGGAGACTGGTGTTTAAGTCTTCTGATCATATCACTCCCCTGTTATTTGTTAGTCTGTCCAGAGACTGGTGTTGAAGTTGTCTGATCATGTCACGTCACTGTCCTCTGCCAGATACTGGTGTTGAAGTCTTCTGATCATGTCTCTTCACTGTCCTCTGTTAGTCTGTCCTGAGACTGGTGTTGATGTCTTGTGATCATGACACGTCACAGCCCTCTGCCAGATACTGGTGTTGAAGTCTTCTGATCATGTCTCTTCACTGTCCTCTGTTAGTCTGTCCTGAGACTGGTGTTGATGTCTTCTGACCATGTCACTCCAGTTTCCTTTGTTCCCAGTAGATCTCTTCAGCTCAGCGTAAGTTTGCATCCATTGCAATCCTGTGTGATGTACTTGTTTCTTGGACGTCCCTTTTTCTTTTCCCCTGAAATATGCCTTCTAGTAATTTCAGTAGTAAGCCTCCATGTCTCATGTTATGATCTAGCCAAGATAATCTACCTTTTTTACACTCGTTATTGGTTGTCTACGCGACACTTTATCTTTAAGCATATGTTAGTTTGACCTTTTTTCTGTCCAGTTCACTCTTTGCATCCTGCAATTTCCCCACACCTCAAAAGATTATATTTTTTTTCATAATTTAGTTTAGAGTCCATGTTTCAGAGCCAAACAATGTGACGGGCCATATATGTCTAGTGATTACTGTTTTCCGGAGCTTAATATTGATGTTTGTTTTTAGAAGTTTTTGTTTCTCAAGAAATGCCTTTTTTGCTACTGTGATTCTAGTTCTAATTTCAACCTCATAAATACTATCCTCTGTAATAATTTGTCCCAAATATGAAAACCTTTGGATTTGTGTTATGCTCTGTCCCTCGATATATAAATCTTAAATATATTTCCCCCCATCTGTCATTTCACAGTACAGAAATTTACAATCAGTATTTTGTATTGTTTTACAATTTAGTAATGTATCGCTCACCTTCTTTGACGTTTAATTTCTCGCTCGTCTATCGTTTTCCATGTTTAGATAAGAAGCGCATGCAGTATGTTAGAAGTCGTTCTACTCATTCTTCTTTCGTTCACGAGAAAATATAATGTCTATATCTGTCTCTTGTATAAACTTGACTGTCTTTTGTTGTTCACAAACAGGAGGAGCGTCTAGTGTAGGTGTGTCAAATCGGGCTCAAGCTTTGTTTACAATCCCAGCATACCCGGTAGGAAATCACTTCGTGTTCAGATTGACGGGCTTGTCTGGTATTTGTATGGTATGACCACTTCTGTGCGTACAGAAAGGATTGGCAAAACTACTATACTGCAAAACTGTCATAGTGCAAAAGTGGAACATACAATAACACATTACAAACGGATACATACACACAACCTTACACTAACCAATCATAGGCTTCTCAGTCTCTGTAGACCATGCACTTGGCGCCCTGTGAGTAGCCTCTCCAGGGTGTCAGCCTGGGTGCTGAATATGGAAACCCTGGGTGCCCAAGCCGCAGGATCCCCCTCTCTGTCTTGCTGGTGTAATCCAAAGGAATGTAGAACATGACAATTTGGCGCCAGCTCAACTGCAGTAGCTGCCGGAATGATTTCGCAATTTTGAAACTAACCGGTTTATTCCCATAGCCCTTCCCTCTCCCAAGGTTTCCACAGGGCAGTGGAGACGTAGCAAGCAGATGGTAGTTACTCGAGACATCCAATGATACTTTTATTGTCCCAGGACTTGTCACCACTACCTGGCACTTGTGGGTTTAAGCCTGAACAGTCTAGCGAGCTTCGTCTACACCGGTTTTGAGTCAGAGTCTACCTTCTCTTAGATTGGCTGCCAACCAAGACTAATGAGCCCAATCTGCTTACCCAGTTATACCGCCGGGTACTCGGTCGCGTCCGACAACAGGCTCTGTAAGAAACAGGGGGCCCCTCATGAAGGTGCTGCTGAGGACAGAATAATGTAGAAGAGGCCATCAGCATGGAAACCGAACAGTGAATCCAGCGGCGATCTATGCACCTGGAAAGGAGAGGCTATAACAGACGCTTCACTGTCCTTTAACGGCCGGACGTCCAGCCCAGACCTCGCTACCCCCCCCCCCCCCTCCCAACCAACCAATACGTCCGTCTTGATATAACCCAAAAGACTACGATTTGGGGTTGAAAGGGCGACCTTGCCCCAGGAATACAGAAAAGCGAACCTATGTTGTTGAATACCTACAATGAGTAGATGTACTCTTTTGTGCGCCATGAAAAGGGTGTGAAGTGATGGGTTGCAAAAACTTTCCTTACATCCCGAGCGCAGTTGTCAGGGTGGACCGGGTTCCTCCAGGCGGTTGTGCTATGCTTGAATTAATCTGCGTGTCGCTCATTACTACGGGATCTCGTCAGCCACCCACCTTATTAGACAGGCTGCCATGAAACAGCCTGTTTAACAAACAAACAAAATTCACACATAGGTCCATGAAATGTTGTCTTCCAGCATCGTTTTCATGGACCAGTCGGGTTTTATCTGTATATCATATTCGGGATGGTTCAGCAGTATGTGCTATTCAGTTTGGGGTGCTTGTCCGCACGTGCACATGGTGTACCATGCTCCGGCAAGATGGCGACCAAGCAACAGCTGCTCTCATGGTCTGCGATTTTCATGTGGTTTGTTCGTTCCAATTAATGTATGGAGCGCTGTGTTGTGTGGCGATCATTTTCTAGCACGTTCCACGCTATTCGCAGGAAGCCTGTGTGTGAAATTTTCCTCTGAATTCGGAGAAAACACGATCTGTTCTTCATGTGTAATAGAATACACGTTGTTGGATAGGACGTCACAACAGATTGCGCACCGCCTCCGGTTGGTGTGCACGGCCTACTTGGAAATTGCGTCCATTTTCATTGCATGCCACGACCGGAATCTTCCCTCAGCCATGTGTTTATGGTCCCTCACCTAGATCTTCAGATGTGGGCGCTGGTCAGCAGCAGCGTGTTTTAGTCTTCGCGTGGGGCTGCTGCTGTCGAGAGGTACGACATTCGCCTCTCAAATCGTCAAGGAAACGGTGGACGATCGACTCGCACACGTTTCAAGCGACTCCTGGTCTCACGGATTGTACGACCTGAATGTTTGCATCAGACAGTGTGGTGGTGTAGCCAATCTTCAATGGTGTGTAGATGTGGCTGCGGAGTCGTGTGTTGTAACAAGTACATCCGGTTGCTCGTCTGCATCACCCTACTTTGCCAGTCGATCTGCTCTCTCGTTTACCGATAATCCACAATGAGAAGATATCAACTCCATGACAATCTTGCGCTGGTTACTCAGTTCAGACAGTAAAACCTGTACATCTGGCATATTTATTGACTTCAGTACTTGGAGTGCTAATTTTGCATGTCAGAAATACTACAGGTTGTGCACCTAGATTAGTGTTCGGCAGTTTCCCAGTTGTTAATTGCCTGGATTTCTGCATTCTAATTATGACAGCATTCACAGAATGTATTTAATCAGCTGAATATATTCCGCTAAAGGCCGACCAGGAACAAGATGGCTCACGGAAATATCTGAGGCGGTCAGGGCCAATGGGCTGGAGACACACAGAAGACCATGTTCTAGAGATCTCTTCATAACTTGACGATAAAATGCATAATAGGCTAAGCGAAACGAAAAAGAAGAAAGATATTCAATTTATATTGTTGTTGCTGTTGGTGATGATGTCAACAACGAGTAAGTTTACCCTTTTTCAGTGCCCTGAAAAAAAACAGTGCTAAGTGGTAAATTGTTGAAGCTTTTCTCACATGCTGGTGATTGTGGTCTTTCATATGGTTGTGCTATACTTGGCTTCATCTGCGTGACGCTCACTACTACGGGAAACACGTCAATCCACATCTCTTCAGCCAGAGTTCCTTTAACAAAGTATAATACAGTTAACGCCGCATGGAAGCGTGACTGTGATCTTAGTCAGTATATTATGCCTAACCCTGACGCGAAAAGGATGGTCAGTATGTTGTGCCTGGCCTAACTAGCGTCTCAGTTACCTATATTCAATTTGTAATACGTTCAGTTTTTCTATTTTGTACTTCAAATAGCCAAAGTATCAAATAAAACACAAACGTGTACCTTAATAAACAACATTAACACATTAACGATCGGCGGGAACGAGATACCAGAGATCAGATACGCAAATGACACAATTGTTACATCAAAGAGCGCTGTTGGACTGGAATGGAGGATCCTGTCTGTAAACAACACAGCAAATACTAAAATCTATACTTGAATATAAATAAAACAAAGATAATGAGCACAGACTAGGCAAAGAAGAAGCCTAAAGTTATTCTAGAACAGGAGATTTAGAAAGTCGCACGTACCGCATCTCAATTATAAGCAGCAATGGTAAATGCCTGAAAGAAGTCAGACGGAGAATGGCTATGGCAATGCAGAGGTTAAATAAAATGAGAAAACTATGGCTGAACGTTAATTAAATTACGAAAATAAAAATTCAGCGAAATTGCATCTTCCCGGTGGCAATGTTCAGTGGTGAAACGTGGACCACCACACACATACACTTAAGAAAAGGATTTAATCTTTTCAACTAAAATACTACAGGAGGGTGCTCAAAATACCATGGACAGCGAAAAGGAAAATTACAGATTCCTAAAAGAACTGGATATCGTGGAAAATTGGTTAGTAAACAATATCTTGTCCAGGAAGCTAAAATATTTTGGCCACATCAAACGCCATAAGGGCCTGGAGAGAAAGATACTGGAGGGTATAGTGCCTGGAATGCGGTCCAGAGGTAGACCGAAGAGAAGATGGACACAAGACATCGTGAAGATGACAGCGGCAGTTCTGGCTAAAGATCTAGAGTCTTACAGATCGGCTGTTGTAAAGGACATGCTATAAGATGATGACCTTAGTACAAAGTTATTTCAGACACGTAATGAAGTTTTTCTAATGATAGAAAACCAATGAAATTCTCACATTGAGTTATCTGAAATAGTCTTCGTTTGGTATTTTTGTCAAACTGATATTCTTAATCTGTCAGAAAATATGCATATAGCACACGATTAGAATGTTCGGCCTAGCAATTTTTACAAAAAGCTGAGAGTCATACCAATTGTAGAAGGTTGGCAAATGCCAACTTAGGATTTACAAACATTGTTTTTTAAAAGCTTATACATGAAGTTGAAGAGCCTGTGGCCGAGCGGTTATAGCGCTAATGTCTTTTTCTAGAGTCATAGCTTCGAATCCCAGGACGGTGTAATTTAGTATTTGCTCGGGAGTAAAATAAAAACAAAGCCAACACACTGCAGGGCGACTGCAGAAGACAAGAGGCTTTCATTCCCCATCCCTAAATATTCTCCTTTAAAAGTGGTTTGCTGGGAGTACAGCCCATGTTTGGTGAGTTTAGGCCAGAATGACGACAATATTAATATTGTCCACGCGCCCTGTTATCACCAAACAGACTGTGACTTAAAAATGAAGGCTACAATTTTAAAGAACAGCCACAATCAATAGAACTCATCACAATCATTTGTCTTTTCCCCACATGTCAAATTATCCAACTTAAAAATATGTGAGATTCAATCAATCATTCAATCAAAACGGTGTGTGTTCCCTGCGGAGCACAGCCATTCAATACATACACACCAAGTTTCTCTGACTACGGTGAAAAGCATTCATTTAACCCACGTCATCGTTGAGCCCTCGACAATTTCTTTAGTAACCCCCTATTTTTCTACGTGCGTCTTTGTTGTTATCTGTGCCGTTGGAAATAGAATTCCAAAACAGATTGTCTGGTAATATTATCAGCTAGCTTTCTCACCACTTGATCGATCCAATACCAGCGTCTTCTCTGAAACCCTTGATCTACCGGAATTTGGCTTGTTCTTTTACAACGTTCATCATTAGTGATAGTATTGTACCATGACAACCATGTAGTTGTCGATATTAACGTAGAGCAGTAAAGGTGGCGCTCGCCAGGCCGGGGGTCTAAATTTGCCCTCTTGTTTTAGTCCGTTATGGATGCCGCCAGGCCCATAATTTGACTGGAATTCACACTAGTCGACGACTTACCCTTGTGGCCACGGAAACGTGTTGTGGTTTTCCATTTATAATAGTTAGTTTGTTCATTATGTGGTGTTTTTCCTCCGCTTACCCTGGCATAGCCATCGGATATCTGAAATAGTATTTCACCTACCCTGTGTCGTATTTCAACGGTCCAGTGCGCATGGCTGAACTTCACGAGATTGGTGCCCTTCGTCTTGTATGCTGATAGTGCTGGTTTTGGTGTGGCTATGAAATTACACATGGACTGACATCCCGTCCGGGAGAGTTTGGCCTTTCCCGGTTAGCAACATGAGCAAGATATATCGCTCACACGCCGAGTGATTCCTTCAATCCTTACGACCCGCATCCCAAGGTAACAGAGTACTTGCCTCCCCTCAAGGAGTCCACATGAACCTCACCATAAAACCACAAGACACCAGAGTTTAATACTCGAATATTGAAAGTTTAATGAGCATGACAACTTGAAGTGTCCTTTAATACCGCAGCACGCGGGCATGCTAGTGGTCGATCGACGCATCTCACCATTGATACCTAAGTAAACATTATTATCATTAACCCTATAGTTCTGCGTAGCCATCATTTTGTGAAAATCTGACATTCCACGATGTTGATTTATTCTGTTGATCTCCATGTCTCAGAGTCATTAAAAAGAACGGACTTTGTATTTGCGTTGGATATTTGTATTTTTGTGTGATGTAATCTCCCCGGACTTCCAAGGGTTTCCCCAGTCTTCTGTATTCTGATGCGGACATCGTTATCTGTCCGCAACCTAGTTTGTCAATATGCTACCAAGGTACAAGAACACAGGTTAAGAGTTCGTACAATATTTTTTACAAATCTCTTGAGACACAATTCAAATACAAAATCTGCAATGTGTTACTATTATTTTTGTGCTAGCATGGGGCTTGTTACTATTAGTTCTAGTCATGGTATATTTCTTGCGTGAAAACGTCGCTGTATTTTGTTCGATCTCCCAAGGCTTTTACATTTTCCGCCCATTTATGTCTCTTAGAGTTGCGGGGAACTAACGTCTCCTTTCTTGGGTTACGTGAGCTGCATTGGTTGTAATCCTGCATTGGTTAAGGATATATGTTTTGGCTTCTATCCATCTGTCACTTGGTGTTTCTTGTGTCCTGCACCCATAGAATTTTGTGATTTAAACGAGTAGTGATAGTTGATCAGGTTACACTCTCATAATATGACGAAATTATCTTATTGTATGCTTTGCTATTAAGAACGATCTCTCTTCAAAATATTGTGAGATTAAGAATTCATCAAATATTTTTACAAACCTAGTTTTGACAAAATGTTAATGCAAAATGGGGAATGTATTACTTTTATTTTGTTTACAGGTCCAGACAGAAGCTGCGATGGTTCGATTGTCGTAGAAGAAAGTCTCTGTTTATTTCAATGCGACCTAAACACACCCTACAATCTAGCGACCAAAGTTATGTGGATAGATCACGGAATGACGATTTTCCTGTCACGTAGGTTAACGACATTAGACGCGAAGTATCTAGCCTAGGCGAAGCCACTTAGTTCCTCATAACATTCGTCAGGTTACAAGTGGACCAATAACTGGCTACTATCTAACTTGCTATAGGCTCCTTTTATGTATTCACTGCAAGAAGTAGTTTTCTTTCTCATTCTAATACTCTTTGGGACCATAGAGTAAAGACGATGACAATCGCAGTTTCTTCCTCACTATGGCTTGGCTTCGTTCGTTCTCAATCTCCATCTACCAAACCCTGAAAGGGCTTAAGTAGCAGAATGTAGTACAGAGAACAGAATTCGTTGTGTCGTAGTTTACTGCTTGACTGCGATATTTGCACCTTTCGGTCCAACACATCCGACTTCAGCAAGCATTTTTTGAGTACCGGGTTAGCATTCCCTCTTCGATCCCTTCTCCTTAGCCAGTCTGTCCTGCTGCAGCCTGTTATCCAGGATCACCGCGTGGAGGCGTAGAAGGGTCTGGCAGCTCTGGTTCGCTGGCCCTGACGCTAGCAGTCAGCTATGGGTCGCTGACAGCTGCAGTTTATGCGCTGCTCAGCGTCTTGATCCCCAATTGGCTTTCGATGACCCTAATGTAAGCCGATAGCCATGAGTCACTGGCTGCTGTCAGCCCATTCGCTGTGCTACATCTTCGGCCTCAACATCATAATGCACTCATACAAACACATGCATACATACACACGTATACACATTTACAGATATACATGTACTTAACATATATACACGCATACACGCACATATACGTGCACACAGATACACACATATACATACATACATGCATACAATTCCATCAATTAATACATGTTCAACAACATATGAAGCACAGGCTTTCAATAATACAAGCAAAGTCATCAATCGCTGACCTGTCTTTACCTATTGTCGTTTTCATAGTTTGAGGATTCTGCAGGAATGGGTGGCCAGCCTCATGCCCGGCTCTTCTCGGTCGTCTATTACAATATACCTGCCAAGTTACGGTGTTACTATTCTATTCTCCACTTTCGGGCCCGGTAATACTAGTGTGGGGGTAGAAGTTTCGCAGTGGTAGAGTGCTCACTTTTCTTGGCAGAAGTACAGTGTACGAATCTCGCTATCGGTAATTTCCAGTCACCCAACTGTAAATGGGTACCTGACATTCGACTAGGGAAGTAAAAGACAATGAGAAAAGGAACTGGCCACTCTATCTCATACAAGCTGCGACTTAGTATACAGACGTCTCTAACAACTTCATTTTCCCAACAGTAGTGTAACTACTATGAGACAAGTCTTGGCTTAGTATACTGAAGTCTCCAACAACTTCATTCCTCGATAGTAGTGTAACTACTATGAGACACACCTTTAGTTTACTAATATTGAGACGATACATACAAATGTTGGTATTCATACACACTGATTTAAATGAACATATCAACGTCACAGTATCTCTACAACCAACATTATCTCAGGGGAAGTACATTGTTTATTAGATTCATTGATTACAACAAATAAATACAACATTATCTACTTAACATTATGTTCGTTTTCAATAGTTCCACTTTGCCCTTCATGTATTTCTTGTCAAGCCAAGACCTACAGCAATATCCTATTATATCGCAGGCCAGTCCTCCAAAAGAAACTCTCTAAGCATCGCATTTCAAAAACGTTTTCCCAGAACAAGGACGCTTCACGTCATTCGACAAACTAAACCAGACGCAGACTGTGATTGCCTTGGGCTGTAAACTGAGTTCAACAACCTGTAGCAGAGAAAGTCCACAACAGTAAGATGCAGCTTAAAGTCTGACTTGGACTTTTATTTTGTCTCTGGTTTACGTCTGTATAAATCTAGTCTGCTGGTTGAAAAGAGAGAACTCTTTCGTTCATAAAACACCTTTTCCCTGGGAGACATAAAGCTATTCCACAATTACAAAAGTGAACTCAAATCTGTCATGGATTTTCTATTTCCGTACAGACAATTTATAGAATAAGATACGCGTATCAGGTATATCTAATTCTATAAATCATCTATGCAGATAAGATAAGACGTATAATATAAACTACATTTAGTGTATCGTGTGTTCTGAGTGTTTTTCTAGCTTGGTATGTCATTGATAACATCTCCATTATTCAAATCATGAATCACAATTTGGTTTGTTACTTTTCAAAAATAGCAATTTCTTCCGGTTTGTTATGTCAACAATTAGGGATATTATAAGTCTCCGGACCGGCCTTTGATGGGATGAATCAATGCGGGCCTCTCGCTAGCAGATGCTCAGCGCGTTTGAAGAATAAACAAGAAGCTAATATAGAATAGTTCAAGAGATCTAGTTAACATGTCTATCATTCGTTTATCGGTGCTAAATCTCATTGCGCGGAAGATGAAGAGGGTGATCATTTAATGGTTTCCGTACCTCTCTGACTGTGCACATTACCGATCCTTTTTACGAGGCACCCATGCCTGCTAGATTGCAAGCTCAATCAGTCTGACACCAGCTGGTTTGTTGACTACAACGTCATCAGACAACATGCGATCATTGAGAAGTTGTAGATATTTACTGTCATATATTGACGTCATTCAGTTGAACCTGGATCAACAGGTGCTACATCTGAACATTGTCTGTCCAACCACCCTGGTCGAATCACACGGTACAACACGCATGAGAAGTATTGGAGAGATTTGCCGAATCCCAAGTGAGACTTCTCAAGAACGTCCATGCGGTAAATGATATGAATGAGAAAAAAGGGCAGAGCCACCGTTTTCAAGTCTCGGCGATGGAATCGATAAACGAGAGGTGTGAATAACTTATAACAGGATTTGGTTTAATGATAATACACTCCACAAGTTCTGCTACAGGCATCCAACTAGGAATGGAAAGAATACAAGCCAGCGCATCTCCACTTGTCAAAACTTGACATTTATGCTCCAGCCGACATATGAAGAGATTGATCTTGGATACTGTAATGAATATTTTTCTAGAGACAAAAAAATGGGATAGAGATGTCCGCCAGAAAATTAGGAAATATATTTTAGACACTGCCATCAGGGAAGAAGTTTGCAATCTTAATAACTATGGCAAGGGGGGAATATGTTTTGCGCATCAGCAAAAACACTGTCCCAGGTCCAGATAGAATACAGTATTATCCTATAAAACAGCTGAGTGATACAAAGATCACAAAGGTTTTGAAAGATGTCAATATCGCGTTACGGAAAGCTTCGGTGCCTGAGTGTTGGCTCCATAGCTATCTATGTGCACTCCCTAAACCTGGCAAGGATTCCACTCCTATCAGTAGTAATATAATAATTACTCTACAGAACTTCTGGGCAAGTTGAGTGAGAAGATACTCGCAAGAAAAATAATGTCTTATCTAGAACGTGAACACATTCTACCTGTTTCCCATGACAGCTACAGACCAACGAAGAAGACATGTCATAATGCTGTGACATATGCAAATGATGTGTATGAGACTTTCCAGTTCAGACAGAAAAGAGTCGTAGTTGCTATTGACCTGGCGTATGCATATAATCGGGCCGACATTGTGACCATGATGCAATGTTTGAAGCAGTGTGGAGTAGATCCACGGCTGGTAAGCTTGATATCAGCTGCCATGGTGGAGAGAACGATTGCTCCACTTTGGATTCTGGACATCAGAACCGATGAGAATATGACCAGGACAGCCGCAATGATCTTCACGTCCATCGGTACTGTTTTAACATCTAGAAAATAAAGGTGGCAACATTCAACCCACATAGCCATGAGCAAAACTAACATTTGCAGATGCCACCCTGACGTACAGTTAAACTCAGATTGTCATGAGATGGTCAAAGACATTCAGGAGACCTTTCAGGCAATTTCACAGTGGTATTGGGATTCCATCGTCCATATCAATCCTAACATGACGTGCATGATGGGGTGTTCCTTGACCATTTCTATAGTACTTACTTTTCGTGTCCAAGCACCACGTGATATAACATGCATCCAGTATTGAGCTACATGGATTGCTTTGTTATTTTCCTCCAGCAAGTTTCAGCTATTTCATACTTCCTGGGGGTTGGGGCAGGTCATCAGATGGTCTAGATCTTGTATTGCGCCACAGTCACATGTGTCATCATTTGTGTATCCAAATTGCTGCATGGTCTTCTTGCACGGTGATACTGCAGCTCGGAGTCGCTGAATGACTTCCAAGTTGTGTCTGGTCGGTGATGTTCGGGAGCATGTGTCTTCCGGAGTTTGATCTCTAGGGCCTACATCAATTCGTGCCATCTCTGGGGCCTGCATCAATTCATGCCATCTCTGGGGCCTGCATCAATTCATGCCATCTCTGGGGCCTGCATCACTTTGTGCCATCTCTGGGGCCTGCATCAATTCGTGCCATCTCTGGGGCCCGCATCAATTCGTGTCATCTCTGGGGCCTGCATCAATTCGTGCCATCTCTGGGGCCTGCACCAATTTGTACTTAATATCCAAACATTGAGTGCCTTGGGTCATGCTCCTGTTTTTCTCGTTCGATTTCTGCGACAATTGTTCTTCTGATCTCGGAGGATACTATTCCAATTATGGGGTATATTTGATCGATGTTGGTTGGTTTTAAGTATCCTGATATTATCCTACCTGCCTCTTTTATTGCTGTGTTAACTAGTTTCGCATGGGCAGAGTTTTTTCATACTGGTGATGGGTATTCAGCTACTGAAAAACATAGGATAAGTGCCGATGTCTGAAGAACTGATGAAATGCTGGTTAGTTTTCGCATGGTATTATTTTCTTGCGCGTATCTTACGCTTTGTTTCATGATATTGATAGGGCACAAAATAAGCCTCCGTGAAGATTTCAAGTACCATTGGAATCGGGCGCTCTTCGTGATCGGCTTTGTCAGCTAATTCTTTCACTACCACAGCATCATAAATTCAATAGTAAAGGTTAGCCTTTGATGGGTGTAACATTAACAGATGTGATAGGTTGAAATATCTCGGAGTAACTTTTGCTCGTAGTCTCTTATATAGATACCACGTCGACTAGACCAAATAAAGATGCGATCGAGGTATGTGAGGAGTCAAGACTATGGTAGCGACAAACTTGCAACTGCGACTGGTTTTCATACTATATCCTCAACTGGCACTGTCAGTTGTTGATTACAGACCAGACAAATAAATTGGCACAAGTCAGAACCTATATGCGGGTTATCACAAACAGGTAGCACCCACTGTTTAATAACATCTGGGACATCGAGGAATGAAGAATCAAGAGAGGAGCGTCATGGGTGGCCCAGGCAGAGTGAACAATTGGACAGACGACCACAGATGAGAAGCTAGCCAAATGAGAAGAATATATCCACACTTGGGATAGAATGATAGAATAACTCAGAGTAATTTTAACTCAAGGTAGGGAATCCAGAGAGTAGTAAACTAGAAAGCAGAGCTCGAGGTTAACCAGGTGATAAATGATAACAATCTGGATAGTTAGCTAGTTTTCTTTCCACTTGTGCCCTTGAGCGTCGTGGGGAGCTTTTGTTGTCTGTCATGCGGCAAATGCGTTGCGGCGGTCAATTTGAGTCCATGTCGTTGCACAATCACTCTCATGTCATCTACCCACCTGCCTCGCGGACGACCCCTTGACATGTAACCAGATCTACCAGCGTTGTACGCCATTAGTGGAAGTTGATAAGAGTGCATTCTCATGAGATGGCTAAACCAACTCATTTTCTGTCTGGAAATGTATTCGGCACAAGACGTAGTGCCGACCATAGTTTGAATGTAGTCGCTCCGTATTCTGTCTTTCCTGGTAACACCTATGCCGTTCCTTAAACACTTCATTTCACAGGTCGAAATTATTCTCCCACACGCACTGGAGAGAGGTCATGTTTGGCAAAGTTAGCACAGAATCGGCATAAATATACTGTTTATCAGTTATTACTTTGTTGCCAAACTAATACTCAGGTGTCTAAGCAGTGGGGACAGCTGCCAAGTCACCGCAGATGCTTTCTGACACTTAGTCTCAATTTTCCTGTCGATCTTGTCGTCTGCCGGAAAAATACTTCCAAAATACTTGAACTCGTGTGCCTGTTGAAGAGCAATATCATTTACACCTATGCTGAGTAGCCCCGGATGATCAGAACAATGATTCACAAAATGTACCGATGGATCGGTGCTACTCAGTGAGATATGGTTGGAGCTTCTCTGCTAGAGCTGAGAGTTCAGGTTATTGTTGAACAGAAAGTGTCATACAGAACAATTACCAGAACGAGAATGGAGATGGAAACAGGGACTGCATATCGGATATGGGTATCTGAGGTCTCTTTAATAACGCCCGTCATCGTATCGTATCCTTACTTCGGAAGGTACAGAATCGCTGGTTAAGGCTTGAGTGATGGCATCTATAGATGGTCTCCTGTCATGCTGACATTGAGGGCAACAAAAGAGCGGACATTCTGGCTTCACAATCACAAATTATGGTTCACTAAATATAGATAAAAGTAACACTTTGAAGTCTATCAATGACTGACTGTTGAATGACGGCACCAGAATAAACTAAACAGAAATTCACAGGCTGTCGAGATTGGAAATCAAACGATGTTCTAGTGAAGTGGGGAACACGTGAGAACCCAGCAGGAGTGTGTACAACTAACGAGCTACAAAAACCATCAACATCCACACCTTCACCATTTTCTGAGAGAGATTGAGCACTGATGATTACGCCTGGTGTGCAGTGAATTCAATTCTTAGGAACATAATACAGCATTTTCTATGTCCTCCTGTTGACCACATTGTCTATTGTCGCGAAACTGCAGTTTCTTTGTACCTCTATTTAATGTGCCTTTATTGAACCCAAATTAACATTATTTTTTCATCTGTACATATTTAACAAGTCTATCTACTAAACACTCAGTCTATGTCTTGTTATTCTTCTTCTTCCAATGCTTTCAGGTCACAATTTGAATATAGTTAATTCGAACGATGGTCAGCTTGGGGCATTTCGTATCTCCAAAGATCTTCCAAGCAATGGTACAGTAATGGACATATGTACTTTTACTGATTATCATAAATTATACACTTTTAACAGATGTTCATCCCCCATTTTAAAGATACAACAGATACACTCATTAAGTCTGTGGAATAGATCTCTATTTTAGTTGGCTGTGTGCCTTTTGAAAATTAAACTTGAACAATAATGTCTTCCTCTTTCTTCTTCTTCTCATTTCCTCTTCTCTTTCCTTGTGACCTTGGGGTTCATAGGCTGACAGCTAATCATATCCCAGTAGATATATCCTGTAAAATCTCCCCCATTTGTATTATCATATCTTCTTGTTTTGCTTGTATTCGCTGTATGTCACTTCACTATGTATTATTGTGTCTTCTTTTATCTCTTTTTCTCCGGGTTCTAAGACAAAGACCGCCTGGTGATATTGGCTTGATGCATTTGTAATGCGTGGCCTATTCAACGCCACCTTCTTCCATCGTTTCTCGTTCCACGTATCTCTGTTTTGGTCTCACGTATCTCTGTTTTGGTCTCACGTATAACCTTGTTAATCATTCTCATGGGTCTGTTAATGAACCTTTGTAATCTTTTTAGATTGAATTTGGTCATTCGCCATGTTTAGAAACATTTTCAGATTGTAGTTGTGGATTCTTAGCTGTGTATGCATTTTGGTCATGTTGGAGTTCCATATTATTTTCAACATAACAATGTCTACTCTTTGTCGTTTTTATCCTGGCTTTTACAACCTTGTCTGCTCCATCTGTTCTGTTTATAATGCTCTCTAGATATCTAGAACTCTCTACCTCCTTCAACAACATTCTTCTCATTTTGATAGGAGTCAAAATGTTGGCTGCAAATATCTTTACAATTTGCGTCTTTTCTTTTTGGATCTTTATATACCTACTTACAGGGAGATTATGGCTAGTGTGTCTGTCTTCCTCTCCAGTTGGAGTTTACTGCAAGATATGAAAACTATGTCGTCTGCAAAGTCTGTGTGTTCTAGTTGTTTAATTAAGATCCACTTTATTCCAATTCATTCTTAGACTGTAGTTTCTTTCATAATCCGATCAATACATACAATCCGAAAGAAGACTGCCTCTGAGAATGCACGATATAATGTAAAATGATTCAGTGGAGCTAGTATCATTCATCTTTTTTTTGTGGTAGAGAGTTTCTCTGGAACCCACATGTTCGTGCAGCTAACCTAAATAGACTTTATCAGTTGTTACCAATGGTTGCGTCATAAACTAGGTAATAACTCAATTTTAATGTGTTTTTAAATCTAACAAGTAACGCGAAGTTTTGGTTTATCTATCATTTATCAAGTAGCCATTGATTGATTTCTGCATCTACCACTATTGATATCTGTATCTACCACTATTGATTTCTGTATCTGCCATTATTGATATCGGGACCTACCACTATTGATATCTGAATCTACCATTATTGATATCTGGATCTACCATTATTGATATTGGGATTTACCACTATTGATTTATGTATCTACCAAAATTTATATCTGGATCTATCGATATTGATATCTGGATCTACCACTATTGATATCTGGATCTACCACTATTGATTTCTGGATCTACAATTACTGATATCTGAATTTGCCACTATCTGGATCTACCCCTATTGATATCTGGAGTTATCACTATCTGGATCTACCACTATCTGGATCTACCACTATTGATTTATGTATCTACCACTATCTGGATCTACCACAATTGATTTAGGAATCGATCACTATTGATTTCTAGACCTACCATCCATATCTAACATCAATAATTAAAAATACTGATCAAGTCAGACTGGTAGCTCTTTCATTGCCAATAACTCAGCATGGCCAGTACTGTAGATTCAGACAAGCTCATGACGTCTTCATATCCTCATGTCTACCATTGACACATGCCGCATTCATCCTTCTGTATATTCATAGCATGGATTGAGATTCCAATGCCATTACTGTTAAATGTCTTGAATTACCAGCTCGGAGTTCACTCGGACACCTTCCCAAGATTCTGCTGATCAGATTGCTTGATTTCGGACAGTTTGCAGAGTTTCATTTCTGTTATCAACTCCTATTTGTTAGCTTAGTCCATTTGTAAAGCACCTAATTTGAAACTGTTCTGGTTCCATAAATAATAATCTAATTTGAAATACTTTAAAAAATAATGTATGTAATTTGAAAAACTTTGACACATAAAAGCATCTAATTTGAAAAACTTCCAGAAACAAAACATAATTTGAAATTTTACCAGAAATGCCATAATTTAATTTTAAACTATCTAGAATTAAATTATATTATTTGAACTTTTTCTAGAAAAATAATAGATAAATTGAAACGTTTAAAAAAATTGATTGTCAAATTACAAAAAATGATCTAAAACTAAATTCTTTAAATGGAAATTCTTATAGAAACAGAGTATCTAATTTGAACTGGACTAGAAGTAATGTGGCTTCTATTTTGGAATTCGTCAATAAATAACTGAAAATTGATAATACGAGCGTTAAACGTGGTATTAAATCACTCACTACAAACGACTGACAGCAAATGAATACATGATAATCGTAATTAAGTCGTTTTACTACACCCAGTGCAATTCCCATTTTATTATACTGATAACAGACTGTAAAAAGAAATATTTTCAGCACGTTTCAGTTGACCTGGGAAAACTGCACTGACTTTACATTACAAAAAACAAAATACAAAAAAATTTATGGACAACTTAAAAGCAGGGAACACAAAAAGAAGCAACAAAAGAAGCTTAGAAGCTTCCAATAACAATACATCACTTATTTCTTCTTATATCAGAACATTTGGTTATCAAAATGTATGCTAAATTCAACATTATTTCATGTTATCAACTATTTCTCTCTCTCTCTCTCTCTCTCTCTCTCTCTCTCTCTCTCTCTCTCTCTCTCTCTCCCTCCCTCTCTTCCTCTATCTTCACCACGCTCTTTTTTCCCCTACTCGCTCTTTCTCTTTCTCTCTCTCTCTCTCTTTCACTATATATATGTATATATATATATATGAGGCGTGTTCAAATGAAACCGGACCTAACTGCACCAAATGAACATTCGTGCGATGCGTATGATGACGTCACTTCTGATACAAACAGCACACAACAACCGTAAAGTTTGCAAAATATCATTACCCTCCGGCTCATCATTTTCTCAGCAGAATGTTTAAAACTTGGCTGATGTGATTCGGAATCCGTCCAGAGTTGATCAGCGAGGGGTGATTCGGTTTCTAATAGCTTAAGGATGTCGACCAGTTGACATTCATCGCAGAATACAGGCAATGTATGGTGACAACAGTGTGGCGAACGTAATCTCCGGCGACGGTTCACTCGAATTGCTGCATCAGTTTTGGCGATGGCATCTTTTGACGCAGCAATATGCGCCTGACCTGGTCACGGAAGATCTTTCGTAAACTCACGTCATTCTTTAAACATCGTTGTCCAGTTCTTCACTGTTGTCTTCTACACACTTTTGTCGAAAGATAATGAACTTTTTACAAACGTGACGGTCGGTATATGCTGTTTACGTCAGAAGTGACGTCAGAAGTGCATCGTGTATGTTCACTTCGTGCAGTTCGGCTCGGTTTCATTTGAAATTGCCTCGCAAATGTATATATATATATATATATATATATATATATATATATATATATATATATATATATATATATATATATGTATATATATATATATATATATATATATATATATATATATGTGTTATATATATATATATATATATATATATATATGTGTGTGTGTGTGTACATATAGAAACATTTATATGTATGTTTGTGTGTATGTAGGTCTCTGTGTATGTATACCTATTCATATATGCACATATCATACCTACAGCTTCATTACCTTTTGTGTAAATATGAAAACGAACTAGACAACTGATCCACTTAGGACCCATAATCCTGGTTTGAACATTCCATCTAAGAGTTATCCTTGACACTTCAGTTTTCTCATGACACTAATTATGTACAATGGTTATGTTTTGTATACAATTAAATAAGCTTACATAATTATTATAAAAGTATGTACAATTACTTAAAACAAGGCTAACATGGCTCACACACATTAACAGATAATAGCGAAGATATGTCACAACATTTCGTTCCTATAAATATATTGATTGTCTAACGTTTACCACCTCTCATTTCAGACATAGGCTGTGTAGACAAACGCGTCTCATATCAGCAGTTCAATATTAAACCCATCTTGGACTAATAATGACCAGTTAACTGTCTTTTCAATTTCCAATAACGAAAAGAAATTCATTGAATGAACACTGTCAAATTCGCATTACAAGTAAATGTAGTCCCACAGCAGAAACTGCTATTGGAGATGATGTGATAAAAACTTCATTGTACGAGCCCACATATTGTGGAATAGTTGGCTAAAACAGTTTCTATTTTCCATCCATGATACCGAAATATGATGTTTATCGCCTGTAGCAAATACCATGATTGCAAAGTTCATTTGAACGTTATCCCACGATCCTGACTAACTCGGTCCCACGGATGATAACAGGAGCGAGTAATCTGGTCCTCAAAGGAACAAGTTGTTCTTGAAGTGTTTTTTGCACTTATAAACATTTATGGCTTACAGTTTTTAGATGTTGAACAGCACTCGATCGTCATTTCAAATATTAATTCGACTTGCGTGCCGGTTTGGCATCCCTGGCTTTTCTCATATGCAGACTATTCAGTGTTCGCACTAGCCATGTTCTGCTGTATGCGTCGTTCGCCAAGTCACAAAACAAACATAATTGATTCCACCATTCGACACATATGCGGATAGGAAAGCGACTAGTGTTTGTTGCCTAGATTTTGCTCATAAGGAGCACGGACCACTGCAGTAGTTATTCCGCTACAAGAAAACTGCGTCAAAGCACTTTCTGTGCTTCTGTAGTGGTGTTTTCTGTAGCAATTTGTAGTGGTGGTTTTTGTACCAATTTGTAGTGGTGGTTTTTGTACCAATTTGTAGTGGTGGTTTTTGCACCAATTTGTAGTGATGGTTTCTGTACCAGTCTGTAGTGGTGGTTTCTGTGCCAATTTATAGTGATAGTTTATGTACCAACTTGCAGTGAAAGTTTCTGTACCAATTTATAGTGATAGTTTATGTACCAACTTGTAGTGAAAGTTTCTGTACCAATTTGTAGTGATATTTTCTGCACCAATTTGTAGTGATAGTTTCTGTACCAATACGTAGTGGTAGTTTCTGTACCAATTTGTAGTACTTTCTGTTTCAATTTATAGTGGAGGTTTCTGTACCAATTTATAGTGGTAGTTTCTGTTCCAATTTGTAGTGGGGGTTTCTGTACCAATTTATAGTGGAGGTTTCTGTACCAATTTATAGTGGTAGTTTCTGTTCCAATTTGTAGTGGGGGTTTCTGTACCAATTTATAGTGGTAGTTTCTGTTCCAATTTGTAGTGGGGGTTTCTGTACCAATTTATAGTGGAGGTTTCTGTACCAATTTATAGTGGTAGTTTCTGTTCCAATTTGTAGTGGGGGTTTCTGTACCAATTTATAGTGGTAGTTTCTGTTCCAATTTGTAGTGGTAGTTTCTGTTCCAATTTGTAGTGATAATTTCTGTACCAATATGTAGTGGTAGTTTCTGTATCAATTTGTAGTGGTGGTTACTGTACGAGTTCGTCTTTCATGATGAAGTTGGAAGCCAATAAAAAACCTCATTTAAAAACAAATTTCAACAAAAAAGAGAAGAAATTGTGGAAATGAAGAAGAAAATTATGATTAAATCTGATATAAAGGAAATAAGACAAATACAAACAGTAGAAAGTTGTCAATGATCAGCGACAAATATGTAACTTGTATGAAAGTCGTTTTTACAGAAGTAACGTCATAGGAAAAACTCATGGTTACTACCTTAGTGTTCTATAGAGAGGATGTCACAGAAACGATCACTGTTACAACCTTATTGTTCTATAGAGAGGATGTCACAAAAACAATCATTGTTACAACCTTAATGTTAAAAAGAGGGGATGTTACAGAAACGATCATTGTTACAACCTTATTGTTCTATAGAGAGGGTGTCAGAAAAGATCATTGTTACAACCTTATTGTTCTATAGAGAGGATGTCAGAAAAGATCATTGTTACAACCTTATTGTTCTATAGAGAGGATGTCAGAAAAGATCATTGTTACAACCTTATTGTTCTATAGAGAGGATGTCAGAAAAGATCATTGTTACAACCTTATTGTTCTATAGAGGGGATGTTAAAGACAAGATCATTGTTACAACCTTATTGTTCTATAGAGGGGATGTTAAAGACAAGATCATTGTTACAACCTTATTGTTCTATAGAGGGGATGTTAAAGACAAGATCATTGTTACAACCTTATTGTTCTATAGAGGGGATGTTAAAGACAAGATCATTGTTACAACCTTATTGTTATATAGAAGGGATGTTAAAGACAAGATCATTGTTACAACCTTATTGATCTATAGACGGCATGTTACAGAAAAGATCATTGTTACAACCGTATTGATCTATAGACGGGATGTCACAGAAAAGATCATTGTTACAACCGTATTGATCTATAGACGGGATGTCACAGAAAATATCATTGTTACAACCTTATTGTTCTATAGAGATGTCACACAAAGACTCATGGTTACAGTCTAGTTGTTCTATAGAGGGCACGTCTTAGAAAAATTCATGGCTACAACCTAATTGTTTTTTTAGAGGCCATCATAGAAAACACCCCTACTCAGATACCCAATTATCTTTATATTGTACGTTTTACAGTGAAGCCGTCTATGTGAAAACAAAATAATTGCCATATTCATCTAAAGACCACATCAGTTTTCTTGATGCACCTTGTGAGGTATTTAAATTGATGTCGTTTGGCCCTTGAGCTATTGAAATTACCTTCTGTCTCCAACCCCCACCCTCCACCCGGGGCTGGATTTAGTTTGAGGACCTTGGCCTAAACCAATGGCTCGAGAGGAGTTTTAACTCTCGCTTGATTTTATGTTTATACACGGAGGATTTACGACCGTGCGTCTGTCAGACGGGGGGACCGGGTGATAAGTGTGTTTATCCCAGATAAGATAACGCAACAATACCGAGCTGAATACGCGAAGTTCGTGTCAATAGGAAGATAAACAACACTTAATCGCAAGCTAAACAAACAGACCTTTCTATCTTCCAAACAACTTTTTAAAAAATGTATTGTGCGCTTCTTAAAGCACAAGGTCACAACTACAGTTGACCTATTAGAAAGAACCCCTCGTCAAAGTATGCATATAATTTGAGCAGTGCCTTCTGCAAGACTTTATTTGACATGATTCGGTGGTCAACTCTGTTCACATTAGCCAACAGTCGCTTTAAAAACTACTCTAGGGAAAAATACCATCTGACACTTGGATAAGCACATTTCCTTGTGTACGAAACATCCGTCTGAGTTTGAAATAAAATGTTAGAATGAATTTGAGCAAAAATGATAGTTATCGTGTAATTTCTTATTAGCCAAGCATACCTGCTGGATTTAAAGGTCAGTGGGAAAATAGATCAATTATGCATTCACTGCCATATATGTAGGCTAGACTTTTATTTTATCTCCGCTACGAAAAGTCTAGACTTAACTGGGGTTTTAAAACCATAGGCATATCCTATTGATTACGAGACATACTCTAACACCCCGGCCATCCGGTTTAGGGACTCATCATCATCATCATCAGTTCTGTAACATAGAAGGCCGTTGAGGCACCGTTATTGCAGTTTCTCGAACCAGTTCACGCCATAAATCTATATTTTTCGCCTGGGTGTTAGTTTCAGCTATAGACCTTCCCGTCCACTCTTGTATATTGTCCTCCCATCTCTTTTTTGGTCTTCCTCTCCTACTCTTCCCAGGCACAGTGCCTTGCAGGTCGGTCTTGATCAGCCCCACGGATCGTGATATATTTCCATACCATGTTAATTTTCGTGTTTTTACTATAGTCAATAGGTTTTTATAATGGCCTAACTCCTTCCTAACAGTTTCAAGAACACTCTCGTTTGTAACGCGATCCAGATATGGAATGCCAAGAATTCTTCGCAAGCATCGCATTTCCATCGGGCAAATTTTACGTTCTAGGGCAGCCATCAGAGTACAATCCTCACGTGCATAGAGGTATACCGAGGTGACCATTGCAAACATTAAAGTCAGCTTCGATTTAAGGCTAATGTTCTTGTTTTTCCAGATTATTCGCAGTCTGGTCAGGGCGACAATGGCCATCGCTGTTCTTGACTGGATCTCCGCTCTAGACCTCTCCCATGCATTTCTGCTCCCAGATATTTGAACCGCGTAACACTTTCCAAAGGTTCACCTTTGGCCATAGTCGGGTTTTAAATACCCACTGGAGCGTTGACCATGATCTTACTGTACTCTGCACTGATTTCCATCACGGTTGTTGTGGAAATTAATTTAAAAGTGTACATCCACGTAGCAATTCTCATTCACAAACAAATCCATCAAGATCATCACAGAAACAGTAGGATCTGATATCAGTGTTAATAAACAATTAATTATAATCATTTATACAATTATGCTTCTATTACACAGAGCTAAGTGTGATAACATCAGCGTTGCATTCCGAGAAGCGTGCCACATGCCCAACTGCAAACCTGAAACACGGTAGTACTGATTGATACGGAACTACTCTGGAGGTCCCGTCTGTTGATGGAGATGTTAAACCCGCCAGGGCTCCTCAAAATTGTTTAGCTCGGCCGTCGAGTTTGCCCACCGTCGAATGCATGCCGCTATCCTCTGTTGTGGGGAAGGAACCAGATATATCGAAAGTTTCTGTTCAGGATGGGCGGCAAAGCTACGGGAACCCCAAGCACTGTTAACTAACTAATGGAGCATAGAGGCTGATTAATGAAAATAATAATAACAATGATGCAAATAATAGTAACAAAATAAATAATGATAGCAATAATAATAATAATAACAATAATAATAACGATGATAATAATAATAACAATAGTAATAATAATAACAATAATAATAATGATAACAATGATAATCATAATGATAATAATTATAATAATAACAAAATAAATAATGATAGTAATAATAACAGTAATAACAATGATAAAAATAATAACAATAATAACAATGATAATAATAATTACAATGATAACAATAATAATGATAATAACAATGATAATAATAATTACAATACCAATAATAATGATAATATAATACTAATAACAGCAATGATACTAATTTAAAAAAATAATAATAATAATTATAATATTAATGATAATAATAATAGTCTAGAACCTCCGAAAAAAGATGCTGACAGACGACTTGGAGTGACCTAACAAGCGGTGGAGTAAAGAACACTATCAGTCTCACTACGAGACCGCATACACAGCACTGACATTAGGTGCAACACCTCTTTTAACGATGTCGTGGATACAACGCTAATAAGAGAATAACATACGCTAATAAGAAAATGTAATAGGCCTGTCTGGCAACCGATGTACACATGGAGTTATGTTTTGGTGGCCCTACAATTTCCGACCGCCTCTAGGACGTCCACCAATGAGATGGAGAGATGGCCTGCGAGGGGTTCTTGGTACGACGTGGTTCTCCAAATCAAAGGACTGGAATATATTTAGACGTCATTTTGCTACCTGACATCATATATCCAAAGTTTGATTGAATACTACGATTAGAAGTTGCAAGTTACAAATAATAATAGTAAGATAACAGAGCACGACAAATTCCAGTCACCAGGTCGTTGTGGCGAATAGAAATGTTGTTTTGACCGCCTACATTTCAGAACCAGTGTCGTATTTACTCTTACGATTTCTCCCATGGGATATATCTCTCGTTCTGCAAACTTTTAAAGTTAGACTGTCGGCGAGGTGTTGCACAGCAAAGGCGCAATGCTCATAAGGAATAGGTGAGTATTATTTTGGTCGCGTCTGGCCCTGGACAGAAAACTGCGGCCACTCCCCACGGCACAAGTTGATAACACAAGACATTACTTTGGAGAAAATAAACCACTTACATTTCTACGTTCAGAATTCAAATCTTTAAGAACAATTCACCCAGCCTCTCCGCGATGTTGAACAATCCTACGAGAAGCTTTTGGTTCAACACTAGGCCTGACTCTTCAGTTGTTACCTGGCACGTAGATCCAATACAAATTGGTCATTCCGTGTTATATGTTCGTAAAATTTTGTCACATTTTGTTTTGCCTTTGTCACGACTTCAGTTTTTGGTTGACTGTTTTTTTTAAATTAAAAAAATATATTAACTATGCCTTTTCAGCACGCGGTGTGTTCACAAATTATCCGAACTAAATTTGTTTGAGCGGAAACAAATGATACATGATGTTGCCCTCCAGCAGGAATGTATAAGGGACCGTCATGCGCAGGCGAAACTTTGTTCCTGCTGCAGTCATGCAGTCACTGGTAGTCAGCCTTTCAGTATTTAGTGTAGTGAACTCCCGTTAGAAATGACGCAGGTCAAAGTAATGATGACCATTTTTTGTTTGTGTGTGGCCTTCTGTAGGGTTGTACACCATAGTACGCAGCACAAGGTCAAAACATTACCAAAGAGTATTATCTAGAGACCATCCGCCACGTTCGTGAGGCTGCTCGATGCAAACGGCTGGACCTGTCGACAATTGGAACTTGACAGTTCTATCATGACAACGCACTCGCCAATTCTTCTCATCGACTTTCTTGGTCAAACATAACATTCCTCTGGTTTTGGCAGGCTTCTTGTGATTTTTGGCTGTTCCCCACAAGCTGACAGTTCTGCTGAATTTGAGTAACGAAAAGACACACAGAAGGCCATGACCCAGCTGTACTCAATTCCCAAAGATTCCTTTCTGATATGCTTCCAACAATTACGGGACTCCTGGGAGACGTGTGTATGCTTCCAACAATAACGGGACTCCTGAGAGACGTGTGTATGCTTCCAACAATAACGGGACTCCTGAGAGACGTGTGTATGCTTCCAACAATGGCGGGACTCCTGGGAGACGTGTGTATGCTTCCAACAATAACGGGACTCCTGGGAGACGTGTGTATGCTTCCAACAATAACAGGACTCATGGGAGACGTGTGTATGCTTCCAACAATAACAGGACTCATGGGAGACGTGTGTATGCTTCCAACAATAACGGGACTCCTGGGAGACGTGTGTATGCTTCCAACAATAACAGGACTCATGGGAGACGTGTGTATGCTTCCAACAATAACGGGACTCCTGGGAGACGTGTGTATGCTTCCAACAATAACAGGACTCATGGGAGACGTGTGTATGCTTCCAACAATAACGGCACTCCTGGGAGACGTGTGTGTAGATCACAGGAAGAGCACTTTGAAGGGGATTGGGGTTGAACCTCCAGGTGAGTAATTGTATTTTGTCGGCCTAAAGGTTGAATAGTTTTTCAACACTCCTCGTATGGTTTAAATATTTTAGAGGTTTGACATAGCTTTAGTGTTTGACTTAGCTTTAATGCTTTACTAACAGTTAAAACTTTGAATTTAATTGAACTGTACCTGTAGCGTGCACTATTTAAAAAGTAAGTGTCATGTCCTTTGCAGTATGTCTCTTCCTATAATCGCCAGCCTATTTGGCTGTTACATGTTTCTTTGCAAGTGTGCAGTACAGTAGGTTGCCATTACTTTCCATACATGGGTCATCATCATGTAGCATGTCCTTTGTAGAACGTCGCTCCCATCACAGTCTGTCTGAAAGAAACTCGTTCTCTTGCCAAAACACCAGCTTCCGCCACTGTCATACTCAGGCATTCCTGGATATCTTGGTGCCATCGTCTTCTTGGTCTAACCCTTCCTCTTTTGCATGGCACCATACCTTCCATCACCGTTCTCTCAAGACCGTTGTGTCTCTTGATGTGACCCATACATGGGTAGCGAACAAAAAACCCATGTCTGTCAAACTGGACACAAGCGTGATTTGAACCAGTTATATTGAGATTTGAAGCGGACGTTTCACCTCTAGGCCACGCAAATTCCTGTACACTGTTTAGTAACTCGTTTTTTTTCACATAATTAAATGTGAGTTATGTGTATACACATGATGTATTATATAGAACTAAACTAAGTATCAGTGTGTGATAATAATTTTTCAGCTGGTATGTTTTTTCAAGGTCATGTGGAGTGAATGTCCACAAGAGGGGGGAAATGCCAATCAAAAGTCGACATTTGAGAGGGGAGGTTACAAAAAGTTACAATTGTGTGGACGCCGTTTCTGGATGACTCCTACGGCAAAGCACGATACATCTTGCGCGCCATGTTGTTCTGGCGCCTAGAAATATTGATGTGGCGCCCAACATGTAAGGACCAGTGCCATATTTACTCGCACAATTTCAACTATTGCTGTATGTCCGTCCCCTTATGCATGGCTTCTATATTTTTTACCTGACTCCTAGATCCTAAACAAATGTGTTCCCTACCTCTCCCCCTCTCCCTTAAGGATATATTCAATCAATCAAGGCCCGTTTGGATCCCTGGTGAGATTAGGTCTTCAACAAATACGTGCTGTCATCAAGCGTTTAACTGTCAATGTCTGATGACGTTTAGGGGCATACATTTCTACGTGATGGGGAGAGACCAGTCATATTCCCAACCCTCTTTAGTCGCTTCTTACAATATGTCTAACAGGTGACAGTGTTGCTATTCGTTGCTCCTCTTTTAGGTCCAGGTAACACTCAGGGGAAATATATATCAGGGTTAAGATATTACAAATCACTAGAAACAAAGACGCACAGAAAAGAGGTGAAATTTTTAAATAATATATTTGAGAAAGTCTGGAAGATCTGATGACAAAAGAGAAAGGTTAAAGGAAACAATATAAGTAGAAGAAGAAAGTCATTTAGACTGTCATGAACTGAACTGGCGCCTGGAAAAACAGTAAGCATTTAAGACACTATGAGGGTTATCCGACCATAAAGGAATGGAGAGCGCTGACACGGCAATGCCACCTTAGCGATTGGAAGAACTATTAATATTTCTTTAGCTTATATTAGAAATTTGGAATAAGTTAAATCTTTCCCTGTAATATTCAGTTCATGAAGAGATTAGGTATCTAGAGAAGTCGCCTCTAAGGGAGATTAATTTGTGCTACAAAAGGGGGCTAATTTGTTCCCAAAAAAGGGAGATTAATTTATTCACTAAAAGGGAAATAATTTTGTTGCATGAAAAGGAGATCCACTTGTTGCCAAAAAGGGAGATTCCTTTGTTCACTAAAAGTGAGATTCATTTGTTGCCTAAAAGGGAGATTTATTTGTTTCATTTGTTACCTAAAAGAGGGAAATTATCTGTTGCCTAAAACAGGGATTCATTTGCTGCCTGAACGGGAGAATTGTTTGTTTCCTAAAAGAACGAAACATTTGCTGCCTGAAAAAGAGAATTGTTTGTTGTCTAAAAGTAGATTATTGTGTTGCCTAAAAGGGGAATTCATTTATTGCCTTAAAGACGGAATTAATTTCTGGCATTTATTGCCTGTAAGTGAACTAAGTTCTTGCCTGTCAATAGATTTATTTACTGCCTGTAAGGGATCATTCATTCCTTCTCTGCCACTAGATTCATTTTTGTGTGGGGTGTGGGTTTATATGTTGCCTATATAGATGATTAATGTCTTGACCGTAAGGGAGATAATTTGGTGCTTGTACTGGGGATCAATTCCTTGCCTGTAAGGGAGATAATTTGGTGCTTGTACTGGGGATCAATTCCTTGCATGTAAGGGAGATAATTTGGTGCTTGTACTGGGGATCAATTCCTTGCCTGTAAGGGAGATAATTTGGTGCTTGTACTGGGGATCAATTCCTTGCCTGTAAGGGAGATAATTTGGTGCTTGTACTGGGGATTAGTTCCTTGCCTGTAAGGGAGATAATTTGGTGCTTGTACTGGGGATCAATTCCTTGCCTGTAAGGGAGATAATTTGGTGCTTGTACTGGGGATCGAATGCTCCTTCACGTACGAAAAGTAATGGCAACCTACCGTACTGCACACTTGCCAAGAAACTTATAACAGCCAAATAGGTGGCAGTTGTAAGAAGCTACGTTCTGTAAAAGGATATGTTACTTACTTACTGGGGATTAGTTCCTTGCCTGTACGGGAGATAATTTGGTGCTTGTACTGGAGATTAATTCCGTGCTTGTAAGTGGATTAACTGTTGCCTTTAAGTATGATAGTTTCTTGCCTGTAAATTTGGGAATGGGGGTGGGGGGTTGAGAGTGGGGAGGGGATTGGGCAGTTTGTAATTAATTTGTTACCAAAAATGGGGATTCATATCTTGTCTGTACGGGAATTCATTTCTTTCCAGTAAATAGATTCACATGTTATCTTTAATGGAATTCATTTATGCACATTAATTCATTGTTGCAAGACAATTTCCTGCATTCTACGTATTTGTATTGTCTGTCATACGCACGTCAAGTAAACACATTTCTGTACACATGTGTTTTCATTGTGAACCCACTCTTCGTATTCGAATACACTATTCAATTTTTAATGATTCATTATTTGTCTAAAGAGAGATTCATTTCTGTGCATCATTGATGCTATAACTTGTATTTTATGTATTAAAAAAAACCAAAAAAACCAAAACAAAATATAGTCCTGTTCTAATAGACTGATTAAGTGGCAAAGCGTCAAGTATGCAAATCTTTTGTGGCAAGGGAGCCAGGTCGAATTTTCGGCCTCAGCACGCTACTTAACTTAGCTTAACTTTAACTTAACTTAACTTCACGTCTTTATACTGGTTTAGACAAATCTACAGAATCTGTAAACAACCATTTTTTTTTTGTTGGAAGGTGGTTTAACCTATGTGCGAGTCCATCTTAATAGACTTCAACCACTAGAACTAAGTAGACCGCAGCCAGTTAGGCGCCATCTATAGCTGCTCTTAACAAACCACCCGGGAAAAGGTACAAATAACTTGGGTAGAGTTTTAACTTGAATTTTGTCCAGGCAGAGGCCGTTAAGCCTACTCCTTTCGATTTCTAACTGCCAAGGAATTTTCAACGTGCTCGAAACTGAACACAGGAGTCCGATCTCACTTCCCAGAGATCAGAGGAATTTTTACTAGAACATTCACGTTAACAAAATTCCGATATCCACCGTAATTCGAACCCGCCATCTCCAACATCCGAGGCTGACACCTTACCCCGAGACCACAGTCTACACAGCTGTTAATTACTATCAGACTTTCTGATTTACCTTTTTTCCTATTGTGCATTTTTGGCAGTGCCAAAATCATTTGTCCGTCACTGTGTGTGTCCCACTAGCCGGAACTTTACACCGACGCGCACATTACGTGTTCATTCATTTGTGCAATCTATATCAGTATGATTAACATAAACAGGAGATGCCAGCTGAATGCACAAACCTCATTAGTGTCAATTTGAGAAATGTTTAGATGGGTGGTTATTGCAGCAATGTATTTGATTCGACAGTATAGACAGAAGTCTTAGGTCCAGGCTGATGTTCTATATATTGCAGTATTGTAGAATAAAATAAGCCACTTCTGTTAGATTGAATGTGTCTCCTATCAATAAAACAAGCTACTTCTGTTAAGATTGAATGTGCCTCCTATCCATAAAACAAGCTACTTCTGTTAAGATTGAATGTGTCTGCTATTCATAAAACAAGCCATTTCTGTTAGATTGAATGTGCCTGCTATCAATAAAACAAGCCATTTCTGTTGATTGAATGTGAATCCGATCAATAAAACAAGCTACTTCTGTTAAGATTGAATGTGAATATGACTGACGAACACAGTAGCCAGACATATTGGTCAAACTGTCATTCTACATTTTTCCTATTGCTAGGGTAGTTGAGAGGTTTTGAAGGCTGAGGATTACAGACCGCATCGCCACTGCTGTCGCCACGTCGTGTGCTGGCTATGTTTGTTTATTTCACCCCTACATAGAAAAAAACAGCATATGCCATACTGGGGATTCGAACCTCTGCCCTCCTTGTCGGTAGGCAGGTCTCGAAACCATTCGGCCACGTAGATATTGGTACTTCCGTAAAGATTGTCTATTCAATGGAGCTGGTCATGTCTATACCTTTTTGTTCGCTCTCGGAAATCAAATTACATTTCTTTCAAGAGTGCAGTGCCTGGTGGTACTAGTATCTCCACAACGCTTGTCCATGAGTTGATACTGGTGATTGTTAAAGAGACAACATGAGTGTCTAATATCAAATAGATGCAGTTTCGACTTCGAATGGAACATTGGATGATTGGTCACATGCAAATATCAACATATTATTTGAGGCTTTCATGACACTTTGTTAGAATAGTCTTCCTCCTGACATGACGTACGCTCTTGACTTGTGTGATATCGCAGCCGACAACCTGCTTCCATGTTTGGATTATTCTTTATTAAGTGTTTTTCACTTACAGGCTTGGCTCCAATTTTTGAACAGGGTTACAATTAAAAAACGAATCTGCATTTCTGCGAAATAAGCAGCAATCATTCTGATGGAACAATAATTTTACGGAACAGTTTGTTCTGCATACATACATGTTGCTGTTTTCAACGATGTCACTTTGTCCCCAAATACCAGCGGTTCTAAACCCCTAGGGGTTTGGGGACAACCTTAACAGTATTTACATTCGTTCTTTTATTATAGGCAACAGCTTCGCAGAACTTAATTTAGGAACATCTGCCAACAAGTTATGCATCTAGTAACACATTTGAAAAAACGAACCTTCAAATGATTTATATGTCTGTTCGTAAAATCTAATATTATATGAGATATGTTCCCATCCAGTCCACCTTTTATTCCCACGTGGTTTAACCTATACACACCATGAGATGAATAGTTCTCCTTTAAGCACAATATTTCTTAATGCAACCTCGTCGAATAATTGGATGGCATTTGATTCTATGTTTGTAAGTTCTTAAGTCAGTCAATCGATGATTCGATTTTCAAGAAGTATCGAACGATTCGATGACATCAATAATAGATTCCTCTGGACTTTCGCCGGCCAGTCAGTTTGAAGCTTTCATGAAGTTATTGAGGGCTCTATCCTCTAGTTCTGACTTTGAAGCGCCGTCCCGTCTGCTTGCCGTGTTGGAAGACGAAGTTCCCTTTTTATCCTTATTTTTCTTCCCTTTACCCTTCTTTCCTTTTTTCCCCTTATTTTTCCCCTTCTTTTTCCCTTTCTTTTCCTTCTTATTCCCTTTACCTTTCTTGCCCTTCTTATCATTTTTGTCTTTCTTGTTTTTGTTTTTCTCAGTTTTCCCTGTAGAGGGCGCTTTATTTTCTATCCCATTCGCTGATAGTTCTCGAAATATACCTTCACACGTGTTCCCTTTTTGAATGGCATGAATTCCTTTCTTGAATTCTTTATCTTTTCTATTCCACACCATTCCGAAAGTGACCATCATCAGATCACCTCGTTTATTGCCCATTAAGAGGTACCGTGCTTGGGTGGAATTAATGCTGTCACAGTCACAGCTTGCCCCACTCTCAATGACAACTGTTAAGCTGCGGGCCTGTTCCTCTGTTAGCCCCTCGTGCTTGAACAAAGTTTTCTTCTTGTGAAGTACAATTTCTCTGTGACCACTAGAATTCTTGAATTCCTTCACACTCACACGCATTGCTGGGAAGGAAGAAAAAAAATCATTAATAACAAGTTCACCACTTATCAAATCACAAGTGAGTTTTCGTTGGAGAGTCTCATACGATGAAAGGGTTAATCATGGCTTCTTTTCAACATCATCTTCCCCAAATGAATGTAGCCAGCATCGCTCATACTATTTATCACCATACCTTCATAATTATCTAAATTGTTGTCACAAACATTATAATAACATTGTTATATTCTTGACAACCATCAATATTATCATCAATACTTTCAACATCACCAAAACCATCGTTGGTATTATTAACACTCTCACATTGATTACTACAAAAATAATCACAAAAGTAAGTAACAGGAGATGGCTACCGCCCTCATATAGCCGAGCCTTTGAAATGTGAGATCGCTAACACCTCACACCCTTACGGCAGTGAGTTACTTTACTTTACTTTTAAGCTTCTTAACAAGTGTGCAGTACGGTAGGTTGTCATTACTTTCCGGTAAGTTATCATTACTTTCTGGTAAGTTGTCATTACTTTCCGGTAATTTGTCATTACTTTCCGGTAAGTTGTCATTACTGTCTGGTAAGTTGTCATTACTTTCCGGTAATTTGTCATTACTTCCCGGTAGGTTGTCATTACTTTCCGGTAGGTTGTCATTACTTTCCGGTAGGTTGTCATTACTTTCCGGTAGGTTGTCATTACTTTCCCGGTAGGTTGTCATTACTTTCCGGTAGGTTGTCATTACTTTCTGGTAGGTTGTCATTACTTTCCAGGTAGGTTGTCATTACTTTCCGGTAGGCTCTCATTACTTTCCAGGTAATTTGTCATTACTTTCCGGTAAGTTGTCATTATTTTCCGGTAGGTTGTCATTACTTTCCGGTAGGTTGTCATTACTTTCCGGTAGGTTTTCATTACTTTCCGGTAGGTTGTCATTACTTTCCGGTAGGTTGTCATTACTTTCCGGTAAGTTGTCATTACTTTCCAGTAGATTGTCATTACTTTCCGGTAGGCTGTCATTACTTTCCCGGTAGGTTGTCATTACTTTCCTGTAGGTTGTCATTAATTTCCGGTAGATTGTCATTACTTTCCGGTAGGCTCTCATTACTTTCCGGTAGGTTGTCATTACTTTCCGGTAGGTTGTCATTACTTTCCGTACATGCACGAGCAATCGCGAGAGAAAAAACACCAGTCTGCCAAATTGGACACAGTTTACAAAAGAATATCGATCCACAGACCACACAAAAATAGTTCCTCCGTAATGGTGTACTCAAACATCTCTCTCTCTCTGTCACTCTGCCTCTCTCTCTTTCTCTCTATCGATATATATAATCATATCCCCGTCTTTCGATATATATATATATATATATATATATATATATATATATATATGTATATATATATACCGTCACTCTAGTTCTATTGATATTATATCTGTAAAATCAATCACAATTATTGAATGCGCACCTGGGACTAAACTGTAACAAGTTTCTGGGGAGTCAATGAATAACTCTTGGTGAGACATCGAATAGGTCTTGGGAAGCCACTGAACGGACTTGCGGCGCCACTGAAGCGGTTTTATGAAGTCACTGAAATAGTCTTGGGCAGACGCTGCAGAGGTCTGAAAGCCACTGGAGAATCTTCGTGAGCTATGAAGTCTTTGGAAGTCACTGAAGCGGTCATGGGAACTCACTGATGTCATTTCGGAAAGGGGGGACGGCGTGGCCTAGTGGTTAAGTGGCACGGCTCACAACCAGAAGGTGCTGGGTTCGATCCCCATCACAGCACCGGCCGTTACCCCAGGGAAGCAAACCCTTAGAAAATGCAGGAGGAAGCAGACCCTTACATAAAATGCATGCTGAAGTCGGATGCACTGGGCCGACAGGAGCAAAATAAAAACTACAGTGTAACGCACACACGCCTTCGGGAATAGATAAATAAGGCGAACGCAAAAAAAAAACAAAAAAAAAAATTTCGGAAAGGAACTGAAATGTCATTGGAGAACCTCTGTAGAAGGCTTGTGGAGCCATACGATGAAGTTTAGGGGAGACCCTGAACCGGTACAGAGTAGACACTATTGAAGTTTCGGGAACCATTCAAATTGTCTTGGGAAGCTGTTAAAATGGTCAAGTGGAGTGAATAGCAACATCCCGGGGAGCCACTGATTAGATCTCCAGGACCCACTGACAAGGTCTCTGAGAGCCACTCTCGAGATCACGTGGGAGCCATCAAAAAGGTCTCGAAAAGGTAATGACAGGTCTAGAGAAGCCACTGACGAGGTCTCTAGGAGTCACTTAAGAGATTACGGGGAGCCATAAAAAATGTCTTGAAGAGGCAATGAAATGGTCTTGGGGAACCACTGACAAGGTCTCTTGTAGCCATTCACGAGATCTCAGGGAGCCACCAAAGCGTTCTCGGGGAGGCAATGAAGAACTTTCCAGAGCTACCGACGAAGCCTTGGGGAGGAACAGATTAGACATCTGCGGAACGAGCGATGAAGCCTTCGCGATCGGATGAGAAGATCTTGGGTTAGGAGGGCTACTGAACCAACTAACGTCTTAGAAAGCCCATGAAGTGGTTCTGTGTATCCACAAATCTCCGAAAGCACACATTGAGAAAATCTGTTCTGGTATATTCCTCGCTGTACGAACCATTTACGTGTTCACTTTCCTTGAACCTGTTTCCTTGTTCATGCCGGCTTTATTCGTATCCGTCTCTATAATCATATCTCCGTCTTTCGTCTACTCCGCATTTGTATTACCATGTAGCAATAAAAATGGAACTAAGCTCCTGGGGATTATCAAAGAGGTGCTGATAACACACACATTAGAAAGCAACAGTTGCTACTGTTTTAACAATATTGTTCGTTTCAAACCGTGCCCTACTCTCTCAGTGTGAACGCTATTAGACACGTCAGGCCTGTGGACCAAGTATTCATAATCTTTGCTACACCAGCTCACACTTTGCTGTAGATTATTCTTAATAATGAATATAATTACATGGATATGTATGGTTCAGATAACGCGTCAGTATAGTTTTAAAAAAATTGAAGAAACCATATGTCACAACTGAAAGACATTCATCAATGACAAATGACAACACATATGACAAACAACTAACATTTCATGAGAGAAGCAATGGATGCAGCGCAGGTGCATTTCGCGATCCTGATACCTGGATATTGAAAGATCTGACGAGGACGGAAAATTCAGACGCTTCAGACCCATACATATATAACTGAAATCCTATACGAGAAACATGAGCGTTTGAATGACAAAACGGTTAGAGTGCATGTCTTCGATAGCAAAGATGCCGGGTTGGATACCCGATCTCGACACGTTTCCGTCTCCCCTGGTATAAATCGAGACCTGACACCCTTAGCGAATACTACCAAGTGAGAAAGGAAACTTAACCCCTTCTTCTTTCGTCCTGAAAATATTGTTTTTTAGGTTGTGTCGAAGGTTACAGTGATGATGAATTTCTGTACCTTTCGGCCCGACACATCGGATTCACATTTTTGAGACAAGGTTTGCTTTCCCTATTCGATTCCTAATCTCTCAGCCGGACCGCACAGAGACAGTCAGTCATGAGTCACTAACTCCGGTCAAATCATTCGCTTTGTGTTCAGCTCAAATCCACCTCTGAAAACCGTTGCGACACAGTACAGTGAGGTCTTGAACACTTGATCCCCGCTAACATCGTGTGCTATGAGACTACCTTGACCTTACCGGAACATATTAATATTACACATTGATGAATCTCCAATCTCTAACAGGGGACCGTAACAGCAGAAAGGAATAGACACACTGTTGCCTGCCAGATAAATCGTAGGAGGCGACAAATATGCGACAAAACGCAACAAAGATGGCGCCGTAACTGGCTGCGGGTCTACATTGCTCTACTGTTTTAGTTCATTATGGATACCGCCATACCACGAATTTGCCTGGAATTCACACTAGTCGACGACTTACACTTGTGTTCACAGAAATAGGATGTTGCATACCATTTAGACTGGTTAATTCGTTCGTTTTTTGTGATTTCTTCCGTCTAATTATCCTGGTCTGGACATCGGTTATATGAATAGCACTACGCTTAAACCTGTGTCGTGTTTCATGGCCTAGTTTCCATGGTTGAACTTCACGAGATTGACGCCCCTCGCCCTAGCTGCAAACAGAGTCAATTTTGGTGTGTGAAATTTAGACACAATTATAATGGACTGAACACAGCCGGAGTAGAAATGCCAAACTCACACACAAGCTGAGTTATGACCCATTGTGATTATGGAAAAGGTACGACACACAACGTTAGATGTCATCCCCCTTCTGCTGACTTACGGGATATCATATTACGGAAAGGCTTAGGGAGGAAACCCTAAGGAAAAATCTGCATCCTGTGCTATCTCCAATTGTCTAGATTAATATCTTGCCAGTGGCCAAGGGTAGCTCAGGACCAGAAAGTGAGGTTGACAAAAGGCGCAGTTTCTTTCTCACTTTAATCCAAATCACCGTGGAAGTCCCCCATTTCAGCGGACACAGCAAGAGAAAAGACTGCCCACCAGGCTGAACAAAGAGAGTGGTCTTCATCACTTGTGATGAACGAACATCATCAGGAGGCGACTAGAACTGGGCTGTGCTTGGGAACCGGTTCTTCTGTCATGTAAAAACTGTGACCCGTGTGATCATATGAACAAGATACCTCTGCAGCACACATTTTTGTTCATGTTGAAATTTTGAAACAATTTGGTTCATGTTAAAATATTAAAATAATTTTTGCTCATGTTAAAATATTAAAACACTTTTGGTTCATGTTGAAATATTGAAACAATTGTTGTTCATGTTAAAATATTTAAACACTTTTTGTTCATGTTGAAATTTTGAAATAATTTTTTTTCATTTTAAAATATCTAAATAATTTTTGTTCATGTTAAAATAATACGGCAATTTTTGTTCATATGTTAGTATAACTTCTGTTCATGTAAAAATATTAAGGCCATTTCCGTTTATATGTGAGATAATTGCTATTCATGTTAACATTTTAAAGTAATTTGTGGACTCCCTCTCATACATCCGTTGTTGTTAGTTGTGAGATAATCACTTTCAACCACAAAGTCTTTATGGTTATGTTATGACGTGTTGACTATGTTTTTAAGTGAGTAGCGAGCGACCTGCTATTAAAACTGTCTAATACAAAATTCTTTCTTTTTTTTTGTTGCTGTGTACTTCCCTATGTATGTAATGTACCTGCCTATGAATGTGATGTATATGTCTATGTATGTTCAGTACATGTCTATGTATGTGCTTTGTCCACGTATAAGCTGTATATCTCAATATTTGAGCTGTTCCTGCACACGTATGAGCTGTTGGCGTCAATGTTTGTGGTGTACTAATCCAGGTATGAGCTGTTCTGTCAATGTTTGTGTTGTTGTAGTCCACGTATGAGCTGGGCCTGTCAATGTTTGTGTTGTTCTAGTAAACGTATGAGCTGTTCCTGTCAATGTTTGTGTTGTTCTAGTCCACGTATGAGCTGTTCCTGTCAATGTTTGTGTTGTACTAGTCCACGTATGAGCTGGCCCTGTCAATGTTTGTACTGTCTTGTAAAGGTGGTGTCAATGATACTTTCTTTTACACGCTCAGGTAGCCAGTCCTATGCATTAACCCTATCTTGTCACTCTCCGCGACTTGTATAGTTGATCACTCTGTCTAGTCACTCTCCCCGACTTGTATAGTTGATAACTCTGTCTAGTCACTCTCACCGACTTGAATAGTTTATCACTATGTCTAGTCACTCTCTCCGACTTGTATAGTTGCTTTTTCACTTCCAGTTAAGTATAATGCACCTACTACAGCTGACCTCTTACATGGTCCATCACTGAATGTGATCCATGAATCCACGAACTGGATGCGATCTATGTATCTACGTACTGGATTCGATCCATGTAACCACACACTGGATGTGATCAATGTATCCACGCTCTGCATGTGATCCATGTATACATGTACTGGAAGTGATCCATGTATTCATGCGCTGGATGTGATCCATGTATCCATGCACTGGATGGGGAAATTTCTGTAGGAACTTTTTCGGCACATTTGGAAGGTTTCAGTGGACATTATCTCACCTTCCCTCCCTACTCTCCCCCCTTACCATTTGGTCGAATATATACAGTGTAGAGCTGTAAATGTGTTCCTCACTCACAGTTCTGGAAGAAAAGGTGGCCAAGGAGGGAACTCGCCATACAAACTCAGAAATAGATGTAAGCTAGTATAATGATGTCTAACACTTCATCCATGGCGGCAATGTAGGTTTTACGTTATACAGCGGAGTGCAGTTGGACTTTTCTTTCTTTCGCAGAGAGTGGTTACTTGATGCACACGGGAATTGGATGATGTATCCATAATGAAAACTGTTTTACATTAAAAGCTTAGTAAAAGTATTTTTAACCTTCGAAAATATAGCGACGCATCAACACCCAATGGAACATAAAATTTCCGGGACACATCAGTACGTCATGACACATCAACACGGCACGACACATCAACACGGCACGACACATCAAAACGGCACGACACATCAAAACAACACGACACATCAAAACGGCATGACACATCAAAACACAATGGAATACTAAAACGTCCAAGTTCACCAAAACGCAAACCACAACGTCGAAGCCCACTAAAACGACGTGGTACATCATTCGTCGCGATACACCAAAAAGCCGAGGTCCGTCAAAACGCCGGGACAAAATACGAAGTCCACCGAAACGTCGTCGCACATCAAAACCGACGTGGTCCACTGAAACTCCGAGGCCCACATAAACGCCATGGCTCACGGAAACGCCTAGGCCCACAGAAACGCTAGGTTCACAGAAACGCCAAGGCCCAGAGAAACGCCAAGGCCCCACCAAAACGCCAAGGCTCACCAAAACGCCAAGGCCCAGAGAAACGCCAAGGTCCAACGAAACGCTAGGTTCACAGAAAAGCCAAGGCCCAGAGAAACGCCAAGGCACCACCAAAACGCCAAGGCCCCACCAAAACGCCAAGGCCCCACCAAAACGCCAAGGCCCCACCAAAACGCCAAGGCCCAGAGAAACGCTGAGGAGGACGGCAGATTTACTGGAGCTATGACTGAGAGGTTGTATGGGAGGTAAAGTCTTAGCCGGCTTACAACCAGTGTCTAGACGGAGGACGGCAGATTTACATTTTCAAGAGCTCAAATCACCAACTTCAGCAGCTGAAGATCTGTGACATGAACTTGTATTTCTTGAAGGCGATAACCAAGATCAACGTCACATACATGGCTATTGAGAGACAGAGGTCTTCATTGTTTTTCTTAGACTTCAGTTTTCAGACGAGGCAAGGTTGATACACACACACACACACACACACATACACACACGCACACACACAGGCACACACACACACACACACACACACACACACACAAGTACGCACGCACGCACCCACGGACTCACGAACACACACACACATATATATATATATATATATATATATATATATATATATATATATATATAGAGAGAGAGAGAGAGAGAGAGAAAGAGAGAGAAAGATGAGAGGGTTGGGAGATTAAGAAATTTAATGTGAGTGAAAAAATAAAAAGCGAATGACAGGGACATATTAAGGAGAAGTGACAGAACATGAGGGAGTGAGAAATGGGGGAGATTAGATTGAGTGTGGCGGGACAGAGAGGCAAGGATTACGAGAAGAGAAGGGAATAGAGTGTGAGATGCGGACTAAGAGAGAATGGGAGACAGAGAGAGAGAGAGCGGTGATACTTGGAATACCTGAAATCCTGGTATTCGGGCACAGTTAATGTCTGTTGACAGGTTGCCTTCGGCTATCCGAAGTAGATATTTTAAACTTCCTACGTATTACTAGGCCGGGGGAAGGTACAGTTAATTTGGGTAGATTTTTAAACTATAATTTGTTAATTTTTGTCCTGGCAACCGCAGTTAAGCCTACTCCTTTCGGTTTCTGCCAATGGACTTTTAGCGTGCTCGACACTGAACACGGGAGTCCGATCTCACTACCCAGAGATAAGAGGAATTTTTACTAGAAGACCCACGTGAAAAAATCCCGGTCTCCGCCGTGATTTGAACCCGCGACCTCCGGCAGACAAACTGACGATATAATCAGATAAAGATAGACTGATGAGTCAGGTGAGGTGAGTGAACGTAGAAAGAAGAGACAAAAGAATGAAAACGAGAGTGAGAGGTTGGCTAAAAGAACTAGAGTGAGATGCCATGAGAGAGGGGATATAGCTAGAAAGCGAGTGATGGGTGATGAGAAGGTAGGACGGAGAGAGAAAGGGATGAAGACGAGATTGAGATGCAACTGTGGGGAGCAGAGCAGAAGATTGAAGGGCAGAGAGAGAGAGAGAGAGAGAGAGAGAGAGAAAGGTGAGAGAGTTGATCTGCAGAGTAATATTTTTTTTGCAAAAGCAGTTATCTGGATGGCTCGTAGGACACGACAAATAATATCGGCGTATAGTATAAAACTTGTGTGTATCGCTCATAAGCTGTGCTAAGAAAGAGATTGCACTCATATAAAGCATGAGAAAGAAATAGAGAGAGGGAGAGAGAGGAAAAGAAAGAAAGACAGAAAGAAAGAAAGACAGACAGACAGACAGAAAGAAAGAAAGAAAGATAAAAAGAAAGAGAGAAGAAATGGGATGAGAGGAGATAAAGGAGGTGAAAGAGGATTAGCTGAATGAAGAAATATTGAGAGGTTATGGAAAAATAACGAACAGGCTAAAGCAAATGGGAAGTGAGAAAAATCAATGAATGTATAGAATAACTGGAAGAATTTTTATATTTGATTAATTGAAATGGAATTGGGAGAGAAGATGAGAGAGAGAGAGAGAGAGAGAGAGAAAGAGAGAGAGGGAGAGAGAGATGAGAGAGAAAAGAGAAATAAGGGAGCATAAAAAGTTAACCTTTCTGACAAAATGAGTGAGAGACTGAGAGAGTTAACACAATTACAATTGCATTTCTGAAGAAATTAAAATAGTATGACGTGGTCTCTAGCTGTGGAAGTCATCGCACGGACAGACCTCTAGAGCACATTCGCCATGCTAGGCCAACGCTGTTTGGCCATATCTAAACATGTAGTTTACTCATCAGACCACCAGCTTTTACAGCAGGTTATGAACATCAAGGAGAGGAAACGACTCCCCGTCATGGTCGCTCCCCGGCGACCGTTCATGTCCCACCTGGTTAGATCAAATAGGAAGAACATCATCCTCATTGCATGCAGTCTCGAACTCAGTTACCTATGGACGATTGATGCGACTAGTCCTTGTTGCTAAAGTTGACTATCTACCAACCTTAGAAACTACGGACAAATCTCTATGGTATATAACTGGTTACAGGGAAACTCTGCGCGTTACAGAGGTCAGAATTAGAAAACGTGCACACATATTGCAAGTAGTAAAATTGGTCTTGGATCAGAATGCTGAGCTGCGCATGAGCTGTAGTGGTCAGCGACCCATAGCTGGCGGCTAGCGTCAGGGCCAGCGAACCAGAGCTGAGCAGCGCATGAGCTGTAGTGGTCAGCGACCCATAGCTGGCGGCTAGCGTCAGGGCCAGCGAACCAGAGCTGAGCAGCGCATGAGCTGTAGTGGTCAGCGACCCATAGCTGGCGGCTAGCGTCAGGGCCAGCGAACCAGAGCTGAGCAGCGCATGAGCTGTAGTGGTCAGCGACCCATAGCTGGCGGCTAGCGTCAGGGCCAGCGAACCAGAGCTGCCAAGACCCTTCTACACCTCCATGCGGTGATCCTGGATAACAGGCTGCAACAGAGCAAACTGGCTAAGGAGAAGGGATCGAAGAGGGAATGCTAACGCGGTACTCAAAAAATGCTTGCTGAAGTCGGATGTGTTGGACCGAAAGGTGCAAATATCGCAGTCAAGCTGTAAACTACGACACGATGCATTCCGTTCTCTAGACTACATTCTGCTACTTAAGCCTTTTTAGGGTTTGGTAGCGGGAGATTGAGAACGAACGAAGCCAAGCGAAATTGGACTAACAATACAGTCTGATCACACGACGGTAGAAGACTCTACAAATCTTGTGATAGTAAACAAGCTAAGTTTTTGCTATCATCTTTTGAATGCCATTTTGAAGATCCATGAAATGGATTATTCTAACATTTTTCAGCTTATGGTCTTCGAAAATATAGAGAATCCTAAATCTGATTTGTGCTAACTTTATTACTTTGCTCTTTAGGCTGTGACTTGCAAAGTTAAATAATTTACTTGTTAATTTAAAATAGCGAAAGTGCCTTATTTTCAAAGATTTTGAAATATTTAGGATAAAAAATAGTCCATGTCCCGGTTTTAATAAGAAGCGATTCGGGGTTCCATTTTATGAATTTTGAGACAATGAGTTAAACGCCCCTTTATGCCTCTATCATAAGTAAAGAAAGTGTTGTTTAAATATAATACTCAAAATAATCCAAGGGCCCCAATTAATTGTTCCGTTGAGCTAGGAAACACATTATTGTCGCAAATTTTCAAACGGCTACCCATAACCACTGATTGTCATGGTTACTCCTATTAATAAACCACATGATGGGGATACTTTCTTCAGCTGTACCATTAAACCGTGTTGTAATGGGCACTCCTTCAACAAAATCAGGAAAATTTGTCATTAATCTGAACCTTTCTCCCTAAGGAGGATACATTTTCAGCAGTAGAAAAAATGTCTTACATGTGCAGGTTGTGTGTCGCTGAACACAGTTCAGTCTTTTTGTTTGACATCAAGGGTATTTATGGTCATGGTGGTGGGACTATTTATAATAAGCCTCAGAGACGACGAACGAGTTCTCTTTTCAGATGTCGTGCTCTGACATAACTTCAAGAAAGTGTGCCAGTGCGAGAAATTACCAGAGGAATTGCAGTCACAGACTCGGTCATTCAAATACTACCAGATCATTTTATCAACACCATAGCTGTGGAAAAACTCATAAGGTCTGAACGTTCAAGAATAACAAATGTGCAGCAAGATCGATACTTCGGTCTAGAGGGACTGAGAGACAGAACAAACACTAATAACGCAATGAGAACGCAACTGAGAGACATACCCTACACTACTAACACAACGAGAACGCAACTCAGAGACATACCCTACACTACCAACGCAACGAGAACGCAACTCAGAGACATACCATGAACTACCAACACAACGAGAACGCAACTGAGAGACATACCCTATACTACCAACACAACGAGAACGCAACTCAGAGACATACCCTACACTACCAACGCAACGAGAACGCAACTCATAGACATACCCTACACTACCAACGCAACGAGAACGCAACTCAGAGACATACCCTACACTACCAACACAATGAGAACGCAACTGAGAGACATACCCTACACTACCAACGCAACGAGAACGCAACTGAGGGACATACCATGAACTACCAAAGCAATGAGAACGCAACTGAGAGACATACCCTACACTACCAACACAATGAGAACGAAACTGAGGGACATACTGTAGCAGATCCCACTGTTTGCCCTAGGGTTATTCTAACTTATAACATTATCCCACTCATCCACATCATCATGACCACACACAGCAAATAATATAGCACACAGCAGATGGCATATTTATTATATAATACTCATACCAGAAAAATGTGTAGTCAAATTATAAACACAATATAATATTTATCATCTTAACTAAGTATTCTATTATTATATATATATATATATATGTTAATATAAATATTAACTAAAGCGGAAATTTTAAGCATTAGCTATTGATGGAATTCCCAACTATCTAAAACCCGGTCCTATTGCCTTACTCCCATCCCACACACATCTATTTGACTGCGTCCTCAACACACCTTATCAAAAACTCTTTTTCACTCAAATCCCCTCAGGCGGGCGATCTGGACATACCTCGTTCACAATGTGTCCTGCTTACAGCAAAAGTTCAGATTATCTATTAATAAAAAACTCACACACCTATTTGAGCGATCCTGTTGTATCCCTAACATTTGTACAACAGTTTATCAATCGCTCCTCTATCTAAGTCGGTGAGCTAAACCAGACTCCTATCTACATTCACTCTCTCGCTCTGCTCTCCTCTCCATCCAGCCTCCTGAGCTAAAGTTTGTCTCGTGTTATATACACTAAAGCAGTTTCAAAGCTGACCAATGGATCTCAGGGGGATGGCTCTACTCAGTCTTATTGGAACGAAATACTTTGCACACCTGTCACTCATCTATAGCAGCAAGCTCCGTTACTATCCCGTCTGGCACTCATTCTCCTCCTACCCAAATCGGAACGCCAGTTGTCAGCTCCTACCTGTCCACATTATTTGCCCCAACTCTGTTTTTCTTTGCTGAGACGGTGAGTGACATTGACACGCATTCAGGTAGCTTTAAGCTTTAACATGTTCAAGTACCTTTGTTTTCAGCAACCACATCACCTCTGCCCTAAACGCTCTTGCTCCGGCGGGGACTGTTACAATACCATGAACTATACAATACTATGTTATATTAATATATTTATATATATAAAGATGTAATTGTTGTTGTGGTTGTTGTTGAGGTTGTTGTTGTGGTTGTGATTGTGGTTGTTGCTGTGGTTGTTGTTGTTGTGATTGTTGTTGTGGTTGTTGCTGTGGTTGTTGTTGTGGTTGTTGTTGAGGTTGTTGTTGTGGTTGTTGTTGTGGTTGTTGTTGTGGTTGTTGTGGTTGTGATTGTTGTTGTGGTTGTTGTTGTGATTGTTGTTGTGGTTGTTGTTGTGGTTGTTGTTGTGGTTGTTGTTGTGATTGTTGTTGTGGTTGTTGTTGTGGTTGTTATTGTGGTTGTTGTTGTGGTTGTTGTTGTGGTTGTTGTTGTGATTGTTGTTGTGGTTGTTATTGTGGTTGTTGTTGTGGTTGTTGTTGTGGTTGTTATTGTGGTTGTGATTGTTGTTGTGGTTGTTATTGTGGTTGTTGTTGTGGTTGTTGTTGTGGTTGTTGTTGTGGTTGTTGTTGTGATTGTTGTTGTGGTTGTTGTGGTTGTGATTGTCGTTGTTATTGTAGTTGTTGTTGTGGTTATTGTTGTGATTGTTGTTGTGGTTGTTGTGATTGTCGTTGTTATTGTAGTTGTTGTTGTAGTTATTGTTGTGGTTGTTGTGATTGTCGTTGTTATTGTAGTTGTTGTTGTGGTTATTGTTGTGGTTGTTATTGTAGTTGTTGTTGTGGTTATTGTTGTGATTGTTGTTGTGGTTGTTGTGATTGTGATTGTTGTTGATATTGTAGTTGTTGTTGTGATTGTTGTTGAGGTTGTTGTTGTGGTTGTGATTGTCGTTGTTATTGTAGTTGTTGTTGTGGTTATTGTTGTGGTTGTTGTTGTGGTTGTTATTGTGGTTGTTGTTGTGGTTGTTGTTGTTGTGGTTGTTGTTGTAGTTGTTGTTGTGGTTGTTGTTGTGGTTATTGTTGTGATTGTTGTTGTGGTTGTTGTGATTGTGATTGTTGTTGATATTGTAGTTGTTGTTGTGATTGTTGTTGAGGTTGTTGTTGTGGTTGTGATTGTCGTTGTTATTGTAGTTGTTGTTGTGGTTATTGTTGTGGTTGTTGTTGTGGTTGTTATTGTGGTTGTTGTTGTGGTTGTTGTTGTTGTGGTTGTTGTTGTAGTTGTTGTTGTGGTTGTTATTGTGGTTGTTGTTGTGGTTGTTGTTGTGGTTGTTGTTGTGGTTGTTGTTGAGGTTGTTGTTCTTGTTGTGGTTGTTGTTGTGGTTGTTGTTGTGGTTGTTGTTGTGGTTGTTGTTGAGGTTGTTGTTGTGGTTGTTGTTGTGGTTGTTGTTGAGGTTGTTGTTGTGGTTGTTGTTGTGGTTGTTGTTGTGGTTGTTGTTGAGGTTGTTGTTGTGGTTGTTGTTGTGGTTGTTGTTGAGGTTGTTGTTATGGTTGTTGTTGAGGTTGTTGTTGTGGTTGTTGTTGTGGTTGTTGTTGAGGTTGTTGTTGTGGTTGTTGTTGTGGTTGTTATTGTGGTTGTTGTTGTGGTTGTTGTTGTGGTTGTGATTGTTGTTGTGGTTGTTGTTGAGGTTGTTGTTGTGGTTGTGATTGTTGTTGTGGTTGTTGTTGAGGTTGTTGTTGTGGTTGTGATTGTTGTTGTGGTTGTTGTTGAGGTTGTTGTTGTGGTTGTGATTGTTGTTGTGGTTGTTGTTGAGGTTGTTGTTGTGGTTGTGATTGTTGTTGTGGTTGTTGTTGAGGTTGATGTTGTGGTTGTGATTGTTGTTGTGGTTGTTGTTGAGGTTGTTGTTGTGGTTGTGATTGTCGTTGTTATTGTAGGTGTTGTTGTGGTTGTTATTGTGGTTGATGTTGTGGTTGTTATTGTGGTTGTTGTTATGGTTGTTATTGTGGTTGTTGTTGCGAATGCCCACAATAAGTAGGTTACTCTTTTGTGCGCCCAGAAAAGTTAAGTGGCGGATTGCAGTAGCTTTCCTCACATTTCGAGCGTGCTGATGAAGGTGGGCCTGGGTCCTTCAGGCTGTTGTGCTATGATTGGTGTCATCTGCGTGTCACTCAATACTACGGGATCACGTCAATCTCTCACCTCGTCAGCCAGACTACCATTAAAACAGCCCGTTTCCATGGAGAGCTACTATGAAGCCGAGGCGAGGGTATTGGCCAGTATATTTTGTCAGACCAGACATTAGTTTTCCTCCATATGAATCACTTTAATAAAAAAAACAACCGAATTACGCAAACACCATAATTCTGCTATTTTGAGTCAAATGTCACAGTCATCCTCTGACTTAACGAAGAAATCAACACAAGGACAGCAACTACAGGTACTACATTTGGCAGATTATCCAAAAGAGTGTGGGAAAATAATAAATTAGTGATGCAAACGAAAACTCAGATATATCGGATCTACGTGCTTGGCACCTTATTTTATGGCTCCGATGCGTGGACCACTTACTCGAGAGGAGACTCAACATCTTTCATCTTCGTTGTCTACGTAAAATAATGAAAATCAAATAACAAGACAAAATTATCAACACGGAGGTATAGCATCGAGTTAAGCTACAAGCCATCACGGGGACACTCTGTAGAAGTAGACTGAGGTGGCTGGGACATCTGAGAAGAATGTAAAACAACCTCATACCCAAACAGGTGCTTTTCTGTAAACTTTTGGAGGGCAGGAGGCCTGTTGGTAGACCAATGTTAAGATACAAAGACCTCGATAAAAGACGTATCTACAGACTTCAAAAAGTGGGAGGACATGGCTGAAGAAACCTCCTCGCAAACATAAACAAAACAAAGACCATCGACGAAACAATTCAGGAGTGTGAAAATAGAACAGGCCACAAACTTCAAGTAACTGGGGTCCATAGTTGACAACAAGGGCGACTTCTCAAAGGAAATCAGAAGGAGATTGACAATGACAATGCAGTGGCTACACAGTCTGTGGAAACTATGGCAGAATACCAGCAAACCAACAAAAGTGAACATTTTTAGAGCCCATGTTGTTCCGTGGTAGCATATGGCTGAGAAACAACAAAAGCAACCAAAACCTCAAGGAAGAGAATCGAGTCATTCGAGTCGAAATGTTATAGAATGCAATGGAGCGAAAAAATAAGAATGGAAACATTCAACAAGAGCATAGAGAAGAATTGGTTCATAAATTCCATTATGAACAGAAAATTTAAAACCTTAGCCACATCAATAGATACAACGGTATTGTGAAAACGGTTATGGAATGTATGTTGCAAGGCAGGGGAGGCAGAGGCAGAACAATAAGGCGATGGCACCAAGATGTCAAGAAATGATAGGCATGACTGAAGCAGGCTGGAGATTTGGCTAGAGATCAAACTTCTTTTAGACAGGCTCCGATGGGAGCGACGTTCTGCAAAGGACATGCCACGTGTTGATGATGAATGACTTTCCATGAAACGTAAAAAAAACTCGTTGGAAAGTTCAACAGTAAATGCAATCATCTATCAGAAACCTGCACCAACTGTGGTAAGGTGTACCTGTCTAAAATCGGCAAGATCAGTCACGAAAATAGATGACAATCAAAGCTTTTACCCGCTTAAAACCATCGGTAAAGACGAAAAGAGCCATATATATATATATATATATATATATATATATATATATATATTACAAATATATAGACGAACGTGCGGGCGGACAGACGGAGACAGACAGACAGACAGGCAGGCAGACAGAGATAGATAGATATACATATATTCAGATAGATAGATAGATAGATAGATAGATAGATAGCAATTAAAGGTAGCACTTAACAGTCGTTCAAAATAACATCCTATTTTTAAACAAGTCGCGTTGTCATGTCAACTGCACATACAATAGACAGCACTGGCATGTTTTAAAATTGTTTTTTTTTTTCCCTGGCTGATATTTTGTTGTGTTTAACGGTAATCTCGGCAGGTATTTAGTGTATCCCGCCTCTGCCGAAGACTGTCTCATACATAAGCATTTGCTCGTTGGTTACAGCTAGCAAGGTGATGTGGTATTTATAAAGATGAAAGATTGCATCTAAGGAGACGGAAACGCTTCACGAATTCTCAGGCATGCCGGTGGGAGATCAGATGCAACGAGAATGAATTGTTTTTCATTAAAGTGCAATTATGACGCTGACATGCTACAATATACAGATAAGGAAAAACAAGTTAAAGGAAGTATATACGTTTTTATGTATATCCTCTCTGTCTTTATCACCTATTTATGCATAGGCCATCAACCATTACGGGGACGGACACTCAGTAGTAGAATATCAACCATTACGGGGAAGGACACTCAGTAGTAGAATATCAACCATTACGGGGACAGACACTCAGTAGTAGAAGATCAACAATTACGGGGACGGACACTCAGTAGTAGAATATCAACCATTACGGGGACGGACACTCAGTAGTAGAAGATCAACAATTACGGGGACGGACACTCAGTAGTAGAATATCAACCATTACGGGGACAGACACTCAGTAGTAGAAGATCAACAATTACGGGGACGGACACTCAGTAGTAGAATATCAACCATTACGGGGACAGACACTCAGTAGTAGAAGATCAACAATTACGGGGACGGACACTCAGTAGTAGAAGATCAACAATTACGGGGACGGACACTCAGTAGCAGAAGACTGAGGTGGCTGGGACATGTGAGAAGAATGGAGAAAAAAACGCATAAACAAACAGTTGTTTCTCAGTGAACTTTCGGAAGGGATGTGGCCAGCAGGTAGACCAATGTTAAGATACAAAGATCTCTATGAGACCTCAATGAAAGGCTTCTCTTTAGACTTTCAAAAGTGAGGGGATATAGCTGAAGACATAGTTGCTTGGAATACAACATTATTTAGATGCGTGGTAACATCATATTGGTTCGGAGTCTGCCGAAGACGGATGTGTCGGACCGAAACGTGCAAATATCGCAGTCAAACTGTAAACTAGCGACACCACGCATTCCGTTCTCCGGACTACAACCTGCTACTTGCAAAGCCCTGTTCAGGGCTTGGTAGCGGGAGATTTAGAACGAACGCAGAAGAAGAAGAAGAGGAAGGTTCGGAATACAAAAAAGGGAGTAAGATAGTGAGGTATGCTCTGCTCATACCTATTTAAGAGTAAGATAGTGAGGTATGCTCTGCACATACCTATTTAAGAGTAAGATAGTGAGGTATGCTCTGCTCATACCTATTTAACAGTAAGATAGTGAGGTATGCTCTGCTCATACCTATTTAAGAGTAAGATAGTGAGGTATGCTCTGCACATACCTATTTAAGAGTAAGATAGTGAGGTATGCTCTGCTCATACCTATTTAAGAGTAAGATAGTGAGGTATGCTCTGCACATACCTATTTAACATTTTTGCAGAGTGCATAATGAAGAATGTTAGAGAGGGTGAGAATATAGAAAGTTACGCTCCATTTACAATCGATGGATTCAAGATCGCAGCGATCATGCTCATTGTAATTTGTCCAGATCCTTCAAGTTTCTATTTTTTATTGAACAGTACTCTATGTCTCTTCCCTAAGTGTTCTTTGATCGTTCTTTACTCCTTTTTCGTTTGGGGGCTTCACGCCAGAGATTGCCTGGGTTGGAGTCTTTGCATTCATGGGCCTCACTAGCGCACCTTCCGATTATTGTAATATATAAAATAGATGACATCATTCAAAGAAACGTAAACGAAGGAAGTACCCTGTTGTTGGTTATTCTCAGAATTTACAGACTTGTTCATGTTTCTGAAGCCATCACGCTAACCGGAGTTGCAGCCGTCAAGTAATAAAGTTTATATTTGTTTATATTAACTGACCTGATCCATTAACTCTTGCCAACAGACGGCGCTCCCGTGTGTTAAAGTGGACAAGTTAAAAAAAAGGGAAAATAACTTAGGCATACTGAAGGCAGTTCAGTTTGAGACATGTGGCACAATAGCTCAGGTTTGATTTCCTTATCGTTTGGAGTTTTCTGTTATATTTCCTGATATCAATGTATTTGTGTGCAATATTCGTGTGTGATGTGCGTGCGTGTGTGTGTTTACCTGTATGATGTGCGAGTGTGTCATGTGCGTGTGTGTGATATGCGTGTGTGAAGTACGTGTGTATGATATGCGTGTGTGAAGTACGTGTGTATGATGTGCGTGTGTAAAGTACGTGTAGGTGATATGCGTGTGTGATGTGCGTGTGTGCAGTTCGTGTGTGTGATATGCGTGTGTGAAGTACGTGTGTGATATGCGTGTATGAAGTGCGCGTGTGTGTGTGATGTGCGTGTGTGAAGTACGTGTGTGATGTGCGTGTGTGCAGTAAGTGTGTGTGATATGCGTCTGTGAAGTACGTGTGTGAAGTACGTGTGTGAAGTACCCGTGTGTGTGGGATGTGCGTATGTGAAGTACGCGCATGTGTGTGATGTGCGTGTGTGAAGTACTTGTGTGATATGCGTGTATGAAGTACGTGTGTGAAGTACGCGTATGTGTGTGATGTGCAAGTGTGAAGTACGTGTGTGATGCGCGTGTGTGCAGTACGTGTGTGTGATATGCATCTGTGAAGTATGTGTGTGAAGTACGTGTGTGTGTGTGATGTGCGTGTGTGAAGTACGTGTGTGCTGTACGTGTGTGAAGTACGTGTGTGTGTGTGATGTGCCTGTGTTAAGTACGTGTGTGTAATATGCGTGTATGAAGTACGTGTGTGATATATGCATGTGGGAAGTACGTGTGTGTGTGTGATGCACATGAGTGATGTGCGTGTGTGAAGTACGTGTGTGTGTATGATGTACATAAGTGATGTGCGTGTGTGAAGTAGGTGTGCGTGTGTGATGTGGGTGTGTGAAGTACGTGTGCGTGTGTGATGTGCGTGTGTGATGTACGTGTGTGTGATGTGCGTGTGTGAAGTACGTATGCGTATGTGTGATGTGTGTATGTGTGTGTTATATGCGTGTAGTATGGAAGTGTGTTTGTGTTTGTCTGAGTGTTTTGGGGGTAGTTTAAATAACGTATGAGCAACAGAGAAGTGGAGCCCAAAACGCCGCTGTCGCTTCCCGATTTAGACACGCTCCAGTTGATCAAGCTGTAAGTAGGGCCTGTCATATGGTTAGGAAATAAATTCAGCAAGAAAAATACCTGGGTCACCATAACCTCATTAAGAGTTTAGTCAGAATACAATAAAGTATCCAGCACTTCATCCTCGACAACAGTATCTACAAAACTGCAACCTAGACCTTTCTTTGACGTAACATCCGTGTTCTCCATCTCGCTCCTACCGAAGCATTGGGCTGCAACTGTATATAACTCATCTCAAGAAATATGAGCCCAAGTCAATTGTTTGTTCTTACTGAAATGAATTTTGCAGCAGTTTGTTTTATACGACTCTGCTAACCCTATGCACTGCCCTCTTTATTCGCCTTTACGATCTACCTAAGGATGAATTGGACACCATTCTTTCCTACAAATATGTAGCTCCAGTGTCCACACGTGGCACTTGGGCATCCAACCGCAGATCGCAGAGTATGTGCAAGCAGAATGTGTGTGTGTGTTTGAACACTGCACTGTTGTGTGATTAGATCTTCCTGTTGTGTGTACATATGTGTGTGTGTGTGTGTGCGTAAGTGCATGTGTGTGTGTGTGTTTGTGTGTATTTATGGTGACAAAAGATAATATATGCGGTTGGTCAGTAAGCATGTCAGATATTATATTGTTTTACACTACACTACACTACACTACCCTACACTACACTACAATACACTACAATACACTACACTACACTACACTATCCTATCCTACACTACAATACACTACACTACAATACACTACACTACACTACACTACACTACACTACCCTACCTTACCCTACACTACAATACACTACACTACACTACAATACACTTCACTACACTACACTACAATACACTACACTACACTACAATACACTACACTACACTACACTACAATACACTACACTACACTACAATACACTACACTATACTACACTACACAACAATACACTACACTACACTACTCTACACTACACTACACTACCCTACACTACACTACACTACAATACACTACACTACACTACATTACACTACACTACAATAAACTACACTACACTACACTACACTGCACTACCCTACCCTACACTACCCTACACTACACTACACTACACTACCCTACACTACACTACAATACACTACACTACACTCCACTACAATACACTACACTACACTACCCTACCCTACCCTACACTACAATACACTACACTACACTACACTACACTACACTACACTACCCTACACTACACTACACTACCCTACCCTACACTACAATACACTACACTACACTATACTATACTATACTATACTATACTATACTATACTATACTATGCTATGCTATACTATACTATACTATACTATACTATACTATACTATACTATACTATACTATACTACGCTATACTATACTATACTATACTACACTATACTATACTATTCTATACTATACTACACTACACTAAACTACACTACACTATACCATACTATACTATACTATACTACACTGTACTATACTACACTATACTATAATATACTATATGTTTTTTTAATATTATGTTGTGGAATGTTAAATTATGTTATATATAAAATGAAGGTGACGTCAAGTGCTGTTTCCGCATCGACGGTTGGCTGCTCTCATTACAGCTGATCTGAAAGACACTAGATCCCTGGCCGGCTATCATTACAGCCGATCTGAAAGACACTAGATCCCTGGCCAGCTCTCATTACAGCCGATCTGAAAGACACTAGATCCCTGGCCAGCTCTCATTACAGCCGACCTAAAAGACACTATATCCCTGGCCAGCTCTCATTACAGCTGATTTTAAAGACACTAAATCCATGGCCAGCTCTCATTACAGCCGATCTGAAAGACACTAGATCCCTGGCCAGCTATCATTACAGCCGATCTGAAAGACACTAGATCCCTGGCCAGCTCTCATTACAGCCGATCTGAAAGACACTAGATCCCTGGCCAGTTCTCATTACAGCCGACCTAAAAGACACTATATCCCTGGCCAGCTCTCATTACATCCGATCTGAAAGACACTAGATCTCTGGCCAGCTCTCCTGTCTCTGCTACTCTCAACTCCACAGCCTTTGTAATGTCCCTTGTCCATTTTTTGTCGGTCTGCCTCTGTTTCCTGGTACTGACCTTCCAGTATTGTTCTTTCTAGACCATTGATGTTGGCTAAGTTAGTTTATTTCTTAGACATAATGTTGTCCATTTACCAGGTTAGTTATATATCGAGCTCCTGTAGAAGTTTTTTTCTGTTTTCGCTGTCTATGGTATTTTGAACGCCCGCTTTTAGCATTTTAGCTGGAAGGGTTCAATCTTCTTCTGTAGGTTTGTGTAGATGACTATGTTTCATATTTGCAAATTACCGCCGGGAAGATTCAAATCCTTAAGATATGTATTTTTGTCATTTTGTTAAAATTCTGCGTTTTATATTTAAGTTAATCTCTGAAGTGCCATGCTCATTCTACTCTTTATTTCTATTTTGGCAATCTCTGCTGTTGCTCACAGTCGAACCTGCATATTCAAAACTCGTGAAGTTTTGGACTTTTTGTTTTTTTAGGTTAACTCAGCTCATTGTCTTAGTCGTGTCAGTGTATATATGAATAGATTGTGTGCCTAGCTGTGTTGCTTGACCGACATGATCAGCTGTGCCAGTCCCCATATACCGCGTCGTTAATTCTTGATTGATGTGTGCAGATTGTCCAGTGTGTCATTGTAGCGGATGGCATTGATGTTCACACTAGCTTCTTTAAAGTCTACCAACAAAAGTCCCTCATGGTATAATCTTACCAGCGGAAATGTGTGACTGGAATTTCTTTGGTTTTGATGATCCGGGATGTTTCCATTGCATGCTATCAGTTTTGCTGATTTGCTCAAAGTGGTGGCAGCACGATTCATCACCTGTCACTATGCGCAAAAGAAACGAATCCCCGTTCTCTTCGTATCACAGCAAGTGGTTCAAACTCCACCCGATGCGTTCTTCCTTATGGTGGCTGGTCAGCAACCGAGGTACCGATTATGAACACACCTTCCGATACTTCAGTATCTTGCTAACCGTCATTTGAACTGTCACTAGCGACACAGCGAATTCCTCTGCTAGCAAACTAAACTCCGGTCAGTTAGGTCTGGTTTCATTTGAATACGCCTGGTGCATAAATACCTTCTTTTGACTTATTTCTCTAGCAGTATCGCAGAGAGGAGACACGCGTAGACTTGTGGTTTATACTGCTGACATGATGCGTTGTTGGAGTGTTTCTTTGATCTCCTCTATCCATTGTCACTGGGTTCTGCCTCTTGTTCGTCGCCCTAAAACCTTCATGTAGTATGATTTGTGTGTGTGTGTGTGTGTGTGTGAGTGCATGCGGTGTATGTGTGCGTGCATGCGGTGTATGTGTGTGTGTATGTGTGTGTGTGTGTGTGTGTTTGTGTGTGTGATTGAGACTCAAGAGAGGAGACGAAGCCGAAGTGTGTACAACGAGCTGCAGAAACCATCTGTATACACACCTTGGCCATTTACCGAGAGAGACTGAGCACTTATTGATATGCCCGAATTGTCGATTTTTAGGAGCAGAATACAACAGAACATACTATATATGTTGGAATGACATACATGCATCATGACACATATGTTGGAATGACATACAGGGATCATGACACATATGTTGGAATGACATACAGGGATCTTGGCACATATGTTGGAAGGACATACAGGGATCATGACACATATGTTGGAAGGACATACCGGGATCATGACACATATGTTGGAATGACATACAGGGATCTTGGCACATATGTTGGAAGGACATACAGGGATCTTGGCACATATGTTGGAATGACATACAGGGATCATGACACATATGTTGGAATGACATACAGGGATCATGACACATATGTTGGAATGACATACAGGGATCATGACACATATGTTGGAAGGACATACAGGGATCTTGGCACATATGTTGGAATGACATACAGGGATCATGACACATATGTTGGAATGACATACAGGGATCATGACACATATGTTGGAATGACATACAGGGATCTTGGCACATATGTTGGAAGGACATACAGGGATCTTGACACATATGTTGGAAGGACATACAGGGATCATTGACACATATGTTGGAATGACATACAGGGATCTTGGCACATATGTTGGAATGACATACAGGGATCATGACACATATGTTGGAATGACATACAGGGATCATTGACACGTATGTTGGAATGACATACAGGGATCATGACACATATGTTGGAATGACATACAGGGATCATGACACATATGTTGGAATGACATACCGGGATCATTGACACGTATGTTGGAATGACATACAGGGATCATGACACATATGTTGGAATGACATACAGGGATCATGACACATATGTTGGAATGACATACCGGGATCATTGACACGTATGTTGGAATGACATACAGGGATCATGACACATATGTTGGAAGGACATACAGGGATCATTGACACGTATGTTGGAATGACATACCGGGATCATTGACACGTATGTTGGAATGACATACAGGGATCATGACACATATGTTGGAAGGACATACAGGGATCTTGGCACATATGTTGGAAGGACATACAGGGATCTTGGCACATATGTTGGAATGACATACAGGGATCATGACACATATGTTGGAAGGACATACAGGGATCTTGGCACATATGTCAGTGTACACAGTATAGGCCAATAGAATATCGAACCATATCAAAAACTCATGTTAGTTGTAAGAAGGTGCAAACTCCAGTGGTATGATCAAATTAGCGTGATACTCATGGGAAAAGTTCATGGCAGAAGAAAAATATGTTGTGTTCAGATACGGTGTAACAATGGTGTTCAGATGCAATGTAAAAATGCTGTTCAGATACGATGTAACAATGGTGTTCAGAAATGGACAGAAAGAAATTGAAAAACTGGCTTTTATCAGACCGAGGTGATGAAGACAGTCCAAGATTTAGTATGTGTACGCGTGTGCATTTTGTGTGTGTGTGTGTGTGTGTGTGTGTGTGCGCGCGCGCGCGCAGGTGTGTGATTAACTCACACCAATTTTCACCATCACATTTTGGGGTATTGTTTCTGGAACATTGTATGAAATTTAGAAAGGGGACTCCAGATTTAGTTGATATTTGGACCGTGCAAATGATGAGGTGTGAATACCATGATTTGGAGAGTATTCTACTATAGAGTGTTTACCTGTGTGTACATGTCTAGTGTATGCTATGATATTAAAGATGGAGAATGTGAATTTGAAACTGCTGATCTAAAACATATGAAATGTTTACAAAAATATACACAATTGCTCTTTATAAAACTAGACACTGCGGTGGAAACAGACTTACCAATATTTGATCTGCAGAACTGGTCGATCATAGACTCGTGTGTAAGTGGATGCTTGCAGGCTGTACAATTGTTGTCGGCTGAGGAAAGATAACAACAATAATTGTTATCATATCTGTGCCCTGAGTATTGCATATCCAAAAATAACATCCTTCTTTTTAAATTACGATAACTTACGAGGCGTGTTCAAATGCAACCGGACTAAACTGCAACAAGTGAACACGCATACGATACGCATGATGATGTCACTTCTGGTGTAAACAGCACATACCAACCGTTAAGTTTGCAAAATTTCATTATCGTCCGACTCATAGATTCCTCAGCAGACCTTTGAAAACATGGCGGGTGTGATACGGAGTCCGTCAAGAGTTGATCAGCGAGTGGTGATTCGGTTTCTATCAGCTGAAGGATATTCAGTTGACATTCATCGCAGAATGCAGGCAGTGTATGGTGACAAAAGTGTGTCGAAGACAACAGTGAAGAACTGGACAACGATGTTTAAAGAAGCACGTGAGTTAACGCACCAAAATGCTCCCAACTTGGTCTCGGAAGATATTTCGTTAACTCACGTTTTTCTGTTAACATCGTTGTTAACCTCTTCACTGTTGTCTTCGACACTGTTAGACTTGTTATTGTCTTTCTTGTGCTTTATGTGTAGAATTGAATTTTTGCAAAGAACGCATCTCTAATGTTTCTTTAAAATAAGCAATCTTTCTCTTTTTCTTGGTTTTCCTATTCCTCTTAAACCTTTTTGGCTTTTGTTTTAAGCTCGAGCGGCTGTATGGTTTGGGGACAACTTATCACGTGATCAAACTACCAAATTATAAATCTTTCGATAAAAGCCGTGCATGACGCTGCTGATACTTTCTGTCTGGTTTCTAAATTTCTCGGCCAGTCTCTTCTTGTGGCCCTGGCCTCATTTCTTTGTTTCTTCTAGTGGCCTTGACCCCATTTCTCGGCCAGTCTCTTCTAGTAACCCTGAGCCCATATCTTTGTCTCTTCTAGTGGCCATGGCCCCATGTCTTTCTCTCTTTCAGTGGCCCTGACCCCATGTCTTTGTCTCTTCTAGTGGCCATGACCCCATGTCTTTGTCTCTTCTGGTGACCATGACCCCATGTCTTTGTCTCTTCTGGTGGCCATGACCCCATATCTTTTTTCTCTTCTAGTGCCCCTGACCCCATTTCTTTGTCTCTTCTAATGGCACTGGTCCCATGTCTTTCTCTCCTCTAGTGGCCCTGACCGGACTTCTTTTTCTCTCTAGTGGCCCTGACCTCATTTCTCTGTCTCTTCTCGTGACACTGGTCCCATTTCTTTATCTCTTCTAGTGGTCTTGACCCCATTTCTTTGTCTCTTCTAGTAACCCTGACCCCATTTGTTTATTTCTTTTAGTGGCCCTGACTCAATTTGTTTGTCTTTTTTAGTGGCCATGGTCCATTTCTCTACCAGTCTCTTTTAGTGGCCCTGAGCCCATTTCTGTATCTGTTGTACTGGCCTGGTACCCTTTCTCACTCAGGTTTTTTTACTGGCCCTGACCCAATTTCTTACTATGCCTCTTATAGTTTTTTTTTGTTTTTTTGGTGTGTTTTGCGCACGCCTTTATTTCTCTATTCATTAAGGCGGTGTGCGTTGCACTACGGTTTTTATTTTTATGCCCGTCGGCCCAGTACATCCGACTTCGGCATGCATTTTATGTAAGGGTCTGCTTCCTCCTGCAATTTCTAAGGGTTTGCTTCCCTGGGGTAACGGCCAGTGCTGTAGTGGGAAACGAACCCAGCACCTTCGGGTTGTCAGCCGTGTCACTCAACCACTAGCCCACGCCGTCCCCGTCTCTTATAGTGACCTTGACCCATTTCTTACTCTTCTAGTGACCCTGACCCTATTTCTCCCTGTCTCTTTTTGTGACTGACCCCATTTCCCGCTGTCTCTTCTACTGACCCTGACTCCATTTATCACTCTGTCTCTTTTACTGATCCTGACTCCATTTATAACTCTGTCTCTTCTAGTGACCCTGACCCCATTTTACAAGCTTCTTATTTCACATGTGATCTCCATTTTTTAGCGTTATCAGTGTCTATGTTTGACATTAATAGCACAGAGTTGATCTAAATAATCATTAAACAAAAAACATTGATGGATTAGAATACCATTTTGTTATTTATATCGCAAGAATGGGTCCCTTTTCCACGCCATCTTAAGAATGTGCAGCTAGCTAGTAGATAGAAACAAGAAATTTTATGCCAAGCAGAATAATGGCGCTCGCATTAGAGAAAGAATCGCATGTTTATCTCCTTCTACCTTGTTTGCGTTCAAATAACTATATCTATCACTTCTCTATTCTCACAGTACGGTTTATCCTTGAAATGTGGTTTCTGTTGGCATATTTATATCTTCCGAGAGTACCACACGAGTTATTTCAGGTACTGTTCCTCGTTATTTCATCTTTACTTCTTTACCGAGGTCTGTTTTTTAGTATTCGCTCCCGGTTGGTTCTGATCTGATTCGTTCCAGTATCTTTCAGCCCACAAGCTGCCGACGTCAGTGACACATCTATAACAGCAAGCTTACTTCTCCCATTTCACGACTTTCAGCTATCTACAGTACACACTTTCACGACTAGCTGAAACAGTCTCATCCCTTTTCATTTTTGGTCTTGGCAAGAACACGGAAGTACCACTGCATTAGTCTCCTAGCAGGAAGCATGCGCCAAAGAACGTCTATGCTCCTAAAGCATGTTTTCTGTATCACTTTGGTTTGCCTGATGGGTTTCTTGCCACTGAATGGTTCTCCTTATTTGTGCTGGGCACAGAGCCAGACACATTTCCAGATTTTGACTTATGGCGGGAAGGAAAGTCACAGGACCCCCGGACTAAGAATTAGAATCCCTAAGAGTCAATCCCTCAGGGAGGCTGACCAATAATGAGAAGCTCCCTACAGCAACCATTCTTCTTCTTCTTCTTCTTCTTCTTTTTCTTCTTAGTTCATTATCAATCTCCCACTACCAAACACTGAAAGGGTAAGTAGCAGAATGTAGTCCAGAGATCGGAATGCGTTGTGTTGTAGTTTACGGATTGGCTGCGATATTTGCACCTTTCGGTCCAACACATCCGACTTCAGCAATCATTTTCTGAGTACTGGGTTAGCATTTCCTCTTCGATCCCTTCTCCTTAGCCAGTCTGCTCTACTGCAGCCTGTTATCCAGGATCACCGCGTGGAGGTGTAGAAGGGTCTTGGCAGCTATGGTTCGCTGGCCCTGACGCTAGCAGTCAGCTATGGATCGCTGACCACTGCAGCTCATGCGCTGCTCAGCATCTTGATCCCCAGCAACCATTCAATATCGTCTTCTGATAATCATGGAAACGTATAGTGGCTTTTAACCAACCCCCCAACCCTACCCTCCCGGCCCAGATAAAGGATCGTGTGATAGGTTGAATAAAGAGTACCTGCCGCTTATGTGAAGTTGCAGCATGATTTGCCAGATGTTTACCGATTAAAAGAACTGTTAATTTCAGTTAGACTGAGCACCACACCACTGCCATCATCATGTGAGGTGATAATTTGCCCCAACAAATGGAACGTGCGAAGAGATAACAAGCATATCCCTCTGGTTCGAAGAGAGTAGGTCGTGGTCTTCAGACTTCGCACTGGCCACAACAGACTGAGGTACCACCTATTCAACAAATTGAAGATAGGTGGCACTGACGAATGCCCGTGTGGTACCGGCAAAATGACCGCTGAGCATTTCCTGCAAAACTGCCCGACATACGAGGATCAGAGAGAGCAGATGTGGCCATCACCAGTGGCAACACTAGACAAGCTCTATGGCAGTGTCGACAGCCTCAGTATGACGGCTGCTTTTTTCGAAAAAATAATGGTTACTGTCTGACTGCGTACGATGAAGAAGAAGAAGAAGATATCCCTCTGGTTCACCTCCTTCGCGCCCTTGGACTTGTCCTTACGGGATACCCGCAAGATGTTGTGCATCGCCTAAATCTGGCAGCAATTGTTGAGCTGAAAGCAGTCATTCCTCTTCTTCATCTTCTGCGTTCGTTTTCAATCTCCCGCTACCAAGCCCTGAACGTTCTCAATGTCCCGCTACCAAGCCCTGAACGTTCTCAATGTCCCGCTACCAAGCTCTGAACGTTCTCAATGTCCCGCTACCAAGCCCTGAACGTTCTCAATGTCCCGCTACCAAGCCCTGAACGTTCTCAATCTCCCGCTACCAAGCCCTGAACGTTCTCAATGTCCCGCTACCAAGCCCTGAACGTTCTCAATGTCCCGCTACCAAGCCCTGAAGGTTCTCAATGTCCCGCTACCAAGCCCTGAACGTTCTCAATCTCCCGCTACCAAGCCCTGAACGTTCTCAATCTCCCGCTACCAAGCCCTGAACGTTCTCAATCTCCCGCTACCAAGCCCTGAACGTTCTCAATCTCCCGCTACCAAGCCCTGAGCGTTCTCAATCTCCCGCTACCAAGCCCTGAACGTTCTCAATCTCCCGCTACCAAGCCCTGAACGTTCTCAATCTCCCGCTACCAAGCCCTGAACGTTCTCAATCTCCCGCTACCAAGCCCTGAGCGTTCTCAATCTCCCGCTACCAAGCCCTAAACGTTCTCAATCTCCCGCTACCAAGCCCTGAACGTTCTCAATCTCCCGCTACCAAGCCCTGAGCGTTCTCAATCTCCCGCTACCAAGCCCTGAGCGTTCTCAATCTCCCGCTACCAAGCCCTGAACGTTCTCAATCTCTCGCTACCAAGCCCTGAACGTTCTCAATGTCCCGCTACCAAGCCCTGAGCGTTCTCAATCTCCCGCTACCAAGCCCTGAACGTTCTCAATCTCCCGCTACCAAGCCCTGAACGTTCTCAATCTCCCGCTACCAAGCCCTGTACAAGTCTTCGCAAGTAGCAGGATGTAGTCCGGAGAACGGAATGCGTTGTGTCGCTAGTTTACAGCTTGGCTGCGATATTTGCACCTTTCGGTCCGACACATCCGTCTTCGGCGGCAAAGCAGTCATTGAAAGAGAATACGCTCATATTCTCAAAAGATCTAGAATGACGTTGTTGCCAATCAGATCTGCCACCAGTTTTAACAGACGCGATAGAATAAGTTCTTGTTCCTCATGTTTAAATAATCAGACTTGGATTACCTTCATTGCAAACTGTATTAGTAAATATTCAAAGGTATATGTACAGGTATATTAATAATAGCAACAACAGTTGCACATCGTAAGCGAAGATGGTGACAGCATCAAACTTATGCTCCGAGATGTGTTCTCATTTGACTGTAAAGACCAATCCTGGCATGACAGACCCTTTCGCACCTGGGGCACGCATGTGAGGAGTCAGCTGTGGGGGCGTGCGTTCTGTTCTTTTCGACGGCAGTCTTCGCAATGGAGTTTCGCTCTGCGATCTGATCACCTTTGTGATACTAACGCGCCAGGTGGAGCGGTTCTGTGCAACCAACTCCAAGGAAGGGATATCAAAGTTGAAGCATTTCAGAGACACTTTTATTTATTTGATTAACCCTATATTTGTAGAATTCTCTTCTTCTTTGCGTTTAGGATCTTTGGTCATGCTATATTTGCAGACTAGTCGCAATGATGAAGTCTGTAGTTTTTATCAGATCGAAGCGGCAGCCTCGCAGATTTTGTCTTAGCAAACTTATTTAGCCGCTTTTTACAATCTGGCATCAGTAGGGTTCAGTGACCATTTATGTCCTCCCACAAAGAGGTCACTGTATCCATTCGTTGAATATATCAATATATAGTGTATGAGTTGCAGCGTGGTATAGAATGGCTTATTGCGACAAAGGCACTGGGTTGAAACCCGTTCATCAAAAAGCCCCAGTTTAATTTTTTTAATAGTAAAGATCCTGTTAAGACGCCAATGTGGCAAAGTGGGAATATGGTGTCAGGCCAATGTTTTTCTTGATGAACGACGCACTAGGTGTGAGGTGATCAACATCCCACCGACCGCCTTTACTAGACCAACGACGCACTAGGTGTGATGTGGTAAACATCACGCCGACCGCCTTTACTTGACCAACGACGCACTAGGGGTGATGTGGTCAACATCACGCCGACCGCCTTTACTTTGCCAGATATGCTACCCTTTTTCTGTGATTCGGTCGGCCACTGGAGTCATTTTCCAATCCAAATAAATCCTATACCAACTGGAGAACGAACCCCGATCACTGAAAAATCAGAAAACTAACAAGTCTGCTACCTCGGCCGCAGCATACCCAACCATAAATCGGTACCTGGCTCATTAGAAAGAAAGGGATCTAGCCACCCGGACTCATGAAAATCAGAGTCTTTAACACTTCATCCCCAATATCAGTGTGTGCTATTTACTACCTTCCCTATTTTTGTGTACATGTATGTATGCAGCCTAATGTATGCAGCCTAATGTATGCAGCCTAATGTATGCAGCCTAATGTATGCAGCCTAGGATATTGCGACAGTAACTGTAGCAGACATCCTTCTCAAATGTCAGATCCCCCAATAAAAAATGAACAACCCACATCTCAACTTGAACTGCAAGGCGTGCAGGCCAGACATGTCTACACTGTGCTGCAGAAAAATCACGTCCGCAGCAAATAGAATTTGTTAACATTATCTGAAATTGCATCTCCCCGTAACTTTTCACATTTTTTGTGTGGGTCTGTTGTTGTTGTCTGTTGCTGTATACGCGAGCTAAAGATTGATCTAGAGTGCGTGTTGGGACGTAATATGAAACAGAGCCTTGCTCCTACCATGTCTTCACCCAAATGCATGACTAGCGGTCTCTGTTAGAGGGTTTGTTTATAGTGGTAAAGGAACAAGGTTCACTCCCTCATCTCAATGCATTTCAGCCTACCCAACCGATAGTGGGTACCTTACTTACACATTAGAAAAGGCAAGCTGAGACCTAGTACAATACAGACTTTACAACATTATCCTCGTAGGCAGTAAAGGATGGTGAACTATTTTAAACCTTTAACGAGATAAATAAACTACATATATTACATAGAGGGCACAGTGATTTGAATGTTAGTATTCTGTCCCCCAGGACATGCGCTCAAAACCTCGGTAAGTCATTGGATTTTGATTTTTTTCTGTCGGATGCACAACAACAAAAAATAAGCCTATGCAGTGAGTGGCGACTGTAGGAGTAAAAAGCTTTTCTTCCTCAGCAATATAAATCCTACTGGGGAACTCCAGATAATTATTTTTCAAAATGCATTCTGTTCAACATGTTAAGAGTCGATGTGATTGCATTATGGCCAGACACACAGGTGATACGTCCCCATAAGCAAATGACGAAGAGTGCTGACACTGGTGGTTCATGTAGCTCGCTTGTTGTACACATTCCTGCTCCGTCCTCTCAGACGTCCTTGCTGCTGAACTAGTGTAAGATTCCAAAACCCTGCAATATGTGCAGTGCTGGGTCACTGACTGCAGTCTCTTCCCCAAAAATGTGATCGTTGGTCAACTTAAAAATATCACCTCTATCCTTTGCAAATGTTCTCACTGTTGAGGCCCCTGAGGAGAGGCTATCAGCTCTTTCATTCCCGCAAACCCTAGCATTACCTTATTGCCTTAAAATACGTTTACAAATAGAAACCATTTGGTATATTCTTCGACTTCGTCATCTTCATTCTCTTATTATTTCTCGTTATCTCTTTTGTTTTTATCCCTTTCTTCCTCTTTTTCTTATATCCTTTTTTTCTATTGTCCTTATTCGTTCTTCTTCTTGCTTTAATGTGTTTCTTCTTCTTCTTCTTTTCTTCTTCTTTTCTTGTTGTTATTTCTTTCTTATTCTTATTCTGATTCCTTTCTTCTTCGTCTTGTTATTCAGTTCTTCTTCTTGTTTTTCTTTTTCTAATTCTATTGTTTTTCTTCTGATTCTTGTTCTTCTCCGACCCCTATTACTTTTCTTTTTCTTGCTCTTTATATGTCTTCTTTGTTCTTCATCTTCTTTTTCCTTTGTTAACTCTTCTTCCTCTTGTTCTTCTCTCTATTCTTTTTTTATTTGTCGGCCCTTCTCGTTCATCATCTACATTTCCTTTTTCTACGTCTTTCTACTTTCCTTTCTACTTCTTCTTCATCTTCTTCTTCTTCTTCTTCTTCATCATCTTATTCTTTTTCCCCTTTCTCTTCATTTTGGACAAGTTTTGATAAAAAGTAGATGAAGCAAACGTAGATTAATATTATGAAGGACTTCTTTTTTGTATTCATCTACGTTTCTTTATCTACTTTTTGTACTCCTTCTGTTTTCTTTCTTCTCCTACTTCTTCGTTTTCTTCTTCATTTTATCCTTCTTGTTTTACTTATGATTCTCTTTATTTGAAAAAAAAATTCAGAGCTGCGAATGTACAGAAAGTCGATAAAAACATATCCAGGTACGTCTCAGTTGTTTCTATCGTACAATCTTCCCAGGTCTCTTCTTCTCATTCCAAGCTTTATGAAGACAAACTTGTCACTCATCTATACCTTGTATCATATTTAGGGTATGGGATCAAGATGCTGAGCAGCGCATGAGCTGCAGTGGTCAGCGACCCATATCTGACTACTAGTGTCAGGGCCAGCGAACCAAAGCTACCAAGACCCTTCTACACCTCAACGCGGGGATCCTGGATAACAGGCTGCAGCAGGGCAGACTGGCTAAGGAGAATAGATCGAAGAGGGAATGCTAACCCAGTACTCAAAAAATGCTTGCTGAAGTCGGATGTGTTGGACCGAAAGGTGCAAATCAAGCTGTAAACTACGACACAGCGCATTCCGTTCTCTGGACTACATTCTGCTAGTTAAGCCCTTTCAGGGTTTGGTAGCGGGAGATTGAGAATGAACGAAGCCAAGCCAAGCCAAGCCATATTTAGGGTATTGCTTCAAGAGCGATCTGCTTGATGACTGCCTTATCACTCACTCGGTAGGTTTGTTGGCAGACAGTGGTGTGCGGTTACATTTTTCAAGGCGACTAGGTTCGTGGACACCTTTCATTATTGGGCTAAAGAGGAAGACTCTCCATGTTCATGTAGCATGTCCTTTGTAGTACGTCGCTTCCATCACAGTCTGTCTGAAAGAAAACGTTACCTTTCCAAAACTCCAGCCTCTGCCACAGTCACACTCATGCATTCTTGGATATCTTGGTGCCATCGTCTTCTTGGTCTACCCCTTCCTCTTTTGCCTGGCACCATTTCTTCCATCATCGTTCTCTCTAGACCGTTGTGTCTCTTGATGTGACCAAAGTATTTACATTTTCTGGTCATAAAGGAATTGATAAGCCAGTTCTCGTCTATGCACAACTCTTGCCGAATGTCTACATTTGTTTTTTTCTCTGTGAAGGGAATTCTGAGGATCTTTCTGTAACATTTTGACTCGAAGGATTGGATTCTTTATCTGGAAGTTTTGGTAATCGTCCATGATTCGCAGCCATAAGCTGCCACGGGAAAAACACAAGCTCTCAAGACTTTTAATTTTATCATTTTGTTGGTGCTCTGCCATAATTTCTTCAGGCTGTTCAGTCTCTGTATTGCCATGGCTAGTCTTCTTCTGATTTCTTTCGATCAGTCACCAAACTCTCCATATAACGTTCAATATATAGCTTACCAATGACACTTCTAATGACCACTTTTCAAGCAGTTTAGCTCACTTCAACCGAAGCACAATAATTGAAAATGGAATTAAACAACCAAAAAGGATCTGTACAATTTTTCAAAAATCTGTTGTTGTTTTCACGGAAGGTTTTAGTCTAGTTCTTGTGGATAGGTGTAAGTCTTTTCATTGCGCATCTTGGATTTGTGAAAATGACTGATATCGCAGAAGTCACTTCCATTCCACACTCCCTGATCTGCTTGGGTAAAGCATACAGGGCCAATAATGCATTCTGTTTCTTGATTTGCACGCATTTAACCATTTTGAAGACTCATAATACTATGTTTTGAAATGGCGTGTTTAGTCTTTCATTTTTGTTTTAACAGATATGTCTGTTGCTGTGCTTTTTCAAAACCAATGGTTACAAACAAAACCAAGGATAACAAACAAAACCGAGGGCTGCACAAAAAACTGGGGTTACAAACAAAACAGGGTTACAAACAGAACTGAGGGTTACAAACAAAACTGTGAATCAAGAACACATCATTGCGACACGGGATCGTGCTAGACACCTTTGACCTACTTATACTAATATGTTGGTCTCTGGTAAGCCTTGTTTTGTGGAGGATGGGGATGGGGGGTGTTTTAAAATCCGTATCCAATTTTATATTTCACTATTTGAAACACTGTCAAACTATATTGACAATCGAACACTTTAACACTTCACAAGTTATCTTTCATTAACGGCAACAATTACATACGCTTAATAACCACGAAACTACCACTCCTAAGAAGCAAACGAAAATTGTATTTACTTAATTAAGACAGAACGCCAAGCAGCTAGCATATATCTCATTTTACAGAGGGACTAGTTTGGTTTCGGCTGTTTCTCTACCGATAACACTCGAGCACTTCCGATGTCAGAGTGCCTTCATTTGGGGACGCACCTAAGCCGGAATAGCTTTGAGTATTGTGGCGCAAATTGCGACTCATAAAATAAAGAAAACTGATTTTGTTTTCAAGTCCCGTGGAAATTAAACTCAAAACAGCTTAACTAAAATGTCTGGGGACTAGTCTAGTTCTACGTGTCCATTGACGGCCTGTCACTGTACCCATAGCAGGGTGTGCGATGCTACAAGGTCTAAGGTATTTTACATTTACGTGGTTACTGTATGTTTATCAAAGCGGTTCATTAAATGCCTATGAAAATATTTCTTTGCAGTCTGCACATTGAATAGCTTCATGTTACCATGAATATATATTGGTCATTTATAATGTACGTGGATTTACAGTAGTAGGATCAGGTCATGAAAAACGACAGGGAACCACGTGTCGTGGTTCGGGATTGTGTTTGATAACATTACTGTAAAACCTGTATAAGCTGGCATATTACATGACTTTATTTTTCTAAATACATGCCATACATTTGTGCAGGCTTCCCGTCTCTCTCTCTCTCTCTCTCTCTCTCTCTCTATATATATATATATATATATATATATATATATATATATATATATATATATTTCTTATAAATATAAAAGAAATTTCCAATAGAATTGCTTTGGCCTTTTAATCAGCTCATCAACATCTGGAAATCAACGACACTGAGCAAACATACTAAGCTCAATCAATATTAGCATATTATCAATATTATAGCATATGCGCTATTCAACTCAATCGCGTAATATCGGTCCTGAGATATGGATTTGAAAGATGGAAGACAACAAATGCGCTGGAAACTAAATATCTTTGAAAATAAATGTTAAAGAAAATCATAGAATATACGCTGGGACCAGTTCATAACGGATCAGTCGATAATAATAGTAATGCTCACGTAGGCGTCACAGGCCCGTGGCGCTCATTGACCACTATCGTGTCAAAGCTGGGGAGCAGACGAAGGCATACTAAAGAAACTGTACACTGGAAGAGTGAGACCAGTTCTCGAGTATGGCATTGCGGCATGGACAACAGCAGCAAAGGCGAACTTCGATAAAGTTAGCAAACTTCAAAACCAAGCCATGAGAGTTATAACAGGAGGCATGAAGTCAACGCCAATTGTAGAACTTGAAAAGATTGCAAAACTGCAATCCATGACCGATAGAAGAGACTGCAGAGCCCAGCTGCAGTCAGAGAAACTCATAAGACTGACTGACCATCCAATGCACCAGAGACTAAACAATTTGGGAAATGGGAAACTAAAGCGGAGAAACTTTGCAGAAATAGCCAAAGCAAAGATGCACGAAGATCCCATAAACGCACTAACAACACCAAAATCCATCACTACTGTACGAAAACCTACCTGGAGGCAGGATATATTTCCAGAGGTGGTAGAAAATATACCAGGTATTGGAAACAAAAACTGCCAGACTGAAAAAGAAAGGAGAGATACTACCCTAAGCTTCATATCGAAAAGCTACCCAAGCATGGACTGGACCCATGCATACACCGACGGTTCTGTAACAAACACTACACAGAACGGAGGGGCAGGAGCATTCCTGAACCTACCAAATGGCAGACAAATAACACTGTCATTCGCTACTGGTAAGTACACAAGCAATTTCAGAGCGGAGGTAGAGGCACTGAGGGCGGCAGTGGAAGAAATGGTGACACACAATGAAAATGAAAGCCATATAGTCCTGCTTACAGATGCTCTCGCCGTAGTCACAGCGCTAAAAAGCCAGAAAAACACTAAGCTTAATGACTTAAGAGCAGCACTCTGCAAACTGTGCCAGCAGTCCGCACCAAAAAGGGTAGTGGTACAGTGGGTCCCATCACACTGCAACATCCAAGGCAACGAGGAGGCAGACAGACTGGCAAAAGAAGGTGCAAGACTACCACAAACAGATACTAGTATGACGTACGAAGAGTCAAAACGGCCTATCAAAGCCAGATACATGACCAAATGGGAAACCGAACATACTGGTTACACCAAAAACGATGCCTATTACCAGTTGAACCGAAGAGAGCAGGTCGTTTTCTTCAGACTTCGCACTGGCCACAATAGACTGAGGTACCACCTATTCAACAAATTGAAGATAGGTGGTACCGACGAATGCCCGTGCGGTACTGGTAAAATGACCGCTGAACATCTGCTGCAGAACTGCCCGACATACGAGGATCAGAGAGAGCAGATGTGGCTATCACCAGTGGAACTGCAAGACAAGCTGTATGGCAGTGGCGACAGCCTCAGGATGACCGCCGCTGTTTTCGAAAAAATAATGGTTACTGTCTGACTGCGTACGAAGAAGAAGAAGAAGAAGAAGTGTCCAACTGCTGTATTTCTGTGTAGAATGTCGACAAACTTTCAAGATGGAGCAGATTGACTCGATAAGAACAGAGACAACCAACTATACGTGTCGACCATCATCAGGAAAAAAAGCGATGGACATACATCGGACATGTTCCTAGAATGAACAACAACCATCTACCATTGCAAGCACTCGAATGGACACCAGGGGGCGTTCGGAAAAAGGAAGAATCAAGGAAACAATCAGAGGAACAATCATCCGAGACGGCTCAACTATGGGCCTCAGCATCATCATACACGATCTAAAAACAGTGGCGTCACACCGTTCCAACTGGAGATTGTTTGTTTCTGACTTAGAACATAAATAGATAGACAGACAGGCAGGCAGGCAGACAGACAGGCAGGCAGACAGACAGAAAGGCAGACAGGCAGACAGACAGACACGAAGGCAGACAGACATATAGATAGATAGATAGATAATACATTTTTTTAAATTGTTTTTTGCTCAAGTTACACATATTTTTGTCTGTGTGCAATCAATCATATTGCCAATTTCTTGTTTGATATACTCTATTTTACATCTGGCATACCGTGTCTCACACTTGCCTTGCACATCTTGGTATGGCTCCGAACCGAAACCGTTCATTTTTCATGGTTTTTTTTTGTTTGTGGTTGTGATTTGTTATTTGTTTTCGTTCGCTCTTTGTACCCGACGTAGGCATTGTGGCAACAAGGTAAATATCGTCATGTTGTTGTCATGCTGTGGTCTCTCAGCCATTACCTATATGTGTTTTATATAATTGTATTTTACTCTCCAAACAAAATATACACACACCAATCATTATATTAGTTGTTCTCATAGGAGGCGGGGTAGATTGGGGGCGTGGAAAGTTTAGGCAAGGGTCAAGTAATCCACCTGCCAACCAGTACCCGCTGCGTTGACCACAGTTGATGGCAGGAGTTGAGACAATGTTTCTCAGCCAGGTGTTGCACGTGCAGGCCAGGCAACGACACCTTAATATGTAGGGTCCTTGCCCTCTACTGATTTCAAGGGAGTGTGTAGAAACCGTGCAGCGGGAGCGCCTAGACCGATTGACTTGTTTGATGTATAAAGACTGCTTGACCCAGTTGTCACCATGAAATGTGCAACTAGGTTTTTTATTTTAAACTCGGATAAAAAGGAAAAAAACATCTATTCCCGAGGATTTTAGTGCATGTCACCTTGGTCACACGACCGACACTCACACAGTTCGGGGAGTCGCTCACTTATTTCTTTGTAATCATAAACAAAAAGTGTGTTTGTCCTTCATTATTGTTGTTGTTACTGTTGATGTTCTTGTTGTTGCTGTTCCAGCTGTTGTTGTTGTTTGTGTTGCTGTTGTTTTTGCCGTTGTTGTTGCTGTTTTTGTTGATGTTGTTGTTGTTGCTGTTGTTCCTGCTGCTGTTGCTGTTGTTGCTGTTCCTGGTGTTGTTGCTGATGTTGCTGTTTGTGTTGCTGTTGTTGTTGTTTTTGTTGCTGGTGTTGTTGTTATTGTTGCTGTTGTTGTTGTTGCTGTTTTTGTTGCTGGTGTTGTTGTTATTGTTGCTGTTGTTGTTGTTGTTGTTGTTGCTGTTGTTGTTGTTGTTGCTGTTGTTGTTGCTGTTGTTGTTGCTGTTGTGGTTGCTGTTGTTGTTGCTGTTTTTGTTGCTGTTGTTGCTGTTGCTGTTGTTGTTGCTGTTGTGGTTGCTGTTGCTGTTGTGGTTGCTGTTGTGGTTGCTGTTGTTGTTGCGGTTTTTGTTGTTGTTGTTGCTGTTGTTGTTGCTGTTCGAAGCTTCTAGATCTGAGTTGAGCTAACTTTGGCGTTACTTTAGTAACATCTTACAGTAGCTGTTGTTGTTGTTGTTGTTGATGTTGTTGTTGCTGTTCGAAGCTTCTAGTTCTGAGTTGAGCTAACATTGGCGTTACTTTAGTAACATCTTACAGTAGCTGTTGTTGAGTCATATTTTAGTGATCATTTTTAGACGAGAGCTCGCATGTTTAAACCAAAGTCAGTCATTATGTTTAAACCAAAGTCAGTCATTATGGTTATACGGTGCATGTAAAAATCATTAGAACAATTTCAACTTTCTATATTTGATTCATAAATTGTCCAATGAAGATGTAATGTCGCACATGTATAATGTCGATGTCCAAGTTCAATTGCCAATTGTAATCCCGAGGTTACCTCACAAATGTTCAATGTGAGCGCCTTTTGTTACTCTACAAATGTCAATGCGGTAAGCTAACTCCTTACAGACGAGTTACAGCGTGTTTTCATCAATAGATTTCACTGTAGCGGTAATGCGAGCTTGCAGTTCACATACATCTTGGGTGCGTGGGGGTTCATAGACAATGTCTTTAACATATCCCCCCCCCAACCCCACCACCCCCAAAAAAAAGTCACTTCGTGTGAGGGCCGGTGACCTTGGTAACCAGGCTAGAAGATGGTGGTCACTGTAACTTACACGCCCTATCCATCGATGTGACAGGATGTTCCTTACTTTATGATGATAGTGGCATGGGGTTCCATCGAACTGTAAAACAAAGTCGGCATTGTCATGTTCCAGCGGTGGCATAATCCTCGTAGTTAGCATGTTCAGGAATGTTTTATTTTAAAACTCGAATCATTTGAAATGCTCTGTATAATAAACCGTCTATTTAAAATAATAGACATCCGTATTTTGAATTCTCAGCGGAGCTGAAACTTAATTAATCCTGATAATGGTTTAACTAGGAGCAAACTACTGTTCTGTTCACAGATAACGAGAGGAGTATAGAAACTAATGGAAATAGGTAAAGGGGTTGCAATGTTATATCAAAGCAATTGCATTGCACGGATAAGAATACTGAGCTATGAAAAATCAGACAAAATTTGTCAAATGTAGCGACATAAAAGTAGGATACCAGAAATTCTATGAAGAAATCAAATTAAGAAATATTTGAGGATTATAGCATCAGTACAAATATTCATGCCCCTGAAGTCCAACCCTACATCGCATTAGGTGGAAACTGGCCTAAGAAAGGGTTTTCCCCCGAAAAGCCGCTGACGAATTTTGATATGACACTGCTGAGACTGACCTGGCAAGTCGACAAGCAGTATACTATTGCTACCAAACCATTAAAGAAGCTTAAAGGAACTGATCTCAACGGATAACGGAATTATAGGGCTACCGAGCAGGCATGCAATTTAAATAGCAACATGAAATGTTAATGGACTTGATGAAAAGGGAGTCGGTAGCTGATGGAATTTATGTAAAATCTTAGATGGGAATTCTAAGGTTGACAAATACAAGAAAAATGCACAGAACATCAAAGATACCAATGGTAGCTATATTTTGGTGTAGAGTGGTGTTGACATAAAGGTATGAGTCAAATACGGTGTAGGTTGTCTTTTACACCGAGAGGAGGTAACGTGCAATGAAGAAACATAACAGATCGGTTAAAGACAGTTTACAGACAGTTGAAAAGGAAAACATTAACAGTAATGATACAGGTGAACGTTCCATGCATTAACAGTAATGATACAGGTGAACGTTCCATGCATTAACAGTAATGATACAGGTGAACGTTCCATGCATTAACAGTAATGATACAGGTGAACGTTCCATGCATTAACAGTAATGATACAGGTGAACGTTCCATGCATTAACAGTAATGATACAGGTGAACGTTCCATGCATTAACAGTAATGATACAGGTGAACGTTCCATGCATTAACAGTAATGATACAGGTGAACGTTCCATGCATTAACAGTAATGATACAGGTGAACGTTCCATGCATTAACAGTAATGATACAGGTGAACGTTCCATGCATTAACAGTAATGATACAGGTGAACGTTCCATGCATTAACAGTAATGATACAGGTGAACGTCCCATGCAAGGACAACAATGATGCATGTGAACGTCCCATGCAACAACGTTAATGAACCCGACAAACGCCCCATGCAATTACAGCAGCAATGAGGAAGACGGGAGATAATTATATGGCTGTCTTTCAAACCTTATTAGTAGGGGTAATGAGAAGGATGGTCTAATCGTAATGGACGATTTTAATTAGAAGAACAAAGAACACTAAATTACCACATGAATACCGCTTAGAAATAATATGTGACAGTTGTTAGTTTATTCTCTATATACAATGCGTCTCTTCACAATCTTGTCGTGTCCCAATATATAACGGCGGCAGCAGTTGCAGTTAAGAGTGGAGCAGCAGTGGAGAAGAGCTTATAAATTCATATACGGAGAATGGTCTAATTATATGTAACACACCATTTTTGCTAACATCAACACAATCAAATCAAAACATGGTACAAGTGTAACAACGAAGAAAAAAACATCCACACATTGATTTCATATTAATAAAGTAAAGGCAACAAATAAATATAACTTCAAATATATGACTTCAAAGCAAGAGTAATCCGTATAACCTGTAAATATACTTGATAATCAGCCAGTAAAATAGCACAAAAAGATTAGAGGAAAAAATCAGAAAAGATCAAAATAAATAATCGTTACACATTTTTTTTAAATAGAAGAGAAAGCTATTAAAAATAAATATGCCATGAAACGAACCATCTTTAAAACTGAAATAATGTATAGACTCAATAAGAAACGTAGAACAAACAACTTAAGGCAAAGCAGAGGAAAGAAAACAAGCAGCTTCGTGAAATTCTGCAGTTAAATATCAATGCAGGCAATCAAAATAAAAAGAAGAAACTCTGCAAAACACGGCTAACATCCAAGACGCAGTAGTGAACATTGACCGGGAAAGTCTAGGAAGTAGTAAATGGTCGGATAAGTAGATGAAGGATAAACGAGTAATGACTAGATCGTGATACGGATACTGTGGCGAACTCGTGTTATATTTTATTGTGTCTTTACCTTAGACACACGAGAACAGACTCGCCTTCTTCCCCTTTTCTCTCTTCTCACCTCACTCTGTTTCATTTGACTCTGTCCTATAGTCACACTCTTGCACAACTTTCACACGCGCCCTCTGGGTGAGACGCTTCCATTGCACTTTGGTTGGGCTGGCTTCTGAGAGCGCACAAACCTAGCATAGGTACATACAGAAGCACACATACATCCAAGCACTGGTTTATGCGTCTTAATATCGCCCAAATTTACTAAAGTCTAGGGTGGAATAGGCGCGCCTCCGCCAGTAGAAACTAGTGAGGCAAACACGTAAAATAAAAAAATAAAAAAAGATAGTGACACGAGTGGAAATAAATGTCTAAGAAAAGTCGTTTGTGTGGCCAGGAGAAGTTCAATGAGAATTTAAGACATTATACACATGATCAGAGCTACCGATGGTGCTAAATGTGTTTGAAGACAGACTATACGGTGGGTAGGTCATCTTATGAGAATGTGGCCTGAACAATCACGACTGTACACTTACAACGTAAGAATCTCTGGCTACAAGACGCGAGGAAGACGGTGTGGCATATGGATATCCGGTAATAGAAATTCTACAACACGGGCTTTCAACAACAGACGTAACACGCTGACCAAAGAAAGGCGACTTAATTTCTCCGCGAAGCATTACAGCACAAGTGGACGTAAAGTAAGCAAATACAAATACTCACACAGTTGGTAAAGACAAATTATATTTCTAGATAAAGAAGGCTATGAACAGATTTCTGACAGCGGACACGTGGAAAGACAAGAGCGGAGGATACAGAGAGAGCTTACAATGAAATGATCAAGTTGCCTTGAAACAAGCGAGTGTCTGAAATAATGGAAGATGCAGCCTGCAGACAGTTGTAGTGGAACTTCAGACATATCGAGTGTAATGATATTGTATGTTAGGCTTTGTTAAACATAATGCAGAGAATCGTAGGAGAGCTTCAGACATATCGAGTGTAATGATATTGTATGTTAGGCTTTGTTAAACATAATGCAGAGAATCGTAGGAGAGCTTCAGACATATCGAGTGTAATGATATTGTATGTTAGGCTTTGTTTAATAGAATGCAGACAATCACAGGCGAACTACGGACATGCTGTGTGTAATGCTATTGTATGTTAGACTATGTTAAATAAAATCGACCAAACGGCACTCTCTGCATAGACCCGTCAGTAAGTGACGAATGGTATGAGTACTGATGTCCCTGTACCTCGATGGTGCTACACACGTCTTTTCCCTTCTTGCAGACGCCCCTCCCGGTTCGATCAGCTATTAATTATAACCTCCTGCAATATGTGAATCGCCGATTTATAGAATGCAGTGTGCAGTGTCATCGCCTAACATGTGGTAATATGCTGGATTCAGTACGTCTCTTATATCGATATCTAATGGTCCCACTATAAGTTTGTTCGATGCCCGCATGTCAGCTTTTTTGCTGTAGTGAATTCAAACATGGTCAGGAGAGTCGATTTTCGCAATTCCTTGAAGATCTGAGGCCACAATAGCTGCTATTCAATAATACAAAATCTACCTGTTTGAGACTTACTGATTAGGGACTAAGAGTGTGATACGATAATTATTCTGATTAATCCTGTACCTTATAGCGACTCTAGAGCTGCAATAGCTGCTTTTATTTCCACTTTTATACTAAAGGTTTTTCTATTGCATGCTTTTTCTCTCTGGCTACGACTTTGCATCTCATTCTAGCAGAGAATCCAAATCCTGAGTTTGTAAACATCGGCAAAGTATTCTCTGGGCAAGCCATCCTGTTAGTTGTCGCGAACGAACCGTGATAGCCAGTTAATCAAAGGGTCCTGTCTGAATACTGGCGAAATCCCCTCCAACGACACATCGCTGATGTACCACAGAACTGCCCCGAATATGATATACAGAGACAATGTCACTGGCCAATAGAAACAACACTGGAAGATAAACTTTATGGACCTGTATGTGAACTACAAAAGCCAGTGAAGTTTATACAAGAGACAACATTGTAGATACAGACAATATTTTAAAGTAAACGAAAGAAGAAGAAGAAGACTTCGCTGATACGACACTTTGCAGATATGACACTTCTCAAATATAACCTTTATTCACATTGCCGTGGTACTATATTGACCAAAACTGTAATTTCCAACTATTGCTCTAAACTGCATATGAACCAATCATCGAGTTGCACGAGCCACCGGTGTTCATATGTATGGTCATTGGCTGAAAGAGTCTGAGCACGTGGGTCTGCTCAAAGTGATGATGATTCTGGTCACCAATGCATCACAACTGAAAAATGTGCGTTTTTAGTCGACCTGTACTTCTACAGATGCAGATGCCCCTGAGCAGGTCCCAGCTCTGGTATGAGCTGGATGTAGCCGGGACGATGATTTCTTGTTTAGTAGGCTAGGCTCGAGCAGCTTAGAACTCTGCTACGTTGGGACAAGTGCCGCTGAGGGTGGTTAACTGATGTGCGAGTTCATCTTAATAGACTCAAACACTAGAGCTAAGTAGACATTCAGCCTGTTAGGCGCCATTTATACTGTTCTAAAAAATAACCTTAATCATGGCCGGTGTTATGCCGTGTCACACAGTTAGTCGCCTCTTACGACATGCTCTCTGTGGGGCAGTGGTGCTATTCTTGTCCTTGTCATACACAAAGACCCCGGTGGACCACTCGGGGAAAATGTGCGTTTCTCAGTCAAAACTTGACAGCTCACCATGGGAACTCAGCTGCTAGACTTACACTTTCAATGTGTTTTAACTTTGTCACTCTCAGTATCTAGACTTTGTCACTGTCGGTCTTCGAACCGGTCTTTGTCACTCTCAATGTCCATTATGTGTCACTCTCATTTTTTAGACTATATCACTATCATTGTTTGAACATTGTTACTCTCAATGTGAATAATTTGTCACTTTACTTGAGTGGAGCGTGTAGCCTAGTCGACAGCTGGTGTGTATGTATGTATGTATGTATGTATGTATGTATGTATGTATGTATATGTATGTATGTATGTATGTATGTAAGTTTGTTGTATGTATGTATGTATGTATGTATGTATGTATGTCTGTGTATGTATGAATGTATATATGTATGTATGTGTATGAATGTATGTGTATGTATGTGTATGTATGTATGTGTATGTATGTATGTGTATGTATATGTATATGTATGTGTATGTATGTATGTATGTATGTATGTATGTATGTATGTATGTATGTATGTATGTATGTATGTTGTATGTATGTGTATGTATGTGTATGTATGTATGTATGTGTATGTATGTATGTATGTATGTGTATGTATGTATGTATGTATGTGTATGTATGTATGTATGTGTATGTATGTATGTATGTATGTATGTATGTATGTATGTATGTGTATGTATGTATGTATGTGTATGTATGTATGTGTATGTATGTATGTATGTATGTATGTATGTATGTATGTATGTATGTATGTATGTATGTATGTATGTATGTATGTGTATGTATGTATGTGTATGTATGTATGTGTGTATGTGTGTATGTATGTATGTATGTATGTATGTATGTATGTATGTATGCATGCATGTATGTATGCATGTGTGTAGGTATGTATGTACTTATGTATGTATGTATGTATGCATGTATGTACGTATGTGTATGTATGTATGTACGTATGTATGTATGTATGTGTATGTATGTATGTACGTATGTATGCATGTGTATGTATGTATGTACGTATGTATGCATGTGTATGTATGTATGTAGGTATGTATGTATGTGTATGTATGTATGTACGTATGTATGTATGTATGTGTATGTATGTACGTATATTTGTACATGTATGTATGTGTATGTATGTATGTGTATGTATGTACGTATATTTGTACATGTATGTATGTGTATGTATGTATGTATATACGTATATTTGTTCATGTATGTATGTGTATGTATGTATGTATGTATGTATGTATGTATGTATGTATGTACGTATGTACGTATGTATATTTGTACATGTATGTATGTGTATGTATGTATGTATGTACGTATGTATGTATGTATATTTGTACATGTATGTATGTGTATGTATGTGTATGTATGTACGTATGCATGTATGTATATTTGTACATGTATGTATGTGTATGTATGTATGTACGTATGCATGTATGTATGTATGTATATTTGTACATGTATGTATGTGTATGTATGTATGTACGTATGCATGTATCTATATTTGTACATGTATGTATGTGTATATATGTGTATGTATGTTTGTATATGTTTGTATATATATATATATATATATATATATATATATATATATATATATATATATATATATACATACATATTTCATATTTCGTGAAATATAATTTCCAGCTGCTCAGCAACTGTCACGTACAGATAATTATTTGATTTTAGTTGTTAAATATGAATATTGAAACTGTCCAACACAGTTAATTTTTACATGCCAGCAGAAATTTCCGACAAGAACGTGGATTATTTCAGTAAAGAGATCAAATGTTTAAATTAGATGCACATGGAGCCTATTGGGGGGCTAGATAATATTGTACACTATTATTTATCCTTCTCCTCACCGTCTGCTCATAGCAGCCTCAGCAACACCCGCCCTCCAACCGAATGTCCTGTCTCCCCTCTCACGTCTATCAAATGAACACAACTTTGTTTAATCTTAACATAGCTCTTTTCCCCGAGTAATGCAAAAATGTCAAGTGTATGAAATGTTTGAGACTGCAAAGCAAACAACAGGCGTTCAGTGCAAAGAGTCTCACAATTTCCTAGTGCCTTTCAAATTCTTTATATTTATTGAATATTATCCACGTTTGTTCTCCCTAGTTCCGAATCCTCTACTCTCTAAATATCCAGATTTAGCGTGGAAAACTATCTTAAACAACCCGTTTGCTGATCCCTTTCAGTCAGTATAAATGGAAAGAGAAATACCATATATAATAAGAATGCGAACCAGAACCCGACATTCGAAAAGGTTTTGAGCCCTTCAACAATGTCAGGATGACTTTTCCTCGGTCGTTTCTCGCTCGCCCTTTCTGTTTTAGCGATGGATCGTTTCTAAGCCCAGTTTATGGGTTACAAAGCTTTGATAAAAGGCGAGAGTACATGTCTGCTGCCTACTGAACCTGTTAGCTGAAGATTGGAAACACTGTTACTTCTCGAATACAAGACCACGCTAAACAAGGGGATAGATAGCACAAGGGAACGAGAATGGTTGTAAGTTTAATATAATGTACATACTGGTCACGGCAGAATACTCGAAAAACAGTTTAACAAGGCACGAAACTTAAGTCACTTAGGATTGAAAATATGCATTTAGACACAATAGGAAGCTACAAAGTAGAGGCCTGATACAACGATGAAACATCTACATATAAAGGTTTCAACTAGACCTAAAAATGGTTGCTCTGCCGATCGGCCTGCCTGATTCACTTAACATAAACAAAGCGAAATGGAGTTCCAGATGTTGCACACTTCGTTCTGAAATATAGGGTCGACAAATGAAAAATTGGGCACATAAATAGGTGGAGAACACACAAACTGTGGAACACGTTCTCCTGAATCTGCCGACTCAAAACAAGGAGTAGAGTGGCAGCATGGTACTCCGCGCGGTGATCCTGGATAACAGACTGCAGCAGGGCAGACTGGCTAAGGAGAAGGGATCGAAGAGGGAATGCTAACTCGGTACTCAAAAAATGCTTGCTGAAGTCGGATGTGTTGGGCCGAAAGGTGCAAATATCACAGTCAAGCTGTAAACTACGACATAACGCTTTCCGTTCTCTGGACTACATTCTGCTACTTAAGCCCTTTCAGTGTTTGGTAGTGGGAGATTGAGAATGAACGAAGCCAAGCCAATTATGGGATACATTATATGACGACGAGAGAATCATGAGTCAGGTCGACAAGCTAATGAGTGAAACAGGTGTAATTATTTGAAAACGAACAAAGGAAACGATGAAAATAAATAAGAAGAAGACGAACACGACGAAGATGATGGGAAAGAAGGAGACGAATACAATAAAAAAGACTAAGACGAAGAAGGAGAATAAGAAAAAGAAGAGGGAGAAGTAGAAGAAGAAGAAGAGGAAGAAGAAAAAATAATAATAATAATAATAATAAGAAGAAGAAGAACGAGATCAAGAAAAAGGTTCCGTTCAATGATTTCATAATTTCCTGAGTGAATTGTAACATTAGTTGCAGCATATTGTAACATTGATTTCATTGTCTAAATCGACATTTTTTTGCTTACTTCTTCTTCTTCTTCTTCTTCTTCTTCTTTTTCTTCTTCGTACACTGTCAGACGTCAACTTCAATTTGTTCAAAGAAAGCAGCGGTCATCTTGACGCTGTCGACACTGCCATAGAGCTTGTCTAGTGTTGGCACTGGTGATGGCCACATTTGCTTTCTCTGGTCCTCGTATGTCGGGCAATTTTGCAGCAGATGTTCATGAGTCATTTTCCCTGTAACACAGGTGTATTCGTCAGTAGCACCTATCTTCAGTTTATTGAATATATCGTACCCCAGTCTGTTGTGGCCTGTGCAGAGTCTTAAGACCACCACCTGCTCTCGTCTATTCAGCTGGTAATAAGCATCATTTTTTGTGTAGCCAGTATGCTCTGTTTCCGATTTGGCCATGTATCTGGCCCTAATAAACCTTTTGGACTCGTCGTAGGTCACATTAAAAACCTTACACCTTCATTTGCCAGTCTGTCTGCCTCCTCGTTGCCTTGGGTGTTACAGTGGGATGGAACCCACTGTACCACTATTCTATTGGGTGTGGACTGCTGGCATAGTTGACATAATACTGCTCTTAAGTCATTAAGTTCTGTATTTGCCTGGCTTTTTAGTGCTGTAACCACGGCATCTGTAAACAAGACTATCTGGCTTTCATTGCTTTCGCCTGTCAGCATTGCTTCTACTGCAGTCTTAAATTCCTCTGCCTCCGCTCTGAAATTGCTTGTGAACTTTCCAGTTGCCACTGACAGTGTTATCTTTCCACCGTTTGTTAGATTCAGAAATACCCCTCCGCCTCCATTCTGTGTTGTGTTTGTTGCAGAACTGTCATAATTTTTTGCTTCCGACACTTTCTAAGCTGATGCACAGCCATTTCACCTGATATATATATATATATATATATATATATATATATATATATATATATATATATATATATATATATATTTACTGCATTTGATACAGTAAACAGAGGAGGGCTGTGGATGATAATGTCTAAGTTTGGCTGCCCCAACAAGTTCATAACAATGGTGAAACAGCTACACGAAGGCATGTGTGCTCGTGTACTAGACAGCGGTGCAATCTCTAAAACGTTTCTAGTATCAAACGGAGTAAAACAAGGATGTGTACTCGCCCCGACTTTGTTCAGCATGATGTTCGCGGCCACGATGACAGACGCCTTCAGATCATTGGAGCTTGGAATACCCATAAAGTACCGCACAGATGGCAAGTTACTCAATTCCAGAAGAATGAAGGCCAAAACCAAAGTGGCTGGCGACATAATCAGGGAACTTGTATTTGCTGACGACTGCGCTCTAATGAGCAGCTCAGAACTGAACATGCAGGTTGGAATGGACCAGTTTTCTGCCGCATGCAAAAATTTTGGCCTGACCATAAATGCCAAAAAAACAGAGGTCATGTACCAACCAGCACCAGGCATGCCGTACACAAAACCAGAGACTACAGTCAGCGGGCAGACGTTGAATGCCGTAGATAAATTCACATATCTGGGCAGCACGCTGTCGAGATCTGTCAGCCTAGACGATGAGGTGGCAAGCAGAATAGCAAAGGCCAGTACAGCCTTTGGTAGAATGCGCTCGATGGTCTGGGCACGTCGTGGCATCAGCGTCAAGACCAAACTCAAAGTCTACCGTGCAACCATCATTCCAACCCTACTATACGCTTGCGAAAGCTGGACTGTATACTCTGGACATGCAAGGAGGTTAAACCACTTCCACACAGGTTGCCTGAGGCGAATATTCCACATCCGATGGCAAGATCGTGTCACTGACATCGAGGTTCTCTCGAGGGCTAACATGCCCAGCATCCATGCACTGCTAGAAAAAGCACGACTTGGATGGGCCGGACACCTCGTCCGTATGTCAGACGAGCGGCTCCCAAAGAAGCTTCTCTACGGCGAGCTGAGAGACGGATGGCGCGAGAGAGGGCGCCCAAAGAAACGTTTTAAAGACGGTCTGAAGGACTCACTAAAAAGTTGCCAGATAGACATCGACACCTGGGAATGTCTTGCGCAAAACAGATCTGACTGGAGAAGCGCAGTCAAATCGGGTGTAGCTGCCGGTGAAGATGACCGTGTTGTGAAAGCCCAGAACAGACGAGAGACGCGGAAATCCCGAACAGCGGGAACACCATCCCCTTCTACAAATCTCGTGTGCCCGATATGTAGCAGATATTTTCGTGCCCGCATTGGCCTGTTCAGCCACATGCGCACCCACACCCAACAGGGAAATCTGTGACAAGGATGATGTCGGCGGTCCTCATCGACAACGATGGACAGCTATTATTATTATTATTATATATATATATATATATATATATATATATATATATATATATATATATATATATATTCGGCAAGAGTTGAGTATAGAGGAGAACTGGTTTATCAATTCCATTATGACCAGAAATCGTAAATACTTTGGTCACATCAATAGACACAACGGTCTTGAGAGAACAGTGATGGAAGGCATGGTGTCAGGAAAGAGAGGCAGGGGTAGATCAAGAAGACGATGGTACCAAGATGTCCAGGAATACCTGGGTATGACTGTGGCGGAGGGTGGAGTTTTGGCAAAGGAAAGAGTTTCTTTCAGACAGACTGTGATGGGAGCGATGTTCTATAAAGGACATGCTACATGATGACATACATACATACAGCATACATCAATTGTGAACTTTTGTGTTCTCACATACGCGCTTATTGACCGTAACTTGTCTGCTCATAAAAGAATATTTATAGCTATATGACCTATCATCTGAAATACAATCATATAAATATGACTGATCACCCGATATAAAATCATATTCATATAAATAGGACCAATCACACGGCATACAATCATAGACAGATGAGTGCCGATCAGGCGAGCTGTCATCGACATAATTGATACTGTGCTGAAGAGATAGACACTCTGAGAGTGATAGTTGAAGAAATAGTGGAATAGAACTAACTGCATTTTAAAGGCCCTATTGATTATGAGAAAGCAGTTGACAACTAGGACAATGCATGTTTCTGGAAGTTACGAGTTAACTACAGGGTGTCACTGAAATTCACAACATTTGGAACATGTACGAAAGTAAACAGTGTAGAGTTCTACAAGATCTGCTGCATTCTCAGTCATTTGAGATTACGATTCGTATGTGACATATGTGTCTGTTGTCGTCCTTTCTCTTTCTGATGTTTATTGTCTGGATTCTGAGGACCATACACACGGCCGGAATTCTCTGAGGTCTGACAGAACAACCGGAGGATCTCAACTTCAATATTATCTTCTACACACTTTTGTCACCATACACTGCTTGCATTATGCTATGAATGTCAACTGGTCGACACCCTTCAGTTGTTAGAAACCGAATAACCACTCGCTGATCAACTATGGACGAATTCCGTATCACACACGCCATGTTTTCAAAGGTATGCTGAGGAAACTATAAGTAGGAGGATAATGAAATTCTGCAAACTTGACGGATGGTATGTGTTGTTTACACCAGAAGTGACGTCATCATGCGCATCGTACGTATGTTGCAGTTTGGTCCGGTTTCATTTGAACACGCCGTGTGTATATATGTATATGTAATGTTATTTTTACTCTGGGCAGAGAACGAGGCCATCATTACCGTTTCTCGCGTGACAAGATGTCTGAGTCAAAGCATCGATTACATTCGTTCTGTCGCACTTTGTTTTACATGATGAGGTTGCTAGCTACATTCACATCCCTGTTGAGTCACATCTTAAGATTCGTAATATGTATTCCTTTTCCTTTATTAAGTCCATATATATATATATATATATATATATATATATATATATATATATATATGTTTTAGAGAGAGATGTGTGCCATGAGACTGGTGATTTTTACTCCACTATGAAAACCCATTATTCCTTCCGTGTTTCACTGTGTGCCCTTTTCTGGCACAAGTTTAAAGAAACAAAGACGTCATTCCAATTTGAATTCGATCGTGCACTTTAATAAAAATCAAATGTTACTTTTAGTATTATGGCTGCATAATTCTGACATTTTGTTTTGGCCCTTCCTTGTTATTTTATAACATTGCCGATGACGCACGACGGAAATAATGGCAAATGAAAGCTCAACAGGTGCTGGAATTAGAAATGTGTGGGAGATCTGCTTCAAGGGATGCACAGACAGGTGCTGAGAATAGACTGCGTTGAAGTATAAAAGGAAAACATACATTTCTCATCAAGGTAAAGTTCTGTCAGGAAGGGATAATGAGAGCACTTTTAACTTCAATATTTGAATAATAGCTGAATTTATTTACGAACGTAATGTACTAAACTCTCCAGTTTACCCAACTTAAAAAAATGGTTGTCTAATTGCTCTGAGTTAGCTAAGGTTATGCAGTGTGGAAGGTAGCCAGACACATTATAAGACTGAAGAATACCGCTACAAAGTTAAGCAGACACCATAAAACACAAAAAATAAGAGAACCATCATGTAGGTAGACAAGTACCGTAATGGTAAAACAGACGAAAACCGTTATGAAGGTAGCCAAACACCCAAGATTATAAAAAAGACGAAAACCGTTATGAAGGTAGCCAAACATCCCAGATTATAAAACAGACGAAAACCATTATGAAGGTAGCCAAACATCCCAGATTATAAAACAGACGAAAACCGTTATGAAGGTAGCCAAACACGCCAGATTATAAAACAGACGAAAACCTTTATGAAGGTAGCCAAACACCCCAGATTATAAAACAGACGAAACCCTTTATGAAGGTAGCCAAACACGCCAGATTATAAAACAGACGAAAACCTTTATGAAGGTAGCCAAACACCCCAGATTATAAAACATACGAAACCCGTTATGAAGGTAGCCAAACACGCCAGATTATAAAACAGACGAAAACCTTTATGAAGGTAGCCAAACACCCCAGATTATAAAACAGACGAAACCCTTTATGAAGGCAGCCAAACACGCCAGATTATAAAACAGACGAAAACCTTAATGAAGGTAGCCAAACATCCCAGATTATAAAACAGACGAAAACCGTTATGAAGGTAGCCAAACACGCCAGATTATAAAACAGACGAAAACCTTTATGAAGGTAGCCAAACACCCCAGATTATAAAACAGACGAAAACCTTTATGAAGGTAGCCAAACATCCCAGATTATAAAACAGACGAAAACCGTTATGAAGGTAGCCAAACACGCCAGATTATAAAACAGACGAAAACCTTTATGAAGGTAGCCAAACACGCCAGATTATAAGACAGACGAAAACCTTTATGAAGGTAGCCAAACACTCTAAATGAAAAAAACAGAAGAAAACCGTTACGAAGGTAGCCAGACACTCCAGATGATAAAACGGAAGAAAACCGTTATGAAGGTAGCCAAATATCCCAGATTATAAAACAGACGAAAACCGTTATGAAGGTAGCCAAACACCCAAGATTATAAAAAAGACGAAAACCGTTATGAAGGTAGCCAAATATCCCAGATTATAAAACAGACGAAAACCGTTATGAAGGTAGCCAAACATCCCAGATTATAAAACAGACGAAAACCGTTATGAGGGTAGCCAAACACGCCAGATTATAAAACAGACGAAAACCTTTATGAAGGTAGCCAAACATCCCAGATTATAAAACAGACGAAAACCGTTATGAAGGTAGCCAAACACGCCAGATTATAAAACAGACGAAAACCTTTATGAAGGTAGCCAAACACGCCAGATTATAAGACAGACGAAAACCTTAATGAAGGTAGCCAGACACTCCAGATGATAAAACGGAAGAAAACCGTTATGAAGGTAGCCAGACACTCCAGATGATAAAACGGAAGAAAACCGTTATGAAGGTAGCCAGAAACCATACATCATAAAAATGTAGAAAACCATAGTGAGAATCCCCTAACACTTCATCCTTCACATCAGTATCTGCTATATGACAATTGTGTTATTTTCTTTCCTTCTTTTTTGCCATGATAATGATGCAAACAAAGACAGCAGTCAGTTCAAGCCTCATCGTATTGCCGTACAGCTTCTTGTGGGTGAATACATATTATGCTCACACCCGATGAATACGTCTCTGCAAACTAGTGATTAGCTAGCATGACCAATAGCACAAATGTTCAGATCCACAGTGTCCCATTTGGTTTCCTTTGTTTTTTCTTACATAAAGACGATAAATCATTCTTTTGTGTCAGAATATGGTCAAGATAGCGCAGTTTGACTGATTTATCAATTTAACTTTCTTTCAATAATGGCAGTTATTTTCATTTAAATCAATATTGACAGTAATGTTAACTTACTTCAATATTGACAGTAATGTTAACTTACTTCAATATTGGCAGTAATGTTTAGTTATATACTTCAATATTGACAGTAACGTAAACTTACTTCAATATTGACAGTAATGTTAACTTACTTCAATATTTACAGTAATGTTAACTTACTTCAATATTGACAGTAATGTTAACTTACTTCAATATTGACAGTAATGTTAACTTACTTCAATATTGACAGTAATGTTAACTTACTTCAATATTGACAGTAATGTTCAGTTATATACTTCAATATTGACAGTAATATGAACTTTTAGTCCGAACAGGAGTTTTGATAAAGTTACTTTACTGCGCTTGACAAGGAAGGGGTGCGGTGAAGAGGGGGGGGAGGGACGTTTTGTACAGTTTACCGCCTGTCATGGGAAGGAAGACGAACGTCTGTCACACCATTCTGATCAGACATGTTAGTCAAAGGCAGGCAAAATATACTGGCCAAGACCCTCACTTCGGCTTCCTCGCAGCCCTTCCTGGAAACGGACTGTTTTCATGACGGCCTGGCTAACGAGGTGAGGGATCGACATGATCCCCGAAGTAGTGAGAAACACCACCTTCTGAAGCGTACTCCGGTCGACCTTTACGGGATGTGAGGAAAGCTACGGAAACCCGTCACTTAACGCCCTTTTCATGGCGCACATAAGAATAAGTCTACTCATTATGGGAATTCCGCAACAACAACCACCTGTCACAAAGTTCTACATAGATTTCCCATAACTTATGTACTCAAAAATGTGATTTGACTAATTTGCTTGAATTCGGAAAATCAATATATAGTCATATCAATATTATAATAAGATCAAAAGCGAAACTTAAGTCTATAATTAAGTCAATAAGTAATCTTATTTCAAAGTGTGAACAAAATGAAAATTATGAATTGCTCCAAAAAGGGAGTGGGAGTGTAGTATAGAACACCAAATTGATCAAATTTGAGCTGGGAACAGACCATATTTCTACAAATTGATCAAATTTGAGCTGGGAACAGACCATATTTCTACAAATTGATCAAATTTGAGCTGGGAACAGACCATATTTCTACAAATTGATCAAATTTGAGCTGGGAACAGACCATATTTCTACAAATTGATCAAATTTGAGCTGGGAACAGACCATATTTCTGCAAATTGATTATAGTCGGGGTGGGAACAAACCATATTTCTACAAATTGATCAAAGTCGGGGTGGGAACAAACCATATTTCTACAAATTGATCAAATTTCAAGTGGGAACAAACCATATTTCTACAAATTGATGAAAACTAACCTCCGGATAGTTTTTTAAAGAACTGGATTAAACAGTGGATAGAACTAGTGCTGTTTCTAAAAGTGCTCAAAAATGAATTAAGTGTAAGTTGAAAATAATTTGATTTGTTCAATTGATCTAAAATGACATTATGAACGTAGAGGAATATGCTTTATTTTGTAAGTCCCACACAAAAAAGGACTTTCAATTTAGAGATGTAGTCATGCTATGTAAAGTAATATGTTGGCCAAAAGGAATCTGAGATAATCAGAACTATTCTGAATAAGAAAATCATGAATGATTACAAGCGGAAAATGTGGTATGATGGGAGTGAAAGATTGAGGTCGTGATAAAGATATTATGTATAACAGATACAGACAATCGTTGAGGTCGTAAACAAATCCTATTATGTACAAGAAATACAATCTTTGTTGTCGTAAACAAAATGTATTTTCGTGTATCTTCAATAAATATGTCTTTATTTTTCTCTGTGTTTGAAAACGAGTTACAGATCTCATTTTGATAAAACAGATCTCATTTTGATAAATCAATTTTAACAAATAGTTTTTTTAAAAATCATTATAGAATGTTTAAAATGTAGGTAATCCCATAGCAGATACTAGAAAAGACGTATTACACTTTTTTTTTGGTTTTTTTTTGCGTTCGCCTTATTCCCCAAAGCGGTGTGCGTTGCACTATGTTTTTATTTGCGCCTGTTGGCCCAGTGCATCCGACTTCGGCATGCGTTTTATGTAAGGGTCTGCTTCCTCCCGCATTTTCTAAGGGTTTGCTTGGCCGGGGCAACGGCCGGTGCTGTGATGGGGAACGAACCCAGCACTTTCGAGTTGTGAGCCGTGTCACTTAACCACTAGCCCACGCCATCCCCTATTTCAAATTTATTTATATTAGGTCTCCGATTTTGATGTGTTGTGCGACCATCTCCCTTCGTGGAATATCGCTGTCTTAACTGCAAATCAAATACCCTCTTTCAGGTGGGCAGATTTGATCGTATCTACACCATTGATCGAACCACGACCGTCTGAACACAAGACAAACGGCTTGACCACTTCGCCACAGAGACCCCCTTTATTGAAATTAAAGAATTAAAGAACGGTCTGTATGCTACCAAGGTCTACAAGAGAAGCAAGTAAACTGCGAGTCTTGTTGTAAGAGGAGTCTTAACAGGCTGGGATTGATGTTGCCACTCCATCATGTACTTAATTAGAATACTTGGAATACTGGTATTCAAACTAACAGGGAGGGTATGCCGGCTACCAAATAGCCGAAGGCTATCCGTAGTGCGTTCTTTATCTGCAATGTTTACTTTCTGTGGCTGTCTAAGCCTAGGGGAATGTAGGTTGCATATTTGATAGGAATTTCATTACTTACCAGAATCATAATTTAGCCCGTACAGAGGTTAACAGCCTACTCTTAAGGATTTTCAACTGACAAGGATTCTTGTACGAGCACAGGGGGCACACGGGATCTCTGAGTTCTCCGTCAATCGGAAATATGACTAGGCGCTAGTCTCACCTCCCTTGAGACCAGGGAATGGTTGAAACTTGAGTTGCGGAGTACAATCTCGCAATTAAGGTGCCGAGTTCGATCCGATTATCGAAACGCGTCAGTCGACCTAGCTGTAAATAGATACATGGCTTACTGATAGGAAAATAAGGTAAAAGATAAAGGGTGTTGGCTACAACACTTCATAAAAAAGCACAATAAAGTCTTCATCTCCGACCGACAGTCGTGTTTACATGAAGACATTCGACAAAAACAAACAAGTAAGGGCTAAGCGATCACACCAATACACAGACTAAACAATTCCTAGCTTAAATAGGTAAGGGCTAAGCCATAACACCAAGACACACACTAAACAATACCTAGCTTATGGGCATATTATGATATAGCCAGCACCAATGCCTTCGACGCCTTGCAGGTTACAGCGCTTCTATTGTGTGCTTCTCTTTTGGGCTCCGGTAACAATGAACGATAGCCATTCCCAATTTTTTTTATAATTTTATAATTTGTTTGAATTTTCTATAATATTTTCCATGTGACAGGGAGTAGTCAGTGGTTCTTTTGTTTTACTGTTGCAAGGTGGCGAGAGCAGAGCAGAACAGAAATAGACTGGAGATTACTGGCTATATAAACGTCTTGTGTTGGAAACGATGGCAGCAGATGTTCAGTGATAATTCTATTAGTAAATGGGGCTTGATAGAACATACACTACGGAAGACACCCCCCAACATAACTGGACAGACTTGTACATGGAATCGTCAATTGAAAAGAGGGAGAAGAAGACCAAAAAATACACGGAGAAGAAAATTTTAGAAGGAACTTACATGATTTCACCTGGAGAGAGTCAGAAAGAGTAGTCCAAGACGGTGTATGAAGACAAGATGGCCACTAGATGAGCAGCGAGTTCTGGTTGATTAACTGAAACTAACAGTAATATGGTTACATTCATCGGTAGCTCTTCTCGTTGGTTTTATTAGATAGATGAATTAAAGAATTAGACCAAGCAGCAGCGTTATGACGAGACAATCAATAATAGGAAGAACGGATGGTCGAACAAATAAGATACCAGACTCTTAAATCACAAGACACAAGATCAAAACCAAAGAAGTCGAAGGCCTATTCTCACGGCAATAAAGTTGTTGTTGTTGTTGTTGTGAATGTCCACAATGAATATGTTTACTCTTTAGTGCGCTCTGAAAATTGCATTAAGTCGTAGGTTGTTGTAGCTTTCGTCACATCCCGAGCGTGCTGATGAAGATGGACGGGGGTCATCCAGGCGGTTGTTCTGTATTTAGCTTCGTCTGCATATCGCTCACTGCTACGGGGATCACGTCAATCCCCCAACTCTTTAGCCAGACTGTCGTGAAACACTAAGTTTCCAAGAAGAACTAGGTGGATGTGAAGCTGAGATCTTGGTTAGTTTATTTCACTTGATCCTTAAGAACTTAACATCTTTATACTGGTTTAGAAGACTCAACAGAGTCTGTATACAACCAGTTTTTTAGGGTGGTTTAACATATGTGCTGATCATGACTGACATTGTCCGATTTGTATATTCTGTCAGACCAAGCGTTAATCTCCTCTCCACCGACAGTAACGTTTAAAACGTGCTCAAAACCAGCAACATTTATTCCTCGGTACATATTACTTGGTCTTTATTTCTTGGCTGTATAAATACCCCGGCGTATGAGGAATGTTAAACCATTGCTTCGTTCATATCGCTGTTCGTTTGAGGACAAAGTTTGCAATTAGAGCAGCACAAGAGCTTAGGTATGTATTCCGACAATTTTTGGTAGGGCTCGGTCGTGTTGATGTAACGAAAAAACTGTTTTAAATTCCGTACCTATGCTGAACACGAAAAGTACCAGCAACTGGACAATAAAAGTACCAGCTGCTGGACACGAAAAGCACCAAAAGCTGGGCCAGAAAAGTACCAAAAGCTGGGCTAGTAAAGTACCAGCTGCTTGACAATAAAAGTACCAGCAGCTGGACAATAAAAGTACCACCTGCTGGACAAGAAAAGTACCAGCAGCTGGACCGGAAAAGTACCAGGTGCTGGGCCAGAAAAGTACCAGTACCTAGATAAGAAAAGTACTAGTAGCTGGACAAGAAAAGTGCCAGCAGCTGTTCAAGTAAAGTACCAATAGCTGGACAAGAAAAGTACCTGATGATGGCCAAGAAAAGTGCCAGTACCTGGATAAGAAAGTACCAGCTGCTGGGCCAGAAAATGCCAGTAGCTGAGCCAGAGAAGTACCAACAGCTAGGCCAGAAAAGTACAAATAGCTGGGCCAGAAAAGTACAAATAGCCGGGCCAGAAAAGCACCAGCAGCTGGACAAGAAAATTACCAAAAAGCTGAACAAGAAAAATACCAGCATCTGAGCCAGTAAAGGACAGCAGAATGGCACAATACAATACAGCAGAGCCTGATCTTAAGCGCCTTTAACAAGCAGTTATTTTGTTTGTTTGTTTGTTTTTTCGTTCGTCTTATTTATCTAATCCTCAAGACGGTGTGCGTTGCACTGTGGTTTTATATTCTACGCCTGTCGGCCCAGTGCATCCGACTTCAGCATCCATTTTATGTAAGGGTCTGCTTCCTCCTGCATTTTCTAAGGGTTTGCTTCCCAGGGGTAACGGAAGGTGCTGTGATGGGGATCGAACCCAGCACCTTCCGGTTGTGAGACGTGTCACTTAACCACTATCCCACGCCGTCCCCACAAGCAGTTTAATGCGAATAACGACTACAAATTAAAATTGTAGACGGGTGACACAATGTGTACCATTTCTTGTACACTTTATAGTTCATATGTCCTTGGTCTATTTTGGCAGCACACTTTACATGTCAGGGGGTATAGTTACAGATGCTAAGGCCAGAATTGAAAGGCAAGAATTGCTTTCCTGACACTCAACAGTTACATATGCTAAGGCCAGAATTGAAAGTCAAGAATTGCTTTCCTGACACTCAACAGTTTCATATGCTAAGGCCAGAATTGAAAGTCAAGAATTGCTTTCCTGACACTCAACAGTTACAGATGCTAAGGCCAGAATTGAAAGTCAAGAATTGCTTTCTTGACACTCAACAGTTACAGATGCTCAGGCCAGAATTGAAAGTCAAGAATTGCTTTCCTGACACTCAACAACATATGGAGATCCCAAGAAATCAAGATTCACACAGAAAGAATATTGAACGCCAGAGTCATGTCGGTGCTGTTGTATGGAGTCGAAACATTAAGAACGATCAAGGCCATACAATAAAGACTTCAGTCCTTTGTTAACATATGCCTATCAATGATTATGGGCATAGAGTGACAGGACAAGGTGGAAAAGGAGCCAACAACAGCCAGTGGAATAACAAATTAAAATAATAAAATTAGGCTGAAAAGGACGTATACTGACGAAGACACTGACCAACATAGTCATACAGGCTCTTATATGGAATCCCCAAGGGAAGTGAAAGTGAAGTAGACATACAATATACACAATGAGTAGATCATGAGAAGGAAACTACAGTTAAATAGTTATACCAGGAGAAGGCAGAAGGAGTATTCCAGGACCGCGTATGCTGGCAAAATATTGTCAGTGAACCATGTGAGTGGAGATATGAGCTTGATCGATTGGCCACTCTTCCCCTTCTCTCTCTCCTCTTACCTCACTCTGTTTCATTTGACTCTGTCCTACAGTCACACTCTTGCACAACTTTCACACGCACCCTCATGGTGAGGCCCTTCCATTGCATTTTGGTTGGGCTAACTTCTGAGGGCGCACAAACCTAGCTTAGGTACATTCAGACGCACACATGCATTCAAGCACTGGTTTATGCGTCCTGATATCGCCCAATGGACTACGGTCTGGAGTGGAAAATGGCGCGCCTCCGCCAGTAGAAACAGAAACTAGTGAGGCAAACATCTAAGCAAAAAAAAAAAAAAAAAAAGATTGATTGATTGATTTTGTGTATTGTGTACACTTTTTTGTGTAGATGATATACCATGATATTACAAGATATATAGCTTATCCTGAGTGGCCCCCCAGGTTCTTTGTGTATGACAAGATTAGCGCCACTGTCCCACAGAGAGCATGTCGTAAGAGGCAACTAACTGTGTGACATGGCATAACACCGGCCATGGTTAGGTGGATTGTTCAGAACATCATGAATGGCGCCTAACATGCTGGGGGTCTACTTTGCTCGAGTGGTTGAGTCTATTACGCGAGACTCGCACATCAGTTAACTACCCACCGCTGCATTTGTTTCAACGCAGCTGAGTAATTAGCTGCTCGAGCCTAGCCCGCTAAGCAGGTAATCCTCCTCCGGCTACATCCAGCTCCCGCCAGAGCTGGGACCGCACAGGGTGATCCGCCCCCGTAGAAGTACCGATCGATTGACTAAGACTAAGATATAGTTTATTGGCAGTTAATGAAGTGTTATATACGTTTCTAATTGATGCGATTTGGGTGACGCGTGCTGTTGTTAAAACTGAACTCACACGCATAGTGTGACAAGAGGTAGAGAACATGTCTAGTGGCTTTCGTGTAGCTTGTCCTGTTTCTGTAGCTGCTTGTTTCAGAATTCTTCAAAGGTCACGGTCGAAGATTTTCTGATTACTGGTTTTCTGTGGCTTTTCTTACATCCCGGGGAATACTGAGGGAGGTGACCAGAGTCCTCCTCACTGTAGTGCCATACAGAGCTTCTCGGCAGTCTCATCTCTAAGGCGATCAGTATCTATCCCGACCTCGTTAATTGACTTGTCGTAATACAGCCTGTTTCCGGGTAGATGTGAGTGTTTGAGGTTAGGTCTTCATCAGTATGTTGCACATGACCTTGATATTATCCTTATCACCAAGAAAGAAACAGCAATAAAGGACAGGTACTACAGTACGGCACACGGACAATCTAACGATTTGACAAGAAATGGCAGGTAATAACAGCCACACTATACAATAAGATAGCTCCTCTCTCTCTCAGATAGATGACAAATAAAATAAGTTACTCGATGAATGGTCACAACAATTAAGAAAATAAATAAGATTGTAAGAAAAAATGCACCTAACAACAATCAGATTGATCTGGGAGGCACACTACTATAGGAGGTCGAATCATTCATTAATCTTGGTAGCAGTATAGATAAAGTTGGAAATACAGAATATCGAGATGAGTTTCCTTGCTTTAGGGAATTTAAGAAAATCTAAACAAAATAAGACCACCACAAAAATACAGTTTCAACTCTAATGTAAAGTCTATCCTATTGTATGACTCTGTAACGCGGAGAACTACGAAAACTACACAGAAAAGGGGTCCAACTTTCATCAATGGATGCCTGCGGCGATAAGAGAAAATAATAAAATGGCATTATAAAGTCCTTATACAGACTGTAGGAAGGAACAGGAGAAATATATCTGAAGTAAGGAGTAGCCGTTGGCGTTAGATAGGATATACATTACGGAAAACACCTGATATCATTACGAGATAGTCTCTGTTCTCGAATCTCCAATGCAAGAGAAAAAGAGGCAGACCTAAACACTCAAGAAGAAGAGGTCTTAGACAAACATAAAGGCTGAAGGGAAGACGTGGACAGAGCTGGAAAGGATGGATCATGATTGAAAGAATTGGTACGTATTTCTTGAAGACGTATGCTCTGTAGGAAGCTGAAAGGTTTTGATATACTGATTGCATTCAATACGACACACATTTCAATTAATATGACTGGATAATTGACAAGCAGTTATAACAGACAGCTACCGTATGAGGCATATAACAATTACAGCTATGTGGGAGAAAAACAGTGACAATTGTAGAGTAGAAAAACATTTATAGGCACGTTAAGAATAGCGTTCGCATGAAAACAAAATAAATTTACATTTCCACCAAAAGGTCTTAATAATGGAAAATGAACAACAAAAATGTGAGTTAGCGACTCATAGAGGAATGGGTTAATATATGTAATAGAGATATTAACACAATAAATATCACCATGGCTCTCCTCCCGTGTATTTTCCATATCTAAGTACCTTTTATACTTTTTTATGTGTTGATATCTCTATTGTGTGCATTCACCCCTTCCTCTATGAGTCATTAGCTTATATTTGTATTGTTCGCTGTCCTTGATGAATGAATGTATGTACGTCGTACATATTTTTCGTTTCGGTTTTCGTCTTTACGTGGCTACATGACCATACATATACATGTGCTTTTATACTTTATTTTAATCCACAGTACAGCCGCAAGCTCGTCTTAGCTCAGTATGGCAGTCAGGGATATAGAAGTTAAAGCAGCATTGTGAGACAAGTGGAAGGAAAGACAGCAAGGTACAGCCATAATAGATATCAATTACAGCGACTGAACAAGAAAGATGGACTGACAACACCAAAGAAGACACAAAATAATGAAAACCAAACGATTTCAAAACTAAAAAAGAAAGGGAACATTGGCCATCCATATCTAAGACAAACCAGCAACAAACAATGCAACACACACACATAGAACATAAACCCATACACACACGCAACGCAAACTCACATACACACACACACACAACACAAACCCACATACACACAGTGACACACACACACAACACAAACCCACAGTGACACACATACACAACATAAACCCACATACACACAGTGACACACACACACAACACAAACCCACATACACACAGTGACACACACACACAACACAAACCCACATACACACAGTGACACACACACACAACACAAACCCACATACACACAGTGACACACACACATCACACACCCACATACACACAGTGACACACACACACACAAACCCACATACAGAGTGAGACACACACACACACACACACACACAAACCCACATACACACGTCCCAGCATGTATTCACTCACGTTTAACGTCATGTATCAGTTTGATACACATGTCGTTGTCGAGTGGGAACTTGTCACACTTGAGCATGTCAGGCCAATCAAATCCATAGGCCTTCATCCTGCCCACACATGAAGCTTGAACACCCTGACACAACGATCTGGGTTAGAGACAGTAATAAAGATATTCCATGTGCTAATATATATTGATATAATGTTTGGTATGTGATAACTATAATATTATTATATAATATAATAATAATTTTTAATATTAAAAATAAAATTATATAATTTTTGTAGCGTTGATTTACCCACTGTTTGGAGCTGTTAAGGGTACGGTTCTCTTAGTCTGGAGACACGGATTTAAACCTTTGTAAGATTTAGATCTTTTGCGATGATGGAGATCTATAAACCAGTACATAAAGTGCGCGGTGACCGCAGAGTTGAGCAACCTTTATTTCTCAGCCTATATAGGACCTCCCAGCAGACAGCACCAAAAGGAACAAAAAGCGTAAGTTACTTTCAGTCTATGTAGCAGATGGGTGCTTTTCGGCGCTGCTCAAGAGCGTCGGTTTAACAGACCCTTATTCAACAAACCGAACTATGGTTACAGTTTAAAAGTCTACACCTTTGCTAAAAAGAAAAGAACGTTCACATTTCCCTCAAACACAACAAGTGTTGGTTTAGCGGTTGTGATTGTGGCAGATAGTTACCGTATCTGTCACACTAAATCCTGGCGCCAGTACACTCGTGGCGCCTGCTTTCTCAGTGTGGCTCCAATAGCTTGCAAGGAAATGGAAGGATTGTCCCGTAAGAGATAATACTGTCGTTCATACAATGCTCAGTCGATGAAAACATACATAGGTAATACCTCAGTGAGTCACCGGGACCAAAACATAACGCATTTACGTTACGACTACAAGGCCTTTGTCAGGCAAAAAGAACAAACGGAAACAGCGACAACAAAAATATATGCAATAAAGTGAACGATTTAAGTTGGCTTTCCTGGTCACTTTTAGGTATTGCTGCAAACTTAAACCCTTCATTTTATATCACGTCTTTTTTTTTCTAGGTGTGATTTGTTAATTATTTTCGTTTGTTCTATGTCACTGACGAAGGCCTAGTGGCGGTATAGTAGTTGTCGTTTTGTTTTTGTCTTGCTGCGTCACTGAGGTATTTCATATGTACGTTTTCATCAAGTGAACATTTAATGGACGACAGTGTTATCTTTTATTGGACAAACCTTTATGTTTTTATCGCAATTTGACGTTCAGTGCCGCTGCAGCGTCGATTTCTTTCTTTCTAAGATACATTGTTAAATCTTTCTTTGGAAGGGGGCTCTGCTTTTATGACGTGCTCCTTTGGTTTAATTATCTTTGAACAGAATTACGTACACTACCCGACTGGTTCCTCGAAGTAAAGAGAATAAACCCACTGTTTCCTTCCTTGCATTTCGTAAGAGGAGAGTAAACAGGGTTGTGCATAGGGCTGGCAACCTCATCATGCAAAAGCAATGTATATTTAAAAGCACTACAAGGGCTTCCTTAAAAACGTGTGTTGGACCAATACACGAATACCTGGAGCGAAACGGCATTAAGGCAAGTTGGATACCCATTTTTACTGCAGAATAAAACCAATTCCATCTAAGCTAGCAATGACGCTATAGTCACCGTGTGAGTGCACTTTTCAAAGTGTCAACTTATATAATATTTTGTTATGCTTTTCAAGATAAAATTATAAATTAATCCTAACCTATTTAGCTTCCTGTGAAACTTGCTTTCAACAAATTCGTGCCACGTCACAAAATGTAGACTTGCTCGTAGCTATTGATGGTTTTGTATCTTACAAATTTCTACAGGATGGAATAGCCAGCCCCATGCCCAGCTCTCCTTAGTCACCACTTACACATGCCCGTCATGTTACATTGTTAATATTCTGCTCCGTCCTTTTGGGACATGTAACACACGCAACAAAATAGTGTTAGATTAATGCGGATTTGTTGAAATATTTGTTATAATATTTGTTGTAATATTCTACATAACTGATTATGTAACTTTTATCCTGTATTTTTTTCCATAAATCAATGTTTATAGTTAATTTAATTAATTTTCATTTGTTTTATTAACGTTACGGTAGATAGACTATAATATTTCTTCTTCTTCTTCGTCTTCTTTTTCTTTCGTTCGTTCGTTCTTTCGTTCTTTTTCAATCTCCCGCTACCAATCCATGAAAAGGTTTTGAAAGTAGCAGGATGTTGTCCTGAGAACAGAATGCGTTGTATCGTAGTTTACAGCTTGACTGCGATATTTGCACATTTCGGTTCGACACATCCGACATCAGATGGCATTTTTTAGTATCGGGTTCTTTTTCTTCTTCTGCGTTCGTTCTCAATCTCCTGCTACCAAACCCTTCTTCTTCGTCTTCTTCTTCTTTCGTTCGTTCATTCTTTCGTTCTTTTTCAATCTCCCGCTACCAAGCCATGAAAAGGCTTTGAAAGTAGCAGGATGTAGTCTAGAGAAGGAAATGCGTTGTGTCGCTAGTTTACAGCTTGACTGCGATAGTTGCGCCTTTCGGTCCGACACATCTGTCTTCGGCGGGTGTATCGGGTTAACCTTCCCTCTTCGATCCCGTCTTCTTAGCCAGTCTTCCCTGGTGCAGCCTGTTATCCAGGATCACCGCGTGGAGGTGTAGTAGGGTCTTGGCAGCCTTGGTTCGCTGGCCCTGACGCTAGCGGTCATATATGGGTCACTGACCACTGCAGCTCGTGCACTGCTTATCTAGATCTCACACAATAATACAAAATAATTCAATCGCTATCAGGGTCAATCCCAGACCAACAGCTGCACATCATGGTGTAAACACGCCATAATATAAACAAATGGACTTAATATGTGGTTTAAACTACGGGACTCGCTAAAATGAAAGTAGAAATATCTAAATTAATTGAAGATGGCGACGTTCATCTGGTGCCAGGGTTTGGTCATGGCTCCAGAAACATAAAAAATATTTCTTGTATTAAGAGACTGTAGGGTAATTGTGATTATGATATAGATGATGATTGCGATGCCGTTGGCACTTGTTTATTTTGAGAGTTGATTGATATATATGACAATTAGAGTGTATTGTGATATATTAAAGTTGGGGTGTAGTGTGCTATATATCAGTTCGTGTGTAGTGGGATATATAGCTGTTCGTGTGCAGTGTGCTATATAGCAATTGTCGTGTAGTGTGATATATATAGCAGTTGGTGTGTAGTGTGCTATATAGCAATTTGTGTGTAGTGTGATATATAGCTGTTCGTGTGTAGTGTGATATAAAGCAGTTGTTGTGTAGTTTGATATAAAGCAGTTGTTGTGTAGTGTGATATAAAGCAGTTGTTGTGTAGTGTGATATAAAGCAGTTGTTGTGTAGTGTGATATATAGCAGTTGTTGTGTAGTATGATATATAGCAGTTGGTGTGTAATGTGATTAATAGTTGTCGTTCTTGATGACCTTGATTTTGTTGTCGTTTACAGCGGCATTTCTTATATCCCAACGTGCACTCAATGCGGTGAACCATCGTCCTTTTGGCTGTAGTGAAAAGCGAAACTTTTCAGCAAAGCTGTCAGCGTGGGGAGGGCAGTGTGGATTATCCCCACTTCATGGGCTAGAGTAATATGAAACAATTTGTTTCCAGAAGCGCCAACCAGGAAGTGAGGTTTGATCCTGGTCAGTATGTCTCTTTTAATCTTGCCTGCTCATCGTTCCTTGGTAGATTTGATAGACTGGCGTGTAAGGCGTTGGTAAGTAGTGGGGGATGTGAGATAGAGGTAGGGCGTTGGTAAGTAGTGAGGGATGTGAGATAGAGGTAGGGCGTTGGTAAGTAGTGAGGGATGTGAGATAGAGGTAGGGCGTTGGTAAGTAGTGGGGGATGTGAGATAGAGGTAGGGCGTTGGTAAGTAGTGAGGGATGTGAGATAGAGGTAGGACGTTGGTAAGTAGTGAGTGATGTGAGATAGAGGTAGGGCGTTGGTAAGTAGTGAGTGATGTGAGATAGAGGTAGGGCGTTGGTAAGTAATGAGAGATGTGTGATAGATATAAGGCGTTGGTAGGTAGTGAGAGATGTGTGATAAATATGGGACGTTGGTAGATAGTGAGAGATGTGTGATAAATATCATAGTTGATATGAATTGAAAGGCACTTGATATTGTAGTTGTTATATAGTAGGAGTTAAGTAATGTATATTATAGTTGGTGAGTTGTAAGGGGTAAATAGAATGTGTGGTAGATGGTGAGTTGAGAGTATGCGCTAGGTACGGTAGTAATGAGAGCTATGTGATATATATGATGGTAATGAGAACTGCGTGATTTATGGTAGTAATTATTGCTATGTGGCTGCAACGAGAGCTCTGTGATAAATATGGTAGAAATGAGAGGTATGTGATAAAGGTCTTCTTTTTATTTTCTTCAATCGCGCTCAATCTCTCGCAACCAAGGCCCGGAAAAGGGTTTTGCAAGTAACAGGATGTAGTCCACAGAACGGAATACGTTGTGTCGTAGTTAACACCTTGACTGCGTTATTTGCACCTTTCGGTCCGACACATCCGACTTCAGCAGACATTTTTACTACCAGATTGCCTTCTTTCTTCGATCCCTTCTCCTTAGCCAGTCTGCTCTATTGCAGCATGTTATCCAGGATCACCTCGTGGAGATATAGTAGGATCTTGGCAGCTGTGGTTAGCAGGCCCTGACGCTAGCAGTCAGTTTTTGGTCGCTGACCGCTGCAGCTCATGCGCTGTTCAGCGTCTTGACCCCTTGTGATGGATGTGGCAGTAATGAAAGCCACTTGATACATCTGATAGTTGGTTAGCAGGAAGAGCTATGTAATTGATATAGTGGTTGTAGTGGCTCTGGCGACTTTTATGCAGATGATACTATTTATTGTTGCTATTGATGACCCCATTTTATGTACAGTATAGATTTACACCTTTATCCATTTCGGGTGACATTTAATTGAATGTTATCTGGTTTTCACTTTGGGTAGGTCTTGGTTCTAGATAATGTTTTGTTGATTTGGATGATTGTTATGTTCTTCCTCTTCTTCAGAATTCGTATTGCAAGGAACGTTGTAATATTGTGTCGTCGTTTACAGCGAGGCTGCGATATGTACATATTTCGGCGCGATAAATTCAGTTTCGGTTGACTTTTTTTGGGTATCAAATTTGTCTCCCCACTGCGATCAATATACACTAGACTACAGGTGCGCAACATGTTTCCAGGGCCTCTGGTGGTGGGCGGATAGGGTCATGGTCAACTCTAGTCCCCGGACCCTGATGCAAACAGCCAGCTATGAGACACTGACCTCTGTCAGATCATTCACTGTGTACATCTTCACCCCCAGGATGGCTTTGTTCAGGAAAGCTTAATTTCCAGTTAGAAAATTATCTATAGACATGATATTTCGTTGTATACAACTGGTTATTCTTAGTTTGTTGCAGTTTGTTTTAATACAATACAATATCCTCGACTTCAGTCCGATGGGTGGGCCGTATGCGAGGTAGCCAAGGGTGCCCTGTATGCATCCGATCTTTTGCCGTGTCGTATCATTTCGGGCCCAGGTTTTTCTGCAGACCATCTCGCTATTGTATGAGTGGGCGTCCACGTGGTCGTATACAATCATATGGCTACCAGAACGTCGTTCTGAGTGTCCATCTGTCATGCGCACCATGTGGTAATCCAGTGGTATTTATCAGTCAACGCAACCTCCCCGACGTCTCGAATAGAGTGCAGTTTGTTTCAATTTGTTTTATAAGCAGGCCTAGGTAAACACGTCATCACAAGAAGTGTATATTTTTTTTTCTGCCTCTATGTTGTTCTATTTGAAGCATAAGTCCAAGATTACACCTAGCTACATACTGGAAGACACACCAAGACTTGTTGCGTGGCTGCAGTCACCATATGCTTTGCTCACCCGTGGGTGTTTATGTGAAGACTTTGCTCACCCGTGGGTGTTTATGTGAAGACTTTGTTCACCCGTGGGTGTTTATGTGAAGACTTTGTTCACCCGTGGGTGTTTATGTGAAGACTTTGCTCATCCGAGTGTGTTTATGCGAAGGCTTTGCTCACCCTAGTGTGTTTATGTGAAGGCTTTGCTCACCCGTGGGTGTTTATGGGAAGACTTTGCTCCCCCTAGTGTGTTTATATGAAGACTTTGCTCACCCTAGTGTGTTTATGTGAAAACTTTGCTCACCCTAATGTGTTTATGTGAAGGCTTTGCTCACCCTAGTGTGTTTATGTGAAGACTTTGCTCCGTGTGTGTTTATGTGAAGACTTTGCTCACCCGTGATTGTTTATGGGAAGACTTTGCTCACCTGTGTGTGTTTATGTGAAGACTTTGCTCATCCGTGTGTGTTTGTGTGAATGCTTTGCTCACCCTAGTGTGTTTATTTGAAGGCCTTGCTCACCCTAGTGTGTTTATGTGAAGACTTTGAGAACTCTTGACAGACATAATGGGATACGCTGATAGGCAGACGTAAGTAGAGAAAACATTAAAGGTCAAGGTAGTCCTAAGAGACACTGCTGTCAGGGATGCAGTGTTAAAGACTTCATTTAACTAGACCTTAACTTCTTATCGCCTTCTTTATTTTCTAAACAGTAATCTAGGTACCCATTTACAACTGAATCGACTAGAACGTATCGATAACTGGGGTCGAACCCAGCATTATTGTCATAAGAGAACGATCGTTTCCCAAATAGCTTTAAAAATGTATGACTAGAAAGTAAAAACAAAGAAGAGGTGATGGAGAACATTGTAACTTTACCTGCACGGGTATATCAGTCTGTCCAAACATACTGGTGAGAATAAAGAACACAGAAACACTTTAGCGTCCGGGTGGCAGTTGATGCGTGTAAGAGGTACCCAAGATGCTGCCTGCTGAGTGACCTCGTTCAGTGTGTCGTGATCCAGTAGGTTTGGTAGCATCATCTTCTCGTACCCAATGCCATGACACAAGGTCAGATTGCTAGGGATCTCGACGCACTTGGGATGCTGAACTCTTCCACTGAGTTTCACCCATTCTTGGTTATTCCAGTCACTAAGGTATTCACCGCCACCATAGTTTTCTTGGTTGTTGTTGTTGTTGTTGTTGTTGTTGTAGTTGTAGTAGTAGCTATCATCGGCATAACCTTCGGCTCTGACCTTAGGCATGTGAAGAAATATTTCCACCGCAAAGATGGAGAAGAGGATGATAACAGTAGGGGACAGAAACTGGTGTGGATATGTGATTGGTGGATATCCTGGCGCCATGGTAATTGGGCGTTGTCTCTTTTCACTTCATGAAAACAGTTGAATTCGAAGATGGCTGAACAAATTAGCAACTCTGATCAGTGAATCTGGAGGATGTCATTCAGAAACTTCCGACATTTCAATCCAAATGATTCAATTTTATACCTTCAATATTCCGTTTTACCTGCACAAACCTAAACTAATGGAGAATTAACTTAGTTATTTCAACTTGGCACCTCAACGAAGCAATTTCTCGCCAAGAATCCTGGTTCTGATCTTCTATCTACGTTTGAGACTCCATGAAACAGCAGAAATGTGCTTCTAACAAGCTGACATTCCAGGGGGTTAGAGTGAGCTTACACTAACTGCCGCACAAGAAAATAAACACTGATATATCCGGGCTGGCCCCTAACACCCCCTCATTCTGGGGCAATGGGTTGTTCTATCTATCTCATGTTTCTAGAATGTTAAATATTCGTGGATCCTAGCAGTAACTTTGACATCCAGGATTCTAGTTTTCAAATGTCACAAACACAATGCTCTATAAATATATAAAGGTTTAGAATGATAACTAACGACAATAAATTCTTAACTACGCTCATTCAATGCTCTATAAATATTTATATTTATCTACACAATAACAAGATAATTACACACGCTGAATGTTGTTTGAATATATAGATGTATATAACGATTCCTAATGTATTCACATCCCACAATGAACTATAAATATATAGATATTCAAAAATTTCTAGTTTATTCCGCTCACACAATGCACTCTAAACACACATATTTATTTAAAGAGTGCTAGTTTATTCATCTCACTATAAATGAATAGATTTATTTAAAGAGTGCTAGTTTATTCATCTCACTATAAATGAATAGATTTATCTAAAGAGTGCTAGTTTATTCATCTCACTATAAATGAATAGATTTATTTATAGATAGCTATAGAACTACTGACAACTATCACAATAGCGTTTACTGTCATTGATAAGGCCCACGGGTCGGATTAAAGGGCATACAAATAAAGACCTATGTTCCTGCAACTGTATAGGCTAGGTTCTCATTTTAACTCAAATAAAGAAACAAATTGTATGCTGTAACAATCTTTTCAAGACTTGTCCACGTGATCAGAAGGCAGACATCCAAACTACTAGATCCACCGCTCGCCATTCAAGATTAATTTCTACGGCTAATACTTTATAATTATTTATAGAGTTATTGAAACACGAATACTTAACTAAGCTTCGTCATTCCTCTACGAGACGCTTAGATGTAACACAGATAACTGATAAACTACACACTCTGTGTACACATATTTTGTAACAAATCTTTTGGTTTGTGGCATTTTATAAATATATTAATTTAAATTTAATTAATTATGTTAGTACGTTTTTTAATTATTTATATTTATTTTAAAAATTTCTAGCAAACTAATCCCACAACAACTCAATAAATATATTGATTTATGTAAAGATGCATACATTTTATAAATATGTATGTCTTCCAATAGACAAGTACGTTCACTATTAATGTATTGATTTATATAAAGATTACGAGTGAACAAATCTCATACAATGCTCTGTAATATCTAGATTTATCTAAAGATTCATATTTTCTAACATTATTTAGATTGAGCTCACTATAAGTTCACACAAGTGAACCTCTAAAAATATAAAACATATTCTAAATAATAATATATTCTTCATATATCTGCACTTATCAAATGTTTATAACCAAAGTCTCACACACCTATACTGATATCGAAGACTAAAATGCCGAAAAGTCCGACGCGATCATTCGGTAGAAATGAAATAACAGAACTCATATATGCTGGTGACACCTTAATCCTCTCAAGGAGCGTGGCGTGAAAAGAACAGAAGATTGTGTCTGTCAAACAATAAAGCGAAGAACAAAATCGTTACCTGAGCATCAGCATAACCAAGATAACACATAAACCAGACCCATTGTTACCTTAGAAAGAGACTATCTCGAAAACGTCACAAGTTTTGAATATCTCGATCCACTGTAAAGAACAACGGAGACTTACCAACATGAAGTCAGAAGAAGTCTTGCCCAACAACTCAGTAGAACGTGTGGCAGATCACTAACAAACAAATACACTTGAGAATCCTACGGATATGAAACTTCCTCTGGCAATGTACGGATCCTATACGTGGGTCATTATACAAACACTAAAAAAGAAAATGGAATCCTTCGAGGTTAAATGTTACAAGCAGAATACCTTAGATAACGAAAAAGAAAAATACGGACGTCGTAAATTTGTTGGATGTAGAGCAGCATTGGATCGTAAACATACGTCTAGTAAACGAAAATACTGTGGCCACACTAAACGCTGCAAAGACTTAAACAAATTAAAACGATATTAGAGTCAATGGTATATCGAAAAACCAGGCAGAGGCAGACAGCAAGATGGAGACAAGACATCAAAGATGTTCTGAGGATGACAGTGACGAATGTAGAACTAGTCATAGATTAAGTCTTATATAGCGACCTTGGTAAGAGCAACGTTTTACAAAGGACATTCCATGCTACATGATAATGATTTAAAGGTTAACCAATGCTATAAATATTTGTATTTTCCTTAAGATAAATAAGCTCACACGTTCTATAAATAGTATTATTTCTTTAAAGATTATTAGCAAACTAATCTCACACAACACTCTATAGAATCTACATTTATTTAAACATAACTTTCTAACTAATTTCCCACTGAGTTCTACAAATATATAGATTTATCTAAAGATAACTAACTACCAACTCCCAAAGTTGTTTAAATATCTAGATTTATCTCAACATTAACAATCACTTAGTCGCTCCTTTCTGCCGTCATGTTTAGATGTCCCTTCTTTTTCCTACGGTTAATACATTTGTTAAAAGATTAGGTAGCCTGCCCAATGCATAATTCTGCTTAGTCACTCCTTACGACATGGCTGGATAGTTACAATGTAACTATTTTTGCTCCCTTTCTGGGCTCCGGTAACACATGGGCGTCGAAATATTTATTTGTTCTATAAATATTTATTTTAGCCTAAAGGTAAGTATGCTTCTACGAAACTCTACATGTAAACATTGTTTTTCCTTTCTGAAGATAAATAGCTAACTGCGTAGTTATTTTCGTAATTACTGTTTTAAATGCTCAAATACATTGCATATTTTATTGAATCTTATATGTGAATTTCGTACATCTTATCGCAATATTCAGCCAGTCAGACATTTATAAATAAATCAGAAGTTGTATTTTCCTAGATACAAATCGAATCTTTATAGGTGAAGTCGAATCTTCCTAGGTGCAAGCCAAATCTTCATTAGGCACAGATCGAATCTCTATAGGTGAAAGTCGTATCTTCCTAGGCGCATGTCGAATCTTTCTTGGCAAAAGTCGAATCTTTCTAGTCGGAGGCAACTGCTACATGTTGTGCCTGCACAAAAGTACTAGATTCTGTTGTAATTTTTACTACAGAGGACGTTGAACACAACTCTTTCGCCAAAACTATATAGGATAGAAAATAATGTTTGAACTCGAAGAACGTCTCCAGTCTACAAAATAGATCTATGTGACCACGTTCGCAATAACATTTATTGCTACCGTTGACAATATACTTCCTGCTTCATTGTGAGTCCTTGGGATGGAGAAATCAGTTGACGTCTTTCCCAAAATCGAACCAGTCCACAGAAATCTCTGTGGGATGAAATTTGAATAAGCATGATATGAAATTCTGAAATTATTTATGTGAACCAAAAAGTGATCTAATATTGTCTTTTCGTGTCTGGAAGTTGTGGTTCTATTGTTGAATATGCACAATGAGTTAGTTTGCTCTTTTGTGCGCTCTGAAAAGGACGTTAAGTGGCGGGTTGTTGTAGCTTTCCTCACATCCCGAGCATGCTGATGAAGGTGGACAGTCGTCCTATATGTGGTTGTGCTTTGCTTGGCTTCATCTGTGTGGCGCTCACTACTACGGGAATCACATCGATCCACATCTCGTCAGCCAGGCTGCCTTGAAAACAGCCTGTTTCAGGGAACGCTACGTGGAAGAGAGAATGTGGTCTTGGTCAAGAACATTGACCCTGACGCGACGTCCTAGTCAGTATTTTGTGCCTGACTGAACTAGCGTCACAATTCCCCCGTGTCTGGAAGTATGAATCTTCAGACGAGGATTTGATGTATTTTACATTCCTCATTTTTAAAAGGAATCACACAATAGTTTAGAAAATTTGAGAAAAAAAGCATTTACTGAAATTAAATAAAACACATTACAGAACTGAATGAAATCAAACAGAAATCAAACAAAAGTTTTCAATTATATATATATATATATATATATATATATATATATATATATATATATATATATATATATATATATATATATATATATATGTACCAAAAAGTGATCTAATAATATGTATATATATATATATATATATATATATATATATATATATATATATATATATATAGAGAGAGAGAGAGAGAGAGAAAGAGAGAGAGAGAGAGAGAGAGAGAGAGAGAGAGAGAGAGAGAATAAAGGATGTATGTAATTCGACTGCATTTTTAAGTTTTACAGTATTAAAATATCACAGTAAACATTTGTGGATTTAATCACGCACTGATGCCCACACAATAAGCAGGAAATAAAGTGAACAACTAGTAATCCAAAGAAATGACGGTAACTTTGAAATATACAAAATAAACAGTAAAGCTGAAAACCATCTTAAAGTATTTTTGTCTCTTACAGAGCACGGTAATACCATTAAAATTCTGAAGTTTAAGAAAATCAGGTCAGCCACATAACACACCTGAATTGCCTCCAACAAGAAACGACATATGTCTTTTCCACTAGACTGTCAGAAACTTTCAAATAGCGTCTGGTTTCTGCTCTAAAACGCGTACACACCGTCCGATGCAGACAGACATTCATTCTAATTCAACTGGGCCTACTAAATAGATTAGTTTTGTCCAACATTCCTCGCATCTTTATTTATACATTTTTTAAACACGAACTTGTTTCTCAGACTGGAATGACACTGGCATGTGTGTCCTTAGATTTATAAGTTCTTCGTATACCTGCAGTGACAGAGGCACATATGACTTTCATTTCTGCTGCAAGTGACATTAAGTACCACCATCATAACTGACAATTTTATACTAAACTTGAATCCGAGCATATGCTGTGGAGGCTTCATATCAATGGGCTGATACGCTGAGGTTCATAGACCAATGCACAACCCTCTTTAATCGCCTGTTACAACATGCTTGGTAGGTTAGAGTGGGCCTTTTCTTGTCAAACTGCACACAACTTGGGTTAGGCACATATTCAAGATATACATTTTCCCGGAAACCGAGACTTGCGGGAGAGTTAGATTAAATATACTGATGAAGACCTCACCACCACGACCTCGCTTTGGTTTCCTTAACGTTTCTGGACATAGGTTCTGTCGTAGCGGTCTGATCAACGAGATGGAACAGACACTAACCACCATTGTGGTCAGCTTACTTAGGAGCCTCGCATTTAACTACAGCCAGGAGGACCATGGTCCACGTCCTGAAGTACGTGTCGGGGAGGAAGACTAACGTCTGGTCAGGAAAAACATACTGATCAAATATGTTAGGGTCCAACAAAATATACTGGCTAAGACCCCCATTTCAACTTCCGCGTAGTCCTCCCTGGAAACGGACTGTACTACTTGGCGCTCTGGCTAATGAAGTGGGGGGATCGATGTGATTCCCGTAGTAGTGAGCGACACGCAGAAGACGCCGGGCATAGCACAACCGCCTGAATGACCCCGGACCACCTTCATCAGTACCCTCGGGATGTGAAGAACGCTACTGCAACCCACCACTAAACGTCCTTTTCAGGGCGCACAAAAGAGTAAACCTGCTCACTGGGGGCAATCACAACAACAACAACAAGTACTCGTCCGAATGTAAGAAGACACACTGTAACCCGCCACCAAAGAAACATAGTCAAGAGTTGAACTAACAGCCCGAGTGTTTTCCACCTCAACATATCTGCCCACACCTAATTTCAATGCGCTGTAACCAAGAACACGATGAGGTTCTAATGGAAAATTGCATTTAAACCTGGCCTGTATAATGATATCCACGAATCAAACCCTAACCACTGAGATTGGGGAGCAAACCATCAGCTATTTATTTGCTCATTATAATGAATTAATCAGAGTTGTGGAATCTTATCATGTCAAATAATATGTCACAGAAACCACATGTACATTCTTAACACATATATTTTGCAAAGGTGGCCGACTGTATTGGTGACCTTACGGTTCAATGGAGTGAACGAGTATTTCTGTACGAAGATGTCTCTGAGAGAATTTATAGACTAGGTGAAGTCAGCCGGAATGACTTTCATTTTTCCAGTCACCCGTCGATCAAATAATTCTATTATCTTCATTATTTTATTCTCTCCATTTTACTTCACAGTGATCTCTGTACATGAAGTCTACGCCAAAGCACGTTTTGTGCTCTTCCAGTTGAAATGTATGTGGTAATTTGTTAAACCTGATGATTCTACTACTCGCATTAAAAAAAACCTGCTTAGTAGCGTTTTATGACACTCATAGAATCGCAGTGGTGCTATTCTTTCCTCCCAAAATATTGGGCAACATAATCCGAATGTGGAATTTCATTATTAAACTTACAGAATTGTTTGGCAGACTGGAAATACACTGTCGACTGGTCCGAGCGGAAACTCGGTTGGCATTCACATAACCGCTGTGACAGGAACAGATATCCAAGGGAACAGAATAATGATATCCGCTACACGGCGAGGCTCGCTGGGGCAAGCTAGTGTGAATTACGTGCTGGTCCGCGGACAATGCCCACGTCAGATCCAGTACTTGTCTTCATTTGTCAGCGGGCCTGACACTCTTCACCACACCTCTCGACACTCTCTCCTCGTTGAATTTAATCATCTCAAGTAGAGTTAAGAGACTGTCAAGAGAGAGTGACTGAGGGTGGGAGACAAATAATAGAAGAATGGTGAGAGAAATAGAGAGAAGAAGAAGAATGAGGAGAGGAAGTGCTGCAGGAATATGAGGGAAACACCAGGAGAAAGAAATAGTGATAAGGGAGAAAAGAATGTTGACTAAGAAAGAAATAGTGAAAAGGGAGAAAAGAACATGGACAAAGAAAGAAATAGTGAAAAGGGAGAAAAGAACATGGACTAAGAAAGAAATAGTGATAAGGGAGAAAAGAATTTTGACTAAGAAAGAAATAGTAAATAGGGAGAAAAGAATTTTGACTAAGAAAGAAATAGTAAATAGGGAGAAAAGAATTTTGACTAAGAAAGAAATAGTGAAAAGGGAGAAAAGAATATGGACTAAGAAAGAAATAGTAAATAGGGAGAAAAGAATTTTGACTAAGAAAGAAATAGTAAATAGGGAGAAAAGAATTTTGACTAAGAAAGAAATAGTGAAAAGGGAGAAAAGAACATGGACAAAGAAAGAAATAGTGAAAAGGGAGAAAAAAAAGAACATGGACTAAGAAAGAAATACGTATAAGGGAGAAAAGAACATGGACAAAAAAAGAAATAGTGATAAGGGAGAAAAGAATTTTGACTAAGAAAGAAATAGTAAATAGGGAGAAAAGAATTTTGACTAAGAAAGAAATAGTGAAAAGGGAGAAAAGAATATGGACTAAGAAAGAAATAGTAAATAGGGAGAAAAGAATGTTGACTAAGAAAGAAATAGTAAATAGGGAGAAAAGAATTTTGACTAAGAAAGAAATAGTGAAAAGGGAGAAAAGAATATGGACTAAGAAAGAAATAGAAATTAAGAGAACCTGAACTAAGAAAGAAATAGTGATAAGTGAGGAAAGAACATGGACTAAGAAAGAAAGAGAAAAGAGAAAGGAGAAAATGGACTATAAGGAAGAGAGAGTAAAGTAAATTGAATGAGAAACAAGGGTAGAATACTGAGCGATTGTAGGGAGAGAGAGCGAGATAGAGAGAGGAAATTAGAAAAAGAAAGAAAGAAAGAGAGAGTAATGGAACAGATAGGATTAGTGGCAGTCAGACGAATGGAATGACGAAAAATGAGAAGAGGAAGCAAGAAAGGGAGAGAGAGAGAGAGAGAGAGTGAGAGAGAGAGAGGAAGATAACACATCGGAAAAGCAAAAAACAGCGCACACAGAAATATGGATAGATTAACGAGAACAAAATAAGTGACAGCATCAACAACAAAAATAGTGAGAAAAAAAACCTAGATAAAGAGATAAAGGAATAGATTAAGGCTGGAGAAAGGGCTAAATATAAATAAAGAGAGAGGGGAGGAGATTAAGGCGGAAAGAAAAAGGAAAATACCACTTTTTTAAGAGAGAGTGAAAGGCACTGGAAGAGATGAATAGGAGGGCAGAGAAAAAAAAAGAATGTCGTAGTAATGAACACCATTGACTGGACATTTACCCGACAATTTAATATCTCTTACTCATGACAAAGAGAAAATCAATTAAGTACCCAGTGAATGATTTCCGACAATAACAAATGTTCTTGTTGTTATTGTTATAAGTTTGTAATCTTCTCTTTGTGAAGGTAGGTAGGTAAGTAGGTAAACAGGTAGGCAGATAGGTAGGTAGCTAGATAGGTAGGTAGGTAGGTAGGTAGGTAGGCAGCTTAGTTGACAATAGCCCCTCTCGATAACCGTCCATGAACACGATGAATAACAGAGTACCAGGCTGCACACAATAACGATGATATCCTTCCGATTTGTCTTATCCAGGTGGTACCGAGGGAGCGAGACTACGATGGAGAGAGTCACTTCCCATTTTTGATGTACAATTCTGGCTTTAAGAGTTAGTGGACGAGAACCTCATCGCCAAGGTTGACGACATATCTAAGAAGGGTCCAACAGCGACGGTTTAGCATGATAAACGTGCATTCGAGGCTTGTCTATCTGGTAACCTCGTCATTCGAGACCTGCTCAAGTCAGTGGATTGCAAAGAATCACCTCTAGCTGCCATGTAACAGGCTACGATGCACCTCTGATCCGTAGTTTGGTTTTCAGCGAACCCATCTGTTGGTTCCATACTCGATGAATGACGATCATAGAGGAGGTAGTCAAGTCGTCTCTTAAAATGATGCCCAGGTTTGCTGCACATACAATCTACAATAACTCGTGTCGACGTGAGGTTGCAGTCAATGTTCTGTATATTCGTTGTTGTCAATATAGGACCCAACTCGTAAATGTAAGGTAATCTTTGTGGTTTTATCAGTGTATGCGGTTTGGAGTCTGTTATGACTTCGTCATTTGGGTAGTTGAGGTTGGGTACATGCAGCTGTCCCATGGTGACTCCTTGGTAGCGCCTTACCATACGAGCAAAGATTATGTCCATGACCCGGTGGAGCAAAGCTGGAATACCGGTAGATTATGTAGAGAACTTGTCTTTGTGAATGCATGCTTTTAAACAGAAGAGCCTATTTGGCTATATCATTACGAATACAAATGTAGACCCGTAACAGACACTGCTGTCCGAGATGAAGTGTTGATAACGTCGTTGCGCTAGGTTTTTGCGCTCTCATTTTTTTGTGTGGATTTCTTAGATATGATATGTTGAGTGGTACCATAATTGAGAAGGACAACTGTAATCTTCCAGCCATATCGTCAAATGGGACTAAAGAGGGTTGTGCACGTGACTAGCAATTTCACCATGTTAAAAAATATAGCCATTTTAACTGCAGATATTCGAATGCAGGCTTTCTGTAACAGTGCTTATTGAAGTTATGACCCCATGCTTCACTTGATAAAAAAATACGAATAAAAAGATTAAATAAAATTAGAACAATACGTTAAGTTCAGGGGCTATCTCACATCGAAGATCAACTGCAATTGATCTCAAACGTCCTCTGTCTTTTGTCTTGATGGTACAATCTTCCAGGCTGTCACTTGATCAAGTCTTCGTGTTAACTTCCCACCTATCGCGTTGGTTATCTCTGGCTTATGTATCCTTCACATTACCTTACAGTTTTGTCTCAGCAGGTCGTTAGGTCTTTATATGTGACTAAAATGTTTTAACTGCCTAATTGATTTCGTTCACCAATTTTCATAGCACGCTAATTTCGCAAAGACTCCCTAATTTATTTGTTTTTTTCAACGACCTATCCTATTCTTCTAATATATCCACATTTCGAAGGCATCACTTCTCTTCTCCGAAGATGTCTTCAATTAGATGCATCTGAAAGACAAACCAGCTCTTAAAACAGACCATGGCCATCAGAGAAGGGAAACGACTTTCTCTATAGTGGTTGTAAATCCATGACCTGCTTGGGATACATTGGAAAGATGTCTTCTCGTTGCATGCAGTCAGGACCTCAGTCACTCAGTGTGTTCATGACAGATGGATCGACAGACGCTTGTCGCCTAAGCGGTCTACCTACTACGTACCTACCTTCCTATATACCTCTTACCTACCTGTCTATCTACCTACCTAATTAAACATCGACGGAAACAGTGAAATTGTGAGTAATAAATAAAATGTTGGCGACTTAATAATCTTTTTTAATATCTAGTTCTGCTTCAATCCACTTGTGTCGTTAGAGACCGTGGGGATATGTAGTTTCCTTTCGTGTACCAGATGTGTCGTTAGACAACATGGGGAAATGTAGTTTTTTTTTGTGTGCCAGGTGTGTCGTTAGATGACATGGGGATATGTAGTTTTCTTTCGTGTGCCAGGTGTGTCGTTAGAGACCATGGGGATATGTAGTTTTCTTTCGTGTGCCAGATGTGTCGTTAGAGACAGTGGAGATGTGTAGTTTTCTTTCGTGTGCCAGATGTGTCGTTAGACGACATGGGGAGGTGTAGTTTTATTTCGTGGTCTAGATTTGTCGATGCACGTCTTGTTGAGCTGAAGTTCTCTTTCATGTGTCCAATGTGTTTTAGGACATCCTGGGAAGGTGTAGTTTTCTTTCATGTGCCAAATGTGTCTTAGAACGCCGTGGGGAGGTGTAGCTTTCTTTCGTGTGCCAGATGTGTCGTTAGAGACCGTGGGGATATGTAGTTTCCTTTCGTGTGCCAGATGTGTCGTTAGACGACATGGGGATGTGTAGTTTTCTTTCGAGTACCAGATGTGTCGTTAGAGACCGTGGGGGTATGTAGTTTCCTTTCGTGTGCCAGATGTGTCGTTAGAGGTCGTGGGGAGGTGTAGTTTTCTTTCGTGTGCCAGATTTGTCGCTAGAGGCCGTGGGGATGTGTAGTTTTCTTCAGTGGTCTAGATTTGTCGATACACGTCTTGTTGAGGTGAAGTTTTCTTTCATGTGTCAAATGTGTTTTAGGATATAGCGGGGAGATGTAGTTTTCTTTCATGTACCAGATGTGTCGCCAATACTGTTGTCCTTCCGTATATCTTAAATATCTATCTTACACCCTTTATCCGTCTTTTTCTTGGTCTCCCACTTGCTCGTTACCCTCATGTCTGTGTTGCTGATCCTCGGTAGATTTGGTTGCGTTCTTGTCAGGTGTCCGAACCACTTCATTTTCTGCCTTTCCATGAAATTCTTGAACGATGTTGCATGCACCTTATTTCTGATCTATTCGTTTCGTACTCTGTTCAACCTTGTGACCCCCATCCGCTTGTCTGAAACGCCTCCTTTTGCATACCATGATTTTTCTCTCTTGTGCCTGTGAGAGTACATGTCTGACACTGATAGCAAAGAGTTGGTTTTAAAATACTGTTAATCAACTGTCTCTTTGTCTCCACTGGAATGTGTCTGTGTCTTAATAATGGTTAGAGCTGATAAGAAACCGTATTTGTTTTCTTTATTCCACCTTTCTGTCCATCCTCCCATCTTGTGTGACTAATTCATACAGTCTAATTATGACTGTTAGCCATAATGAGTTACTACAGAAATATCACGTGCCAAAGGCAAATTGGATAGTCTCAGTAATAGGGGTAAAGCATTTTCTTTTTCATGGCGAAGCCACTGGGTTCTTCTTCTTCGTCTTCTTCTTCGTACGCAGTCAGACAGTAACCATTATTTTTTCGAAAAAAGCGGCGGTCATCCTGAGGCTGTCGCCACTGCCATAGAGCTTGTCTTGCAGTTCCACTGGTGATGGCCACATCTGCTCTCTCTGATCCTCGTATGTCGGGCAGTTCTGCAGCAGATGTTCCGCGGTCATTTTACCAGTACCGCGCGGGCATTCGTCGGTACCACCTATCTTCAATTTGTTGAATAGGTGGTACCTCAGTCTATTGTGGCCAGTGCGAAGTCTGACGACAACGACCTGCTCTCTTCGGTTCAGCTGGTAATAGGCATCGTTTTTGGTGTAACCAGTATGTTCGGTTTCCCATTTGGTCATGTATCTGGCTTTGATAAGCCGTTTTGACTCTTCGTACTTCGCCACTGGGTTCAATACTCGTTAGTGACACGCTCCTGTCGACACAGCATATAATTGGTAACTGTCTTACCAAGGGGACTGGTTAGCCCACTTTTTAAAAAGATGAGGTCTAGTACAATAAAGCATGTAACACCTTATCCCAGACAGAATGGACTGGTATTGGACTATCAGAAAGTTTCAACATTCCGTGTGAGTGAGCGCTGAAGTTAATAGTGAAATAGTGAATAACTGAGTGCATAAGGAGTGGAAAAGTGAATAATTAAGTGAATAACAAGTGAAAAAGATGAATAATTAAGTGAATAAAAATGGAACAGCTGAGTGAATAAAGAGTGAAAATGTTAATATTTGAGTGAATAAAGAGAGAAAAGGAGAATAATTAAGTGAATAAAGGAAAAAAAAAAGGTGAATAATTGAGTGAATAAAGATAGAAAATGTGAATAATTGAGTGAATAAAGAAGAAAATGAAAGCCATATAGTCCTGCTTACAGATGCTCTCGCCGTAGTCACAGCGCTAAAAAGCCAGAAAAACACTGAGTTTAATGACTTAAGAGCAGCACTCTGCAAACTGTGCCAGCAGTCCGCACCAAAAAGGGTAGTGGTACAGTGGGTCCCATCACACTGCAACATCCAAGGCAACGAGGAGGCAGACAGACTGGCAAAAGAAGGTGCAAGACTACCACAAACAGATACTAGTATGACGTACGAAGAGTCAAAACGGCTTATCAAAGCCAGATACATGACCAAATGGGAAACCGAACATACTGGTTACACCAAAAACGATGCCTATTACCAGTTGAACAGAAGAGAGCAGGTCGTTGTCTTCAGACTTCGCACTGGCCACAATAGACTGAGGTACCACCTATTCAACAAATTGAAGATAGGTGGTACCGACGAATGCCCGTGCGGTACCGGTACAATGACCGCTGAACATCTGCTGCAGAACTGCCCGACATACGAGGATCAGAGAGAGCAGATGTGGCCATCACCAGTGGAACTGCAAGACAAGCTCTATGGCAGTGTCGACAGCCTCAGGATGACCGCCGCTTTTTTCGAAAAAATAATGGTTACTGTCTGACTGCGTACGAAGAAGAAGAAGAAGAAGAAGAGGGAATAAAGAGAGAAAATGTGAATATTTGTGTGAATAAAAAGAAAAGTGAATAATTGAGTGAATAAAGAGAGAAAATATGAATATTTGAGTGAAGGAAGGGTGAAAAGGTTAATTCAGTGAATTAGGTTTGAACTTGTGAATAATTTACTGAATTAGAAGCGAAAAAGTTAATAATTAGGTGAATGAGGAGTGCAAAAGAGAATAATAGAGTGAAATTGGAAATGACTCGGTAAAATAGTTTTACAGTTGAGTAAGGTAGTAAAGAAATATGTGATGTATCGAATGACTGCGCGAATGAGTGAAAAGTGTGTGACATTTACTTTTCAAGTTCAGGTTTCTTCAAGGTTTAAACAAATAGTTCCTGTCTTCCGTCTCGACGTCCATTAACCTGATACCAAATCTCTACAGCCCAAGACACGTGACAGGAACTTATTGGTATGTTCTTCCGCCAAGAAACCAAATAGTCCTGTCGTGTGTTTAGAACACCGGTTATAGTATCTTTCTGGTAGCACATACATATAATAAAACAAGATATTGGATAACAGAAGAAAAAAAACCTCTTTATACAGAACGAAATAAATAGTGCCATTTTTTTAGTTAGTTAATCCTTTTCAGTCCAGCCTAATTGATTAGGTCTGTGTGTCGTAAGACACACATCTTATTAATTAGGTCGGGCTGTAAGTGTTAAACACGAATCTAATCAATTCGGCCAGACTGTAAAGGGTTAAGACAAATCTAATCGAATAGAGTGTACTGTAGAGGGTTAAGACACGAATCTAATAAATTAGACCGGACTATAGAGGGTTACGGCTAGTTCCATAGCCGGCTATGTTTACCGAGATGGATTGTTACATACTTTATTAAACGAGGCCTGAACTATTTATGAGGTTGGGTGCCCAGTTCCTTTCCTCAATAATCATGGTACCCATTAACTGCTGGGTAGACTGAAGCATATCGGTAAGGTGGGCATAAGTTAGGATAGCCTAACGGTTGTATTTAGCTTATTTTAAAACACACAATTGTATCCGTTCAGATTTTAAAATAAGAATCAAAAAGTAAGCCTACAATAATTGTTTTCCTACAGAAAATGTCAAATTACGGTTACGTTCTGACTAAACCTATTAAATTGTAATTTGTCTAGATTTATTAAACATCCGTTCTAAAAGACGTGATCATTTGTTATGATATTGTTGTTGTTTGCGAATGCCCACATTGAGTAGGTTACACTTTTGTGCGCCCTGGAAAGGACGTTAAGTGCGGGGGGTGGGGGGGGGGGGTGGTTGCTGTAGCTTTCCTCACATCCCAAGCGTGCTGATGGAGGTTGACTGGGGTCCTCAAGACGGCTGTGTTATGCTTGACTTCATCTGCATGTCACTCACTACTACGTGGATCATGTCAATTCCTTATCTCGTTAGCCAGGCTGCCATGAAAACAACCTATTTCAAGGAAGAGCTACTAGGAAGCCGAGGGTTTTGGTCAGTATATTTTACCTGACCTTGACTAACATGTCTGATCAGTATATTTTGCCTGACCCTGACTAACATGTCTGATCAGTATATTTTGCCTGGCCCTGACTAACATGTCTGATCAGTACATTTTGCCTGACCCTGACTAACATGTCTGATCAGTACATTTTGCCTGACCCTGACTAACATGTCTGATCAGTACATTTTGCATGACCAGACGTTAGTCTTCCTCCCCATTTTTTATGATATTTTCTATAAACAACAAGGTAAAATCTTGCATGGTGAAATGGATGATCCTTATTAATTAAACAACCTTATAATCTGTGTCGTTTCAAATCTGCTTTACAGTTTCGAAGACTATTCTGCTGCGTGAGCAGACGGGCATGGAAGCCTTCACGCGCAGAGCCAAACGTGAATTCTTACTTGTATGATCGTGAAATCGACGACGAAGTCGCCCGACGGACAGGTTTTAAGTGCACACTTACCATGCTGAATCGTCGCCGTTTGAACCTATTTGGACAATCTGCCCGCCTTGCCAACTCTTAAAACACGTTATGAACATCAACGATGGGACGCGATCCTTTCCTTCTTGAACCCGCTCTCACTGCCGTTCACACATTATCTGGCTAGGCCAAATCGAAAAACTATCATTCTCACTGCATGCGGTCTGCAACTCAGCCATTCTCATGTTTATTGATGGCGCGACAAATCCTTGTGGGCTAAACGGGCTACCCACTTACTTCAAATTCTTGTTTCAAGTAGGACAATCGGAAACAGTTCTATTCTTCTTCTTCTTCTTCTTCTTCGTACGCAGTCAGACAGTAACCATTATTTTTTCGAAAAAAGCAGCCATCATCCTGAGGCTGTCGACACTGCCATAGAGCATGTCTAGTGTTGCCACTGGTGATGGCCACATCTGCTCTCTCTGATCCTCGTATGTCGGGCAGTTTTGCAGCAAATGCTCAGCGGTCATTTTCCCGGTACCACACGGGCATTCGTCGGTGCCACCTATCTTCAATTTGTTGAATAGGTGATACCTGAGTCTATTGTGGCCAGTGCGAAGTCTGAAGACCACGACCTGCTCTTTTCAACAGTTCTATTCAAAACCCACTTACTTCAAATTCTTGTTTCAAGTAGGACAATGTGAAACAGTTCTGTTCAAAACAAAAAGTCAGCTACATTGTTTTTTTCCGTTAAAGTTTGCCTCTTTGTATTTTACTGGCGGAGGAACGCCCCTTTCCACCACAGACGTAGTCCTTTAGGAGATGTCATAACGTATTAACAAATGCTTGGATGTGTATGTGCTTCTGTATGTGCCTATGATAGGGCAATCTCAGTGGTCAAGCGGAGCCAAAGTACAATGGGAGGGCTTCACTCTGGGATGATCGTGTTAGTGTGTGTCGAGGGTTACAATGTAAGCACCGACATTGTTTTATTGTTTTTTGTATTTGGGGAAGGGCAGGAAGGGGGGGGGGGTTGTCACGTGTTTGCATCTCTGTATTCCTGGTCAGCATATTTTCCCTGTTTCACAGAGTAAAATTAAACACAATGAAAGGGATCAAAATGCTGAACAGCACATGAGCTGCAGTGGTCAGCGACCCATAGCTGACTGCTAGCGTCAGGCCCAGCGAACCCTAGCTGCCAAGACCCTTCTACACCTCTACGCGGTGATCCTGGATAACAGACTGCAGCAGGGCAGACTGGCTAAGGAGAAGGGATCGAAGAGGGAATGCTAACCCGGTACTAAAAAAATTATTGCTGAAGGATGTGTTGGACCGAAAGGTGCAAATATCGCAGTCAAGCTGTAAACTACGACATAACGCATTCCGTTCTCTGGACTACATTCTGCAACTTAAGCCCTTTAAGGGTTTGGTAATGGGAGATTGAGAACGAACGAAGAAGAAGAAGAAGAAGAAGAAGGGAGAAGAAGAAGAAGAAGAAGAAGAAGAAGAAGAAGAAGGGAGAAGAAGAAGAAGAAGAAGAAGAAGAAGAAGAAGAAGAAGAAGAAGAAAAAGTAGAAGAAACACAATGAAAGTGTGAGGTAAGATGAGAAAGATGGAGAGTTACGAGTCGACATTGTTTTTGTTGTTTAATAAAAAAAAATTTACAATTATCTTGTTTAATGTCTTAAATTCTCATTGAACTTCTCCTGGCCACACAAACGACTTTTCTTAGACATTTATTTCCACTCGTGTCACTATCTTTTTTTATTTTTTTATTTTACGTGTTTGCCTCACTAGTTTCTACTGGCGGAGGCGCGCCTATTCCACCCTAGACTTTAGTAAATTTGGGCGATATTAAGACGCATAAACCAGTGCTTGGATGTATGCGTGCGTCTGTATATACCTATGCTAGGTTTGTGCGCTCTCAGAAGCCAGCCCAACCAAAGTGCAATGAAAGGGTCTCACCCTGAGGGCGCGTGTGAAAGTTGTGCAAGAGTGTGACTGTATGACAGATGTCAAGCTGAAAAACAAAGAAGTTAAAATACAGTTTGACTTGCTAATAGTGACCGAAGTTAGACAATAACATAGCAAACACCAACAAACGGTACAGAAGAACATAACGCACGCACACACACACACACATACACACACACATACACACACACACGCACACACACAACATAAACAAGAAAAAAACAAGCCCATGAACTTAATACTCACACACACAAACACACACAAAACGCAACATCAAGAAAAACAAAACAAGCACACGAACTTAATACTCACACACACAAACACACACAAAAACGCAACATCAAGAAAAACAAAACAAGCACATGAACTTAATACTCACACACACAAACACACACACAAACGCAACATCAAGAAGAACAAAACAAGCACACGAACTTAATACTCACACACACAAACACACACAAAAACGCAACATCAAGAAAAACAAAACAAGCACACGAACTTAATACTCACACACACAAACACACACAAAAACGCAACATCAAGAAAAACAAAACAAGCACACGAACTTAATACTCACACACACAAACACACACACAAACGCAACATTAAGAAAAACAAAACAAGCACACGAACTTAATACTCACACACACAAACACACACACAAACGCAACATCAAGAAAAACAAAACAAGCACACGAACTTAATACTCACACACACAAACACACACAAAAACGCAACATCAAGAAGAAAAAAACAAGCACACGAACGTAATACTCACACACACAAACACACACACACACACACAAAGAACATGCAAAGTTCTGTTACTGTTCTCATGTAAAACTATTATTTATACTGTGTTTGTATTTCTGTCTTCGCTCGGATCGGTTTTTGCTAGAAAGTCTCTCTCAAATGGTATTGCTAGATGTAATCTTATGATTCATTTATCATATCAATGCATTCATTTGTTAGAATGAATGTTTTCTTTTTATCCCACTTTGTGTCTATTAAAGTGCTGTCTTTTCTGTAGGCCTTTTTAGTCAACAAAAGGTAATAAATAAAACACACAGCAACAATAGCCAATAACAAATATACAGGGTAAATTTACATTACATAAGTATCACCCTGTCAGAAAGTAAGTCACAGGTCAACAGAAATAAACATGTAGACTGGAGTAAAGATTTACTGAAACATCAATATCATTTGCGATACCAAGAGAAAGTGTCAGAAAGTATGCCACAACTGTCGAATGTAGGGTGAATAGCCCAGTTTATATATTGGGCATTGTAAAATTAGATGGGGGAGTGTAGGTCGTAACTCAGTAGTGCGGTTGGGGATAGGGCTCACGACCTAAACGTGACAGGTTCAGATTCCTGACACGGATATTTCGTTCCCTTTGTGGTTAGTAGATACATAGAAAATAACAGCTGAATTTGGATGCGCTGGCTCATTAGGCAAAAACTGTACAACTAACACCGTCTTAAGAAAAACGTGAAAGGATTAAACAAAACAAACAAAAAATTAAGCACAAGTAGTGCGCCCAAACAATGGAGGATTATAAATACATTTGAAGCAGCAAGTGTTTTTTCATGTTTTATTTCCCATGAATGAGCTGATAGGCGCCAGAGTGTCAGAGCCGGCAGCTTGCATCAGGGGCAGCGAACCATAGCTGACCAAGTCCATATTCCCCTTCTAAGTTGTGGCCCTGGAAACAGGCTGCACTAGTATAGTCTGGCTACGAGAAAAGGTATTGCAGAACGAAGGCAATTTATCTAAATCATCGCCTTTCGGTAACTTACTTTCGGTTTATAATATCGCTGGGTCGGAATGACTTGACAGTCCCATGGTAGATCGCAAATAGTTCTTTATAAGTTTATGCCTTGAAAATGTATGCTGAAACACTGCCCACACATTTTATAGATATTTAGTTCGGTGTCACCTGCTTCTCTCCCCGTGTGGTCTACACCGCTACCCACCCCCCTTTGTGACATCATAGTACGCGAGTGACGGGAGTGCAACAACTACACACACACACACACACACACACACATGTACATACTCACACACAATCACATACCCAATTCATTCCAACAGGAAATGTGTCAACAGTCAAAGTCAACTAACGGCGAAAGGTTCCTGGGAGCTGTCTAACATTCCAAGAAACAAACAAAAAAGACATCCATAACACATCTTCTTCTCCTTTGTAATTCTAATCGGAGTATAGGACCATCGTTACAGTTGACCTCTATTATGATGGCTGTACTAAAGCATTTTACGAGCTTTAACATGGGTGGTTAATGTAGCAATTTGTTTTACACGATGAGTATCATGTACAACTTTCTTCAGTCACATTTTACGACATTCAGGAATTCACAGTAATCCCATTCTTTCCTCCTAAGTAAGTGGCCCTCGGAATTCAATAAAACTACTGTTTTGAAATATATTTCGTGAAGTAGAGCATTTGTGTGTTCCTTGTTCACCCTGAAACAAGTATACAGACGAACGTGTTGTCATTAACAATGAAAATCTTGGACTGGATCGGAATGTGTGTTTATTAAAAAAACACTATTTCTTTTACCACTGCAGATGTAGTCTAGGCACTAGCAGTGGCTGTATGGGTAAGTGGATAAACATTACTGACATTGAAAACGGCTCATGGTAATTAATCTGTTATAGTATTTGTGAAGAAACAAACCCATAACTCAAAACAGGAAGGTCATGGTTGCAAATGCACGCAATACATCTGCGCATTTCCTGTTATCACTCAGTTAGAAATACTGCACTTGTGCTTTTATTGTGTTTCTTGCGTATGTTCAATTTTTGAAAGCAATATGAGGATTTAAATTTAAAACACTGAAAAGGCCCAAGTGGAAAACGGTTATAACACAGCCGGCAATCTTGGCGGGACAGAGATGTATCTACATGTTTTTAGAAAGTAGTCCACAATCCACATGCCAGCACTGGAGTTGATCGTTATTGGTCACGGAGACTTTAAGACGATGTCAAAGTAATAAAGAATGCAAGCTATGTAATAAAAACCTACGATATTAACAGTTTATAATTTCCACTTCTCATGTTCTTACACTAAGGAGCCTGCACACAATACAGACGCTATCACACTAAACAGCCTGCACACAGTTCAGACGCTCCCCCACACTAAACAGCCTGGACACAGTACAGAGACTCCCACATTAAACAGACTGCACACAGTACAGACGCTCCCACACTAAACAGCCTACACATAGTACAGACGCTCTCACACTAAACAGCCTGGACACAGTACAGCCACTCCCACACTAAACAGCCCGTACACAGTACAGACGCCCCCCCCCTCCCACAATAAACAGCCTGCACACAGTACATACCCCTCCCCCCCCTCCCACACTAAACAGCCTGCACACAGTACAGACGGCCCCCCCCCCCGACACTAAACAGTCTGCACACAGTACAGACGCTCCCTCTCACAATAAACAGCCTGCACACAGTACATACCCCTCCCCCCACACTAAGCAACCTGGACACAGTACAGACACGCCCACACTAAACAGCCTGCACACAGTACAGACGCAAACTCCCACAATAATCAGCCTGCACAAAGTACAGACGCCTCCACAATAAACAGCCTGCACACAGTACAAACGCCCTCTCCCACAATTATCAGCTTGCACATAGTACAGACGCCTCCCCAATAAACAGCCTGCACACAGTACATACCCCTGCCCCCCTCCTACACTAAACAGCCTGCACACAGTACATACCCCTCCCCCCCTCTTACACTAAACAGCCTGCACACAGTACAAACGCCCTCTCCCACAATTATCAGCCTGCACTCAGTACAGACGCCTCCACAATAAACAGCCTGCACACAGTACATACCCCCCTCCCACACTAAACAGCTTGCACACAGTACATACCCCCCTCCCACACTAAACAGCTTGCACACAGTACATATCATCCACCCCTACACTAAACTTCCTACATACAGCACAGACGCCCACACTATATCCGACTGTTAAAGAGGCTGAATATTTTGCTTCATGAAAACTTGTTCTAAAAATTCACAAACTTGGAATGTTTCTATTCTCCGTCTTGTAAATCGATGAAAAGATAATATAATTGACAAATGAGCTTCAAGGTTGCTGATTAGTTACATTACATCTATATGCTCCAGTCGACTCAACTGTAAATAGGTACCTGACTTACTGTTGGAAAAGGAAGGCACGGAGAATGGAATTGGCTGCCCTGTTCCACAACAATTTTAAGCCTAGTACGAGTATAATGAAGACTATCACACTTTCTTGCCAACTGCTGTGTCTGCTATTAGGACCTTAATTGACATAGCCAAGATAATGATGACATTATTTTCCAGATTTTATTTTAAGACCAGCAGTATCATGTGACAGCTTGTGACGAGACAAGTGTTGGTGCACTCTAAAGCATCGTGTTAGAATGGCAGGTGCTGTAACAATGGCGGACTTGTGACAAAGAGAACGACATCAATCAATATTTAATGGCGATTAATGAAAGATGGTTCAGTCTGATTTAGCGTCCGAGGAAAGAAAAAAGTCGAACACTATTTCCAAACAGTCACTGGGTGGGAACAAACAGTGTAAGAGAATAATGGGTATAGTAGAAAGAATCTGGTGCAGGATCGTAGATGAAGAATATCGGACATTTTGTCTCATTGGTTGAGCTATTGGAGAAGATCAAATATAGGAATCAAGAGAGAAAGAGAGGGAGAGAGAGAGAGAGAGAGAGAGAGAGAGAGAGAGAGAGAGAGAGAGAGAGAGAATAGGCTACAGATTAAATTTTCACAATGAATTAAAATTTTAAAAATCAGACTATCAACTTTAAATGCAAGTTTATGGTGGACATTTTCTATTCAATTGAAATTCCGTTCCAAGCGATCAAGAGACACATAAATCATCACAGACAAATGTGCGAGGGACGCTCCGAATGTGATGCATCCTATTTGATTATGATCTTTCACATTTTCAGACGTGGATTTTGGCAGTATAGCAATAAAGTTTGGACCTTCCCGCCAATATCCATAAATTGAATTTCAGTCCAACATGTGGCAGTGGAGGAGCAGTCTGAGAAAATGGCGTATGTCATGAAGTGCGTTATAAACAGAGGTGGATTATTGAATTCCTCAATGCGGAAAAGGTTGCACCATTTGACATTCATTGACGCTTGCTGGACGTTTACGGAGACCAAACAGTGGATGTTTGTACAGTGATGCGGTGGATTTTGCCTGTCAGCAGTTGTGGAAGCTACATGAAAAACAAACCACATTCAAGACGGCCATGCGCAGCTATCGCACCACGCAATGAAGAACGTCTCGGTCAGCTCATCCTCTCAAATTGAAGGATTAGGACCAGGGAACTGTCTGCTGTGTAGCTGGATATCGGCTTCAATGTGTTGGAAATAATGGTGACATCCTTGGATTATCACATAATTTACGCCAGGTGGGTTCCACAAATGCTCACAAAGTAACAAAATGAACATCGCATGCAAATATGTCATGACCACTTAAACCATTACAAGGATAAAAGTGACAGTTTCCTGGATCGCATCATTACTGGTGATGAGATGTGGTGCCACCACTACGATCTTGAGTCAAAATGGCAGTCCTTTGTGTGGTGACATGTGAATTCCCTATCGAGAAAAAAGTTCAAGACGCAACCTTAAGTGAGTAAAGTGATGCGCACTGTTTATTGGGATAGGAAAGGGGTAATCCTTTATGATTTTCTGGAACTTGGACAAACCATCAACTCTGACCGTTACATTGTAAAGCTGACTACGCTGAAGGCTCGAATCTAGGGTCAGGCCAGAGAAGAAAACAACCTGTCCTATTGCAACACGAAAACATCAGGCCCATACCAGTGTGAAGACCGTTGAGCACATTGTCAGTTTTTGTCTGGACTGTCCCACCAGGCCTAACGTATTGTCAGGATTTGCTGCCTTCTGACTTCTATCTGTTCGAAACAGTGGGTCACCTCTGCTGGTGCAGATTTTTACGAGCGCGGCATGAATGCTCTTGTTCGTCGTTGGAGAAAATGGCTAGCCAAAGGAGGTAACTATGTTGAAAAGTAGTTTTTTGAAGGCATCTTATTCCTATATCAAATTGTGTTACTGTATTATTTTTACCTGTTATGGTTTTCATTGAATAAAAAAGGAGGCATTATTTTCATATATGTCAATATTACATGCGGACAACAACGAAGCGACAACCTACGTGTAAGAAATATGTTTTGGGGAGGAAAACCAACGTCTGGTCAGGCAAAATATGCTGGTCAAGACCTTCACCTCGGCTTGCTCGTTGCCCTCCCTGGAAACGGGCTGTTTTCATGATAGCCTGGATAACGAGGTGAGGGATCGATGTGATCCCGTATTAGTGAGCGACACGCAGATTAAGTCAAACATAGCACAACAGCCTTCATCAGCACGCTCAGAATGTATTGAAAGCTATTGCAACCCGTCACTTAACGTCCTTTTCAGGGCGCACGAAAGAGTAAAGCTTTGTATGCATTCGAAACAACAATAACAACCAGAAATATGTTTTGATTAAAGAAGAACGAAGAGAAAATGAAGAAAAGAGAATTGGAAGAAGAAGAAGAAGAAGAGGAAGATTAAGAAGATGAACGAGAGGAAGAACAACAATAATAAAGACAGAAAGGAGAAGAACGAAGAGAGAACCACAATTTGCAGCTGAAGAACAACCCGAGACAATGTAGTACTGTTGAATGTCCTTATCAACAAAGAGATACCAGAACTGTGCTACTTTGGGATAATCCTGGCTAACACAGCTCGACAACACGTAATGAACATTAGCAGATGGAATGTGTTTGTCATGTCTATTTGGCATACCACGTCTATTACAATTAATTGTGCACCTGTGTTCGACGAACTGAACAAAAGATTAATTACTCTTCTGATCTTAGAATCAGCGGCCCGACCAGACTTTAAATACAGAATATGAATAATAATAGTTTACCGAGAAAGATGCTCGCCGAACTTATAAAAATATTCTCCAAACTAGGTTTGCCAATCTCCCATATAGGCCCGACAAATATATAAGGAGTCTTGCAAAACTTCTAGGTAGTCTCGCCGAGTATATAAGCGGTCTTGTCAAATTCATAAGTTGGCTAGTGCATGGGAAACCTGTCAAATTCCGACGTAGGCTCGTCAAGTACATAAAGAGGATCGTTAAATTAAAAGGGGGTTCACCAAATATAAGACGCTAGCCAAATTCCTATGTCGGCTCTGCAAGGAAATCATGATGCATGTCAAATTCATAAGTGGGCTGTCAAATACATTAGGAGACTTATTGTACTCATATGTGCACTCACCAAATACATAAGGATACTTTTCAAATTCATAATTGAGTTGGCCAAATACTCAATAATGCTTGTTAAAAGACGTAAAGAAGTTATCCAAATTTATAATAGGACGCGCCAAATTCATATTTAGTGTCGCCAAATTCAAAGTTAAGCTCCTGTAATTTCTCAAGAATATTGCAAAATTCATAGAGGCTTGTCAAATTCATAAAGAGGCTCGTAAATTTAATGATGATGCTAATTGTATTAGAACTCTCACCAAAATTAAAACACAAAAAAGAAGGACTTTCTGCAAATGATATTCATAATGACATGCTTCCTATGTATGGCGAGAAGTGTTTATCGCGTACAGCGGAGCATAACTGGGCCGATAACTTTTCTCAAGAACGCTAATAAGTAGCTGATGAAGCCCCACCTGGTCGTCCGGTACAGTAGAAGCATATGTACGGCAGGTGGAAGGGAGATGTTTTGAGCTGACATGCGAATAACGCGAGGCAGTGTAGCAAATGCAATAGTGTGTTCGCGAGGTTTAGCTAATAGGATAATGCATGATCGTTTGAATTTCCGGAAAGTGTGCTGACGGTGGCTGTTTAGACAACTGACTGGCGAACACATAATGAGACACATTGACCTGTTTCGCACTGACAAAACGACAATGTTGGTGCAAATTATGTTGACCCAAAAAAAAAAAAAAGAGACAATGTAAGTGCCAAAAAAATGGTTAAGTTCGCATCTCATTTTTTTTTAAATAGCCATTTTGGAACTATTTACTGACTTGTTCTCGTCAATTCATTAAATTGTCAGGCTCTGTATATGTGTAGCGTCACATGTAAACCAAATTTGACGTCAGCAAAATTAGAAAATAAAGCTTGGTTAGAAATATTTTGCGGAAGGACATCAGAGACTAACATGTGGATAGAACTACAATGTTTGTAGAGGCTTCTGCTTCATGTAGGATAACATTTCGCTATCTTGTTATATAAAATAGGTCAATCTGTTTACAGATACATTAATAACGTAGTCCGATTAGTAGCGGGAATGAAAATAATAAGCTCATTGCCATCTTTCCAGCATGTCGGAAAAAAGACAAAAGAGAGTTGTGTATGTCGCTGGCAACCTCATCATGTTAAACCATTGATTCGAAACCGCCACTGCAGTAAATTCGATACATGCTTCTTTAATACGGATTCGGGTGATTGGTCTAGCACAGTTCCAGACTTTTGATTCAAATAACTGCCACGATAGTAAAAATAACACTGATATGGAGTCACTTTTAGAAAAAGTAAAATGTAAATAGCATGTCCTTTAGAGAACGTTGCTAAATTACACAAATACAAATCGATTAAAAGACTAATTTCTCGAATATATGTGTTTATTACAATAAAAATGTACAAATATCATTCTTTCAATGAAAAAAACGGATTTTACATTAAAGCGACGTAAGACGATATTATTTATTTCTGAATTTAATATTACTTCATGTTCTTGTCTACTGTATATCTGGTGTATGTCTGGTGTATGTCTGATGTATATCTGGTGTATGTCTGGTGTATGTCTGATGTATATCTGGTGTATGTCTGGTGTATGTCTGATGTATATCTGGTGTATGTCTGGTGTATGTCTGATGTATATCTAGTGTATGTCTGGTGTATGTCTGATGTATATCTGGTGTATGTCTGGTGTATGTCTGATGTATATTTGGTGTATGTCTGGTGTATGTCTGCTGTTTGTTTTCAGTGTGCATAAAATATACTTGTCTTTGTGAGTGATGCCGTTAAAAATGTTAGGCAAGAATAATGTCTTGATAGAAAGCTATGGAAATAATACTTGATACATTAGAGAGGAATGACATAATGCATACATTATTTTCTCCATTCTTGTCTCGTTTTAAATTATGTTGTTAATATTCACTATGGTATAATACAGAACACACCGTAGATCATTTAATGAAGACATATTCTAGAGATTATCATAATTATCCACATGTATGGATAAAAACAAAATTGAGGATTAGAGAATAAAGCAACTAGGCTTCAACTAAGAAAGTTGTAAAAGTGTTCTCATGATTCAGCTAGAAAGGGATTGATGTTGTTTGCGAATGTCTACAATGAGTAGGTTAGTCTTTTGTGCGCCCAGAAAAGGGCGTTAAGTGGCGCGTTGCAGTAGCTTTCTTCAGATTCCCAGCGTGCTGATGAAGGTGGACAAGGGTCATCCAGGCGGTAGTTTTATGTTCGGCTTTATCTGTGTGTCACTCGCTACTACGGGGATCACGTCGATCTCTCACTCCGTTAGCCAGGCTGCTATGAAAACAGCCCGTTTCCAGGGAGGGCTACTAGGAAGCCGAGGTGAATGTTTTAGCCAGTATGTTTTGCCTGACCCTGACTAATATGTCTGATCAGTATATTTTGCCTGACCCTGACTAACATGTCCGATCAGTATATTCTGCCTGACCCTGACTAACATGTCTGATCAGTATATTTTGCCTGACCCTGACTAACATGTCTGATCAGTATATTTTGCCTAACCAGACGTTAGTCTTCCTCCACAAAGGGACCGATAATCCAGTAATGCAGTTTTCCTAGGAGAGACAACTCTGACCTTTTTTTAAAAACTACTGCTTTGTATGTAGATTGAGGACGCCGAGAAGCTAGGAAACTAGATTCAAATAGACGCATGCTGACGACGGATGCACTGCGTCCTCTGGCACAGAGCACAATGCAACGCTACCTGTCTCATATAGACAACCACATAGACGACTCTGGTGGGACCGTTTATGTGAGTGTCTGATTGTGAACCAAGAAGACGTAAATGACAATTGAAGAAGGGCTCAAACCAGATCTTATGACATTAGATTGTAACACACACTCCGATTTTCAGAGCACGTAAAGAACTTTGGCACAGGCTTTCTGCTAGGCAGAAAGGTAACTGCTGTCTTAAAGTAGTATTTACTTGGGCAGTGGGGGAAAATTCCACATAATAAGTAACATGTTCTTTGCAGTACGTGGCTTTTTACAACGGCCACTTATTTGGCTGTAAGTTTCTTTGCAGGAGTTCAGTACGGTAGGTTGCCATTACCTTCCGTACGTGAAGGAAGGAGCAATCGGACCCAGAAAAATATCTGTGTCTGCCAAACTGGACACGAGGGATTCGAACCCGGTGTGTTAGGATTGAGCAACAGACGTTTCATCCCTAGGCCACACTACAACCTAGGCCACACTACAACCTAGGCCACACTACAACATAGGCCCCACTACAACCTAGGCCACACTACAACCTAGGCCACACTACAATCTAGGCCACACTACAACCTAGGCCACACTACAACCTAGGCCACACTACAACCTAGGCCACGCTGCAACCTAGGCCACGCTGTCATCCCAACATAGCAGGTTCTAAATCACTTCGTGTCCAGCTTGACTGGATATGTCGGGGATTTTCTCGGTATAACCACTTCTCCACGTACATAAAGGATTGGCAAAACCACTGAACTGCAAAACTTCCAAAATGGAAAACGTTATACAATCAGATACACGCGCGCATCCAAATTGTAGCCAATATGTACACAATGGAAACTGATATAAACACGCATTCATACACTGGCCAATACGTCCACATTATAAACAGATACAAATACGAATCCATACACAGGCCAATATGTCCTGATGTCGTCAAAAAGACTAAGGTCTGCGGTGGAAAAGAGCGTGCCTTCGCCAGTATAATCCAGAAAGGCAAAACTTTAATGAATACTAAATGTACAAAGGGGAAAATACACACTGACATGGAATGGCGAAGGTGATAATGACGAAGAAACCAATTTATTATCTAAGAGAAAAATGTTTCTATGACAACAGTTCTTCTACGACGCAGCACAGTAGTGTTCCGCTGCGACGATATAAACGAAACATTTGTCAATTTAGTAGATAATTTACTTTTCTTTGGTTTTATTCTTTTTAAATTTTAATGTCAGGTGATGAAGAAGTTTCTTGACCGGGCCGTAGTATGTGCTTCACCGCTTCTGTTATTTCTGCTGTCTATCTTTTTTGTGCGGTCTGCCATTGGCTTTGTATCATTGTATATGTGAAGTATTGATATCTGAGGAATACTATCTGGTCTTTGACATGTCACGTGTCCGAACCATTTGGTTTCCTGTCTCTTGATGAGGTTTAGCACGGATGATGTACCTACTTGTCTCTTAGTGTCTTCGTTTCTAAGTCTATCAATTCTTGTTACCCCAAGCATTCGTCGCAGGCATTTCATATACGTTATGATGTGTCTTTTATCTTTGTTTGTTAATGTCCAATTCTGAAACTGGTTGCCCAATGTGGGTAGGAATTTTGTGTTTTATAGAGATCCTTTTGTATCCATTGTCACGTGCTTACACAGTAATATTTGGGACATTTTCTCAATAGTTTGACCTGCTTTATTACATCTATTTTGTATTTCGATGTCCTGTTTTTCATCTGTTGAGATTTTGTTACCCAGGTACGTGAAATCCTTCACCCGTTGTACTTTATACCTTGAACAATAAAAATAAAATTAGCTTTTTTTATTCCAAGTAACACAGCATGGCTGTATTTGATTCATATTTTATATAAATTGGAGCATGATATATATGTTGCATTTTCTAATCGGATATCTGATTAGCATTCAGCTGCCGTTGCCGCCACGCACCTGTCGATCGAGCTGTAAATAGGTACAGTTGACTTATAATTAGGGAAGAAAAAGGCAGCGGAAGAGAATTATCTGTGGCTTAGTATAACGATCAGCGGTAAAGTCTCTACCTGTGTTTTTGTTTTTTTAATCAGGCGTGTGTGACAGACGTTTTGAAAGCACATTTATGACGAAATGAGCGGAAAAAAGGTTTTATAAACACTGTACAGTGGCATGGATTAATATCAGAGATTGAGACATCCCAGACTCAGGAACCGGTGTTGATCTACTATACAAAACATCCATAAGTAACGACAGAGCTGTGGGCATTGAACAACGACAGAGCTGTGGGCATTGAACAACGACAGAGCTGTGGGCATTGAACAACGACAGAGCTGTGGGCATTAAACAACAACAGAGCTGTGGGCATTGAACAACGACAGAGCTGTGGGCATTAAACAACAACAGAGCTGTGGGCATTGAACAACGACAGAGCTGTGAGCATTAAACAACAACAGAGCTGTGGGCATTAAACAACGACAGCGCTGTGGGGATTCAACAACGACAGAGCTGTGGGGATTCAACAACAACAGAGCTGTGGGGATTCAACAACAACAGAGCTGTGGGCATTAAACAACCACAGAGCTGTAGGCATTAAACAAGGACAATAGAGCTGTAGGCATTAAACAACGACAGAGCTGTGGGCATTAAACAACGACAGAGCTGTGGGCATTCAACAACGACAGAGCTGTGGGCATTAAACAACGACAGAGCCGTTTGCATTAAACAACGACAACATAGCTGTGGGCATTAAACAACAACAGAGCTGTGGGCATTAAACAACGACATAGATGTGGGCATTCAACAACAACAGAGCTGTGGGCATTGAACAACAACAACAGAGCTGTGGGCATTCAACAACAACAACAACAGAGCTGTGGGCATTAAACAACAACAGAGCTGTGGGCATTGAACAACAACAGAGCTGTGGGCATTCAACAACAACAACAGAGCTGTTGGCATTCAACAACAACAACAACAACAGAGATGTGGGCATTTAACAACAACAGAGCTGTGGGCATTGAACAACAACAGAGCTGTGGGCATTAAACAACAACAACAGAGCTGTCGGCATTAAATAACGACAACAACAGAGCTGTGGGCATTGAACAACAACAGAGCTGTGGGCATTCAACAACAACAGAGCTGTGGGCATTAAACAACGACAACAACAGAGCTGTTGGCATTGAACAACAACAGAGCTGTGGCCATTAAACAACAACAACAGAGATGTGGGCATTAAACAACAACAACAACAGAGCTGTGGGCATTGAACAACAACAGAGCTGTGGGCGTTCAACAACGACAACAAAGATTCGGGCATTCACCAACAGCAACAGACAGGGCTGTAGGCATTCACCAACAGCAACAGACAGGGCTGTGGGCATTCACCAACAGCAACAGACAGGGCTGTGGGCATTCACCAACAGCAACAGACAGGGCTGTGGGCATTCACCAACAGCAACAGACAGGACTGTGGGCATTCACCAACAGCCACACAGTTAAAATGATAGAACTTATTGTTTGGGAATCCCTGTGTTCAGTTAAACACAGGCGTAGAAGAAGAAAAAAAAGAAGAAGTTGTTTTTTTGAATGCCGACAAGGAGTAGGTGTAATCTTTTGCGTGCCCTGAAAAGGACGTTAGGTGGCGGGTTGCAGTAGCTTCCCTCACACCCCGAGCGTGCTGATAAAGGTGGATTAGGGTCCTCCAAGCGGTTCTGCTATGCTTGGCTTCATCTGTGTGTCGCTCACTACCATAGGGATCACATCGATCACTCACCTCGTTACCAACGCTACCATGAAAATAGCCCGTTTCTAGGGAGGGAAAATATAGTTAAAATACTGCATCCTCCGTCTCTCCAGAAGATGTGCCACATGTGACGTTCTATTCTTCTTCATGGCTTTCTCTGTTTCTCTCTGTTCTATCTCTTTCTTTCTTTTCTCTTCTCTCTCTTTCTCTCTTTCTCTATCTCTCTCTCTCTCTCTTTGCTCCTCTCTCTGTATCTGCCTCTCTGTGTCATTCTTCCCCCCCCCCCCCCGCCTCTCTCTCTCTCTCTATCTCGAATAACCTCATGCATTTCCCTTAAAAAGAATGTACTGTCCCTTTGTTTGCCTCTGTTCACAATGTAATTTATCCCTGAAGCAGGATACAGTCGGCCATCTTGTCCCTCCCATTCTCTGACAGAGCTTATAGACTCCGACAACAAGTTCCACAGTTTATTTGTACATCCCCACATGGACATATGTTGGTGTGTTTGATTCCAAATTTGTTAAATAACTACACAGGTAGAAGTCTTACCAATAGCTATCGTCCGGAACGATAAAGCCGTAGTGGATTTGGGGTAAAGTTCAATATAAACCTCATAATATGACTTGACTTGGCTTCATTCGTTCTCAATTTCCCGCTTTTCATCACCGCGTGTAACCTCATAATATTATGTTATAGTTATTGTTGTTGTTGTTGTTGTTGTCTGAGGCTACTCGTATTGAGTTCTTAACTCTTCTCGGGCGAATGTTCTCGGTAGCAGGTAGCTATTGTTTTTTTTTTTTATGTCCCAGGCTGCACTGAGCAAGGTACATGTGGATACTTCAGTCTGTAGTGCAATGTTATAATTCTCAACTGGCTGAACAGTGCGAGGATCTCAATGACCATTCCTACATCGCTGGCCAGGCTGCTGTAAGACTACCTGTTTCCATGATCACGGCCTGGACGGGAAGGTTAGGTTTGGCCCGTATGGTGCACCCGACACCTGCGACCTGACATCTTTTATTTGACAGATATTGCCAGAGATTATCCGATTGAAGAACCACAAACAAAGGGAGAAACAACTAAAGCAGTGGAGTAAGAAGAAGCAAAGAAATATGAAGATGAATAATAAGAAAATGAAGAAGAGAAAGTAGCAAAAGAAAGTGAAGATGAAAAAGAAGAGGAAGAGAAAGGTGCAAAAAAGATAAAGATGAAAAAGACGAAGTAGCAAAATGAGGTAATGATTCAGAAAAAGAAGATAAAGAGGAGGAAAAAGACAAGGAAGACGAAGAAGTATAAGAACATGATGATTATGAATAAGAAGGACGACGAGTGAATAGAATAATGGACATAATTAGGAAAACATGGAGAAGAGTCAAAGAAAGCACACATATAATAATATTTGTAAGTTGAACATATAATAATATTTGTAAGTTGAACATATAATAATATTTGTAAGTTGAACATATAATAATATTTGTAAGTTGAACATATAATAATATTTGTAAGTTGAACATATAATAATATTTGTAAGTTGAACATATAATAATATTTGTAAGTTGAACATATAATAATATTTGTAAGTTGAACATATAATAATATTTGTAAGTTGAACATATAATAATATTTGTAAGTTGAACATATAATAATATTTGTAAGTTGAACATATAATAATATTTGTAAGTTGAACATATAATAATATTTGTAAGTTGAACATATAATAATATTTGTAAGTTGAACATATAATAATATTTGTAAGTTGAACATATAATAATATTTGTAAGTTGAACATATAATAATATTTGTAAGTTGAACATATAATAATATTTGTAAGTTGAACATATAATAATATTTGTAAGTTGAACATATAATAATATTTGTAAGTTGAACATATAATAATATTTGTAAGTTGAACATATGATTTTATTTGATATAAAATACGATGTAACATCTGATGTACTTATGAAAATGGTGGACTTTCTGAAATAGCTGCCTGCTCAACATACAAGAGTGAAAATGGTGGACTCTCTGAAATAGCTGCCTGCTCAACATACAAGAGTGAAAATGGTGCGACAAGATCACCAACGTGGAACTGAGATGGGAAAAACTGGACAAATACCAGTGGAGCATGGGAGACGGAGGAGGCGATGACGATGGATAGGCCACACATTACGGAAACCAGTGGGTAATACTACCAGACAAGCTCTGTTCTGGATTCAACAGGGCGAGAGAAGTAGAGGAAGTCCGAGACACTCATAGAAGAAGCACCTGGAAGCAAATGTAAAGGCAGCAAACGACGTGGACAGAATTGGCTCATGATAGGAAGACTTGGTGAGTATTAATTGATGACCTATGCTCCACGGGAGCTGACAGGTTTTTAAAATTTTATTTTATTTTTGAACATATTATAGTGAGTCTGCACAGGCCGATCTAGACCAAATATTGTAATGTAAAATTTATATTTTTAGCAGCGTAACAAACCCGCTTCAACTTTTACAAATAAAGCAAATGTTGTAAGCCTGTAGTCCGATCCACCATGGAGCATAGTTTCCACTTCCTCTTGTTGTAAGCCTGTAGTCCGATCCACCATGAAACATAGTTTCCACTTCCTCTTGTTGTAAGCCTGTAGTCCGATCCACCTTGGAACATAGTTTCCACTTGCTCTTGTTGTAAGCCTGTAGTCCGATCCACCATGGAGCATAGTTTCCACTTCCTCTTGTTGTAAGCCTGTAGTCCGATCCACCTTGGAACATAGTTTCCACTTCCTCTTGTTGTAAGCCTGAAGTCCGATCCACCATGGAGCATAGTTTCCACTTCCTCTTGTTGTAAGCCTGTAGTCCGATCCACATTGGAGCATAGTTTCCACTTCCTCTTGTTGTAAGCCTGTAGGCTAAGTTAAAGCACGGCAGATAGTTTCCATGTCCCCAACTGTTTGAATACCGCCACATTTTAATTGATAAAACCGTTTTTCTACCCCCTGGGAAAGGAGCAGATGAAAGGTAACGCTACCTATTGTTACCGAAATGTAAGTCAGATCCCGTGAGATTTTCCGTAGAGTGTGTTAGAGATTGTCGTGTCTCATGTAGAACTACTGGGAGTGTGTATTTACTGTCACATCTCGATCTCAAACACGGAATCAAAAACTTATGTCCTCTTTAAAGATGATGTGGTTGTCGTTGGAGTAGCAGGCAGGGAGGTAATAAATTGATCGAGAAGGAGGGAGAATGGAAACCATACGATACGCTTTTTTTCTTTCTTTTTTTTTTTATACAGTTGTCTGCCTTCAGTACGATTATGGGGATGAGTGAACAAAACTGAGGAACGAGTTTTTATTTTGTAAAGATAACACACTTTAAGTGGGGTAGCGAGCCGGTGTTCGGTTACCGGGTACACATGAGAAATATGTCCTACCTTCTGGTTATTGCTAGCTGATACTTGAAACAACACGCTTCAGGCGAGCCACGATAAGAATAATGGTTGGGATCATTTCGAGAGAGGATTTATTTTCCCTTGTCACCTAGGTTAAAAAATTGGAGCAGAAATTAAATTTCACATGTTTCTTCTCCTGCAACTTTTGTTCTGAAAAGCTCGTTGTGATGTTGTGTCTTAGTTTACAGCGAGGTTGCGATATCTGCGCTTTTTGGCCCGACGCATTCGGATTCTGTTCCCTTTTTTCTTTTTTAATACCGAGCAGCCTTCCCACTGCGATCTATAATACTCATAGCCAGACTGTAAGATGCGGCCCGTATTCAGGGCTGCCATATAGAGGCGGAATATAGTCTTGGTCACCTCTTATTCGCTGACTGTCCATGCCTCTTCTGTCAGCTCGTCTACTGTGCTGTATCTTCAGCCAAATTTAACATTCATGTTTTAAAATAAATCAGAAGGTCCAAAGTCAGTAAATAAAAACAGTAGGGGGAATCATCGCAAGGAGAAGAACATTGCAGAGCACTCGAAATAACAAACCACGCAGCCCATGAACCTGGTGTGTCTAGTTGATATAAGCAGTAGCTTTCTTGCAGTGGGGTGAATTAATTTAAGGAAATCCGTGAATCGATTCCGAAATGTCTATTAACTAACGGTCACTTCCGTTGACTGGTGTGTATATTTCCGTTGACTGGTGTGTATATTTCCGTTGACTGGTGTGTATATTTCCATTGTCTGGTGTGTATATTTCCATTGACTGGTGTGTATATTTCAGTTGACTGGTGTGTGTATTTCCGTTGACTGGTGTGTATATTTCCATTGACTGGTGTGTATATTTCAGTTGACTGGTGTGTATATTTCCATTGACTGGTGTGTATATTTCAGTTGACTGGTGTGTGTATTTCCATTGACTGGTGTGTATATTTCCGTTGACTGTTATGTATATGTCCGTTGACAGTTCTGACATGTGCGTATATTTCCATTGATTGATGTGTATATTTCCATTGATTGATGTGTATATTTCCATTGATTGATGTGTATATTTCCATTGATTGATGTGTATATTTCCATTGATTGATGTGTATATTTCCATTGACTGATGTGTATATTTCCATTGATTGATGTGTATATTTCCATTGATTGATGTGTATATTTCCATTGATTGATGTGTATATTTCCATTGATTGATGTGTATATTTCCATTGATTGATGTGTATATTTCCATTGATTGATGCGTATATTTCCATTGATTGATGCGTATATTTCCATTGATTGATGCGTATATTTCCATTGATTGATGCGTATATTTCCATTGATTGATGTGTATATTTCCATTGATTGATGTGTATATTTCCATTGATTGATGCGTATATTTCCATTGATTGATGTGTATATTTCCATTGATTGATGTGTATATTTCCATTGATTGATGCGTATATTTCCATTGATTGATGTGTATATTTCCATTGATTGATGTGTATATTTCCATTGATTGATGTGTATATTTCCATTGATTGATGCGTATATTTCCATTGATTGATGTGTATATTTCCATTGATTGATGTGTATATTTCCATTGATTGATGCGTATATTTCCATTGATTGATGTGTATATTTCCATTGATTGATGTGTATATTTCCATTGATTGATGCGTATATTTCCATTGATTGATGTGTATATTTCCATTGATTGATGTGTATATTTCCATTGATTGATGCGTATATTTCCATTGATTGATGCGTATATTTCCATTGATTGATGCGTATATTTCCATTGATTGATGCGTATATTTCCATTGATTGATGCGTATATTTCCATTGATTGATGCGTATATTTCCATTGATTGATGCGTATATTTCCATTGATTGATGCGTATATTTCCATTGATTGATGCGTATATTTCCATTGATTGATGTGTATATTTCCATTGATTGATGTGTATATTTCCATTGATTGATGTGTATATTTCCATTGATTGATGCGTATATTTCCATTGATTGATGCGTATATTTCCATTGATTGATGCGTATATTTCCATTGATTGATGCGTATATTTCCATTGATTGATGCGTATATTTCCATTGATTGATGCGTATATTTCCATTGATTGATGCGTATATTTCCATTGATTGATGCGAATATTTCCCCAAGTGCATCAAATGTACTTATCCGTGCAACTGTTGTTGCTACTGAATTTAAATAAAATTATAACTTTTATTTGAACAGCACATTGTGTGTACACACTTTTCGTCCGGAACAGGCCTGCCATGGTTCTCTACAACTCCCTGTTCACAATTCTGCTTTGCACAGTCTTCTATACCACTATGATAAAATGCCAATGATTTTCTTTCTTTCCATTCATTTGACCTTTCCATCAGCAAATTTGTTCCTATTACTCCAGGGGGCACCAGAAGCACTCTTCTCATAATCTGACGTCCTCTAAGCGGACGGCGTGGCCTAGCGGTTAAGTGGTTAAGGTGCTGGGTTCGATCAGCATCACAGCACCGGCCGTTACCCCGGGAAGCAAACCCTTAGAAAGTGCATGAGGAAGCAGACCCTTACACAAAATGCATGCCGAAGTCGGATGCACTGGGCCGTCAAACGCAAAATAAAAACCACAATGAAGCGCACACCGCCTTGGGGATTAGAGAAATAAGGCGAACGGAACAACAAAAAAGTATAATAATCTGACGTCCATGTTCCCAATAAAAAAAAGTATTGCTTTGTACTTTTGTTAGTAATAAGTAATCACTACACAGGCTCCTCCACATCACATCTGCTTTAGAGTCAGTCAACCATATTACTTTCAAACAATAATCATAATAACGTATAAACAAGTACAACTCAAATGCCTCGTCAGAACAGAAACCAATCCTACGTTACAACCAAAAGGTATTCTCCAGGGACACACATCAATGAAAATAACGACTAATAAGTCATAACAATAACGATCTTTGCTGATTCGTACAGATTCCAACGAATGTCATCCCGGATTGATTTTCATCTTCTTCTTCTTTTTCTGTGTTAGTCCTAAACAGAACGTTATGACGTTGTGTCGTAGTTTGCAGCGAGGCTACGATATTTGCCAATTTCGGTAGAACAAATCCGATTTCTGCTAGCTTTTTTTCAGTACCGGGTTTGCCTTCCACTTTGTGATCATTATTCTCTTAGTCAGATTACACTTGTGCAGACTGCTTCCAGGATCGCCCCTTGTAGGCGGAATTGGGTCTTAGTTAGCCGTGGTTCGCTGATCCTGATGGGTCTTAGTTAGCTGTTGGTCGCTGACTCTGATGAGTCTAAGTTAGCTGTCGGTCGCTGACCCTGATGGGTCTAAGTTAGCTGTGGTTCGCTGATCCTGATGGGTCTTAGTTAACTGTGGTTCGCTGATCCTGATGGGTCTTAGTTAACTGTGGTTCGCTGATCCTGATGGGTCTTAGTTAACTGTGGTTCGCTGATCCTGATGGGTCTTAGTTAACTGTGGTTCGCTGATCCTGATGGGTCTTAGTTAACTGTGGTTCGCTGATCCTGATGGGTCTTAGTTAACTGTCGGTCGCTGACCCTGATGTGTCTAAGTTAGCTGTCGGTCGCTGACCCTGATGAGTCTAAGTTAGCTGTCGGTCGCTGACTCTGATGAGTCTAAGTTAGCTGTCGGTCGCTGACCATGATGCAAGCAGCCAGCTTGCAACCACTCACTTAAGGCTGTCAACTCAATTCCTGTAATTCCTTTTCAGTCAATACAGCCTGTTCTGACAAATACTTTTACCAAACATCTAGAAAACACATCTCCCACGCGTTCAATGGTCTTACGTATTCACTGGTTGCCCATGACCTACATCTTCTTCTTCTTCTTCTTTTTCTCCTCTTCGTTCGTTCATTTTCAATCTCCCGCTATAAAGCCACGAAAAGGGCTTTGCAAGTAACAGGTTGTTGTCCAGAGAACGGAATGCGTTGTGTCGTAGTTTAAAGCTTAACTGCGATATTTGCACTTTTCGGTCCGACACATTCGACTTCAGCAGATATTTTTGAGTACCGGATTAGCCTTCCATTTTATATCCCTTCTCCTTAGGTAGTCTGCTCTATTGCAGCCTGTTATCCAGGATCCCCGCGTGGAGGTGTAGAAGGGTCTTGGCAGATCTGATTCGCTGGCCCTGACGCTAGAAGTCAGCAATGGGTCGCTAATCGCTGCAGCTCATGCGCTGCTTGGCATCTTGATCCTGACTTACATCTAAATGTTAGGACTATCGTGATTTAAATGAACTGTTTGAAAAACACTGAGCTTAATGACTTAAGAGCAGCACTCTGCCAACTGTGCCAGCAGTCCGCACCAAAAAGGGTAGTGGAACAGTGGGTCCCATCACACTGCAACATCCAAGGCAACGAGGAGGCAGACAGACTGGCAAAAGAAGGTGCAAGACTACCACAAACATACTAGTATGACGTACGAAGAGTCAAAACGGCTTATCAAAGCCAGATACATGACCAAATGGGAAACCGAACATACTGGTTACACCAAAAACGATGCCTATTACCAGTTGAACAGAAGAGAGCAGGTCGTTGTCTTCAGACTTCGCACTGGCCACAATAGACTGAGGAACCACCTATTCAACAAATTAAAGATAGGTGGTACCGACGAATGCCCGTGCGGTACCGGTAAAATGACCGCTGAACATCTGCTGCAGAACTGCCCGACATACGAGGATCAGAGAGAGCAGATGTGGCCATCACCAGTGGAACTGCAAGACAAGCTCTATGGCAGTGTCGACAGCCTCAGGATGACCGCCGATTTTTTCGAAAAAATAATGGTTACTGTCTGACTGCGTACGAAGAAGAAGAAGAAGAAGAAATGAACTGTTTTCCCCTTTCATTAACGAAGATGTGCTTCATAGAATGCCTAACAATTATATGTAGAGTTTTTCTCTGCATGAGCTATTATATAATGTTGGATTTCCAATGTCATCTACTGTTACTAGAGCTGTATCCATAGGCACATTAAAGTCTCACTCAATTGGTACCCGATTTGAAAAGGATAAACTACTGTAACCTACCATGGATGTCACAAAAGGTGACTAAAGAGGAGAGGTGTGTTAGTGGCTAGCTGAAACCGTTAATGCTTGCTTCGTTTAAAAGTGGCAGCTGTAGTGGTAGTCCTGTCCTGCACTTGGACCGAAAAGGTGAATCACTTTAATAACTAAAGTACTTGTCTACTGCGGTGTAAAGATCCGGGTGGAATACCATGTCTAAAAACGCTACTATCTACCCATCTACCAAGCTGTTTATAGAAATATGACGTAGTTAGAGGCGAAAAAGGGAACAATCCCTCCCCCCCCCCCTTTTTCACTATCCAACCAACATCCCCTACACTTTCCTAAAAAGCTTATAACTAATATAATAACTATTGTCAATACTTCATCCCAGACGACACTATTATGGAACTACCTTTACCTTTTACCATTTCATTGCAATCTTTCTCAAATAAATCTTCCAGTTCATGTCTGCACACGACTACAAGTGTATCTCAAACCGCGGTACGAATACCATTTCTAGTATTTCCTGTACGCGAAAACCCTTTTTGTGGACACGGTAAGCAGATACAGAAACGTCAAAATTGTGAACTGGTTGGAATATTATCTGCAGCATTCCCGTGTATGGGAATAATATAACTTGCTTACTGGGGTATAATACACATGTCATACGTTAGAACAGAACGAGTACCGTACAGCAAACTAAAGAGTATACATTATAGCTGACTAGAGTACACTTTAAAGAACACACATTATCTGTGGCAAGACTACATTTTAAAGAACACATTATCACTGACTAGACTACATTCCAGAGAACACACATTATAACTGGCTAGAGCACAATCTAAAAAAATCATTGGTTACAGCGTTACTAAAGTCCATTTTAAAGAAAATACACTAAAACTGACTGAAGTACAGTCTAAAGAACATGCGTTAAGGCCTACTATAGTACATTTAAAAAAAAGAACACAATAACTTACTGAAGTACAGTCTAAAGAATATGCATTAGGGCCTACTAAAGTACATTTCAAAGAACATACACTATAACTTACTGAAGTACAGTCTAAAGAATATGCATTAGGACCTACTAAAGTACATTCCAAAGAACAAACACTATAACTTACTGAAGTACAGTCTAGAGAATATGCATTAGGGCCTACTAAAGTACATATCAAAGAACAAACACAAAAACTAACTTACTTGAGTGCACATTCACTTTATTTTCCCCGCTCGTCCTGACCGGATTATACCACAAAGATAAAGCCAGACTGTTACTATGCACATGCCTAGGATACGGTTTCCTGATCTAGCAGCTATATTTAAATCTCACGAAACCACATAATGTCAACCCAGGGTCAATTTTATCACACCAATATACCAACCTGCGAGAGCGTACAGAACCCCCGTCAGAAACACATTCTAATTCCTTCACGTTTCCAGTTAACTAATCGTTGCTGAATTCACAAAGTTCTGAGAGCCAGTGACAACGAGTGAAGGAGAATTGTATCCTTTCTGATCTCTTTTCCTAGCTGAACATCTGCCTTTTTTAAAAACTTCAACTCTTTTTTTAAACATTTGATCCCACAAGTCTTTCTCACACAACCATTATTCTCTTCCCTTTTGTGTGTTGATCTTTATTGCATTCACAGACAGAGAGATATGACTGCTACGAGACTCACAGAAAGCCAGCCCCTACCTGTGATATGTTTTCCAAGTCGAGAATCTTGGTTTTTGTAGCTCTGTGAATCGGGATTCTTAACCTGTGGTTGTGCCATGTACCCCTTTTGTTGATGTGTTCCTCTTGCCCTATTTCGTTCGTCACGGAGAATAGCACACCACTGCAGTTGTTCGTCTTTTTTTCTTCTACATTTACGGTGAGTCTGCGCAGCGTATTTCGTGCATTCTTGCAGTGATAATTTGATTTACAATTCGGTTTACATGATGAGGTTGCTAGTTACATGCGTTACCCTCTTTAGGCTCTTACTGCATGCGTGAATTGTTATACTCGTTCTTTTCTATGCTTCCACACTGATGCTTTGCCAGTCTTTTGAAGTCTATTGAATACGTCTCATAACAAATATTATTTAAGGGGAATAAAATACAGAGTTTAAAAGGAAACCTGGCTGTCATCGGATTATACAAACCAGTTATATAAATATCAAGATTTGTGATGTATAAATATAGACTCAGATGGAAGACGCAAGAGGGACCGGCCTAAGCCAGCTCGGTGAAGAACCACAGAAGCAAATTAAATTGAGTCGGAGCAGTGAACGAGAAGGAAGGAAGGCTACAGACCTTACGAAGTAGAGGGAGTGTGCTGCTCTAAAGGAAGCTATCAGATGAGTTGGTTGGTCACTGATCACTTTGCCAGTTACTAACTAAGAATCAAGGAAGGGGCAAATAGGTTTGTCATTACTGGCATATGAAATAATAAAGCACGATTGAAAATATAGGCAGGTTTCAGACAGCGTTGTTATTTACTATCTAGATATTAGTCATCTACCAGGTCGCTCATCGCTCTCAATTAATCACATCTTTCACTAACTTTGCTGTTTCCTTCAGAATTCTCTCAATTAAAAGGGACATGGCCATACTGTCATGATGTTCTACTCTTGGAGGAGACAGACTAGAATAATGTAACATAGTATGGTTTGTTTCAAATCTCTACGTGAACTGTGATTCTGATTTTTAATTTGTTGAACAGATCAAAATGCAGTCTGCTGTGACATGTTCTCAAGTCATGCACAATAAAGGTGTCTATGAACAGCCCGAAAACTTCCCATACACTTTCAGGGCCTCCGTGGACTTTATATTTAGACTCCCTGCCCGACAGTTTTTGTTCAATTTGTTCCACATTCACTCTTTCTCACACGGGCATTATTCTTGATGCTTTTTACTTGGTCCACAAAATGTGATGGCGTGCGTAGAAAACAAGAACAAAGATGTGGCTAGGCACAAAATATAGAACAGCGGATGTGTGAAGGCACAACATGATGTGAGATGTACTTCGATTATTGTACATGTGGTTACATAGATACATTCTCAATTACTATTGACTTTTCTACTTCAGCGTTCTTATTCAAAAGGGCGTTGTTACGTTGCGTCGTAGTTTACAGCGAGGCTGTGATATTTGTGCTTTTCAGCCCGATACATCCGGTTTCAGCACGTTATTTTAGGAACTGGGGTTTGCCTTCTCTCTACAATCCCGAATCTCTTAGCTAGACTACAGTGGTGCAGAATGTTTATAGGGCTGCCATTTGGAGACGGAATAGTGTCTTGGTCATTTACAGTTCACTTACCCTGATGCAAGTCGCAATCAATTTATTTTTTTAATTTTTTTTTGCGTTTGCCTTATTTTCGCTAATGCCCAGGGCGGTTTGCGTTGCATTGTGGTTTTTATTTTGCGCCTGTAGGCCCAGTACATCCGACTTCAGCATTCATTTTATGAAAGGGTCTGCTTCCTCCTGCATTTTCTAAGGGTTTGCTTCCCCGGGGTAACGGCCGGTGCTGTGATGTGGATCGAACCCAGCACCTTCGGGTTGTGAGCCGTGCCACTTAACTACTAGGCCACGCCGTCTCCTAGTCATCAGCTATGAGTCGCTGCCTGCTGTCAGCTTATTCACAGCTGCATCTTCAGTCTCTTATATTTTTTGAGTAAAATATCAGGAACGGGCGATGACTGATTACAGTTACAACATAGACAACAAAGTGTATGACTCGCTATATAAATATTACAGGAGCTTATGACTTGGCTTGGATTCGTTCGTTCTCAATCTCCCGCTACTAAACCCTGACACGGGCCTAAGTAGCAGAATGTAGTCTAGAGAACGGAATGCGTTGTGTCGTACGTTACAGCTTGACTGCGATATTTGCACCTTTCGGTCCAACACATCCGACTTCAGCAAGCATTTTGAGTACCGGGTTAGCATTCCCTCTTCGATCCCTTCTCCTTAGCAAGTCTGCCCTGCTGCAGCCTGTATCCAGGATCACCGCGTGGACGTGTAGAAGGCTCTTGGCAGCTCTGGGTGGCTTATGACAACGATAAACACAATAAGTCAAGAGTTTGGATTAGACATAAACATAAAGAATACAAAGACTATGATACTTTCGAAAAGAGACAAGAAACCAGGTATACAGATACAAATAAAAGATCAACCACCTGTTCCATGGTACAGAGCTTCTCCTATCTAGGTCATATAATAACGGAAGAAGGCAGATGTGAAAATGAAATAAGAAAAATAATAGGTTTGGCCAAGATGGTTTTCGTCAATATGGGACACATAATAGCTGTCCATCGTTGTCGATGAGGACCACCGACATCATCCTTGTCACAGATTTCCCTGTTGGGTGTGGGTGCGCATGTGGCTGACACATACTGACACATACTGACACATACTGACACATACTGACACATACTGACACTCAAACAGATAAACCATACATTGAAAATGAGAATTGTAAGGTGTTATGAAAACTCTTTACTACTTTATGGCGCAGAAACATGGACACTGAATAACAAGTTGGAAACTAGTATTAAAGCCTTCAAAGTGTGGGTATATAGTAATTAGATTGGGTTGCATTTCTTGGAAAGAGAAGAAAACACATGTGGAGGTATTGAAAGAGTTTGGAGGGGGTGGGGGTGGGGGGGGGGGGGCTGAAAAGAGAATTAATGATCGAAATCAGGGTTAGACAGTTCATTAATTTAGGCCATATAACAAGACATACATCCTTGTTGAAGACAATACTGGAAGGTAGGGTGGAAGACAGTCGTCCAAGAGGCAGACGATATAAGTGGGTGGATAACATCAGGAGATGGACTGGGAAAATCCTGTCAGATTGCGCCATCACGGCAAGAGATAGTGTTCACTGGAGATCCATTACAGCTGATATTCGATGCGCAGGCGGCACGAACTTGACATATTGACATACAGACATACAGACAGACATACAGACATACAGAAATACAGAAATACAGACATACAGAAATACAGAAATACAGACATACAGACAGACATACAGACATACAGAAATACAGACATACAGAAATACAGACATACAGAAATACAGACATACAGACATACAGAAATATAGAAATACAGACATACAGAAATACAGACATACAGACCTACAGACGTACAGACATACAGATCTACAGACATACAGACATACAGACATACAGACATACAGAAATACAGACATACAGACATACAGGCATAAGGACATATAGACATACAGACATACAGATATACAGACATGTCTTTTTGTCTCAGAGCTAATATTAAAGCTTAGTCTGCACACTGTGTGACGGCTACAACGGCTGACAACGGAAACGACGGCTACAACGGCTAACAACGGCTACAATGGCTGACAACGGCTACAACGACTGACAACGGCTGACAACAAACTATCCTCCCTGTGTTTATTCGTACTGTTGATTTCTGAAAAGAAAATTTGTAGAGCTGAGAAATGAAGGCCGTTTGCATCTACAGTCTCTACAGGCTACTTTTGGTATATACTTTCTTTATTTTTGTGGAGAATCCATGCAAACGTCTGGCAAAAGACAAGGCATAAGATTCGCAACCAAGATAAAAGTGGTGATGTGGTATTATCCACTGCTGCATGCCTGTGAGACATGGACAATGAATAGAGGACATGCAGACAGCTTAATCGGTTTGACTTGAGCTGTCTGCGTAGGCTGTTAAGGATCGCAGGACAAAGTGCCTAACTCTGAAATTCTTAGCAATACTAACATGTTGCGCGTCTACACACTTTAGAAATTCGGAACATATTGTTTGCATACCAGATAAACGCATTCCAAAACAGCTGTTATGCGGTGATTTCAAAACAGGCAGACGCTCACAAGGATGGCAGAAGAAACACCATATAGACTACATGGAAGTGTCTCTGAAATGCTTCAATGTTGATGACACCTCCCGGAAGATGCTTACAGAAGACCGTGTACCCTTCCGATCTAGTATCAGCGTTGGTGCTCAGATCGGAAAGAGTGCAACCACCGCGAAGGCTCTGCCAAGGCGTGCTACTCGAAATAGCAATGCTAACAACGGTACCACTGCCGACTCCCCTCATGTGTGCCCTGAATGTGCTGGCTTAGTACACGTTCCAGGATTGGTCTACATCCATCAGAGAATACACATTTCGCAGCAATACTATGATTATGTCGCCATCTTCGCTTGCGATGGACAAATATTATAATAATATATATAGTTTAATAGCCGCTTTCAGTCGTGACTGGCTATAAGCTGATATGAATTGGAGTTTTAAGAAAAAAAACATATATGCTTATCTTTTGAGTTCGTTCTCCTTGCGGCGTTATTATTCACCGCTCTGTAATACAAGAGTTTCTCTTCTCCAAGTCTGAGGTGGCCCTTCTGAGTACACCTCCACTTGGATCGGTCTGCAGGTTGGTCTTCCCATGGTTCCAGATACATGTCCAGCGCCTTTACATAACGCTTACATACATCTTTGAACAATATATATATACACACACACGCGCGCGCACGCAAACACCCACGCACGCACGCGCACACACCCACACACACACACATACATACGTATATACATATACGTGCCGGAGAGTTCCGGAATGGTTATGTGTGCAACGGTCAAGAAAACGTGTATAGTGCCAGCATGAGAGCGTGCTGCATAATTGCATATCATCACACACCCTGTCGTTCACACATTCTAAATGCATTTTGAGAATGAAGTACATGTTGAGTATAGAGTTCATGTTGAGTATGGAGTACATGTTGAGTATGGAGTACATGTTGAGTATGAAGTACATGTTGAGTATGGAGTACATGTTGAGTATGGAGTACATGTTGAGTATGGAGTGCATGTTGAGTATGGAGTACATGTTGAGTATGGAGTGCATGTTGAGTATGGAGTACATGTTGAGTATGAAGTACATGTTGAGTATGGAGTGCATGTTGAGTAGGGAGTACATGTTGAGTATGGAGTGCATGTTGAGTATGGAGTACATGTTGAGTATGAAGTACATGTTGAGTATGGAGTGCATGTTGAGTAGGGAGTACATATTGAGTATGAAGTACATGTTGAGTATGGAGTGCATGTTGAGTATGGAGTACATGTTGAGTATGAAGTACATGTGGATTATGGAGTGCATGTTGAGTAGGGAGTACATGTTGAGTATGAAGTACATGTTGAGTATGGAGTACATGTTGAGTATGGAGTGCATGTTGAGTAGGGAGTACATGTTGAGTATGAAGTACATGTTGAGTATGGAGTGCATGTTGAGTATGGAGTACATGTTGAGTATGAAGTACATGTTGAGTATGGAGTGCATGTTGAGTAGGGAGTACATGTTGAGTATGAAGTACATGTTGAGTATGGAGTGCATGTTGAGTATGGAGTACATGTTGAGTATGAAGTACATGTGGATTATGGAGTGCATGTTGAGTAGGGAGTACATGTTGAGTATGAAGTACATGTTGAGTATGGAGTACATGTTGAGTATGGAGTGCATGTTGAGTAGGGAGTACATGTTGAGTATGAAGTACATGTTGAGTATGGAGTGCATGTTGAGTATGGAGTACATGTTGAGTATGAAGTACATGTTGAGTATGAAGTACATGTTGAGTATGAAGTACATGTTGAGTATGAAGTACATGTTGAGTATGGAGTGCATGTTGAGTAGGGAGTACATGTTGAGTATGAAGTACATGTTGAGTATGGAGTGCATGTTGAGTAGGGAGTACATGTTGAGTATGAAGTACATGTTGAGTATGGAGTGCATGTTGAGTATGAAGTACATGTGGATTATGAAGTACATGTTGAGTATCGAGTAATCTTCAGTGTGTGACATTCAGTTCAGTTCAAGTGCCATATCCACAGCAAATGTAACCTGCAATGGATCCCCAACGTCCTCTCTCTATTGCCTTGATGGTACAGTTCTGTTAGGCTTCTCTCTCTCTCTTGTTGTATGTGTTATTCGTTATCCTCCCACTTATAGCGTTGTTTACTTCTGACAAGTTTGAGCTCACCTTGTATTGTTTCCAACAAGGTGTTGACTCTTATGGTGCAACCACAATAACTAAACTGTCGGACTACGATTTCGTTCTCCAATTCCCTTTGCGGCCCTGATTTCTCCAAGACTTCCTTATTGTTTTCTATTCTTTTGAATTCGGTGCACCTCATTCTTCATTATGTCCATATGTCAAGAGCATCAATTCTCTTCTTGAACTTCTTGAAAGAAGAACAAGTGTATATTACACCTAATCGTACTCACTTTTAAATTGTGATTGACTTGTTTGAGTGTCAATATATGACTCATATTGGTGAAAACAGATTGGTTCATCCCTACTCGCTTCCTGTTTTCTGTCTCATATCTTTCCTTATCCGTGATCATATTTCCAAATAGGTGAGGTTTTTGACCTGTCTTAGTATTTGACCCTCTGATTTTATCAATTGAGCAGATGTCCGGTTTGGTATTATCAGTTTTCGTTTTCTAAGTTGTATTGTTCCATCTTTTACTTTTGTTTTTTACTTGAATCACCAATTCTTGTAGTTGTTGTTCGCTTTATCTCAGATTACTCATTGATACTCCACCGATAATTACGTTTCAAATAAACCTCTAAAAAAAAAACAACCACACAGATACCTGAAACATAAATAAAAGACGCTTCACACATGGCCATCTTGTATTCTCTTTGGCTGATATAAGTTTCTTGGCAAGTGTGCAGTACGGTAGGTTTCCTTTTACTGTCCGCACATAGAAGAACGAAAAGGAGACTATGTTTGCCAAACTGGACACGAGCGTGATTCCAACCAAGTGCGTTGGGATCCAAGTAATAATAAAAATAATAATAGTAAAAATTATAATAATATTAACCCCGCGTCAGCCTTACATGTGTCTCTGAATGGCACATTAAAGAGACAGTCAAAAAGCAACCATAATATTTATGTATGAATAGAATATAGGAGATTTCGGTTATTTTCGGGCTTCCGTACATCATCTTAGATTCCTACATTTTTTTGCTCCATTAAAAATATGAGACCACCACTGAATTTAACTTTCTGTCTTTAGACGTTTATATATGCTCTTAGTCTTGCGGTGGCGGCTTCTGCTATATGTTGTTCTATATGTGAAGTGTGACAGCCCTGCTACCAACCCATCTTGATATTTTTGTATGACATTCATCATTGGGTGTAGCGAATCTATTTTTCTCTCTCCAGTAACATACCTCAAGAGCCAAATGGGAGAATACACACATTTCAATTGCGCGTAACCAGCTTTGTTCGGCAAATATTTCTTTGAGCAACGCAAATCTCAGAAACAAACATTTAGCTTTGTTATACAATTTTTAACGCATTTTCATTTGAATAACGCAAACCTAGTGTGTTAATTTAAAATAACTTGTATTCAGCAAATCTTTATTTGAATAACGCAAACCTCTTAATTAAATATTTAATTTTTTTACATTTGCTAAGAAAATCTTTATTTGACATCATTAGCAAAAATATCGTTTAAAAAAAACACATCTATTCTTCAAATCCGTCTTAGAATATTGCAAACCTCAGTTTTAAATGTTTTGTTTTATAAAACACATTTCTCAAATATTTTCTTTTAAATAACGCACCATCAAAGTAAGCAGCATGTCCTTTGGAGACGGCCGTTTCTTACAACCGCCAACCTATTTGGCTGTTATAAGTTTCTTGGCAAGTGTACACAACCGCCAACCTATTTGGCTGTTATAAGTTTCTTGGCAAGTGTGCACAACCGCCAACCTATTTGGCTGTTATAAGTTTCTTGGCAAGTGTACACAACCGCCAACCTATTTGGCTGTTATAAGTTTATTGGCAAGTGTGCACAACCGCCAACCTATTTGGCTGTTATAAGTTTCTTGGCAAGTGTGCACAACCGCCAACCTATTTGGCTGTTATAAGTTTCTTGGCAAGTGTGCACAACCGCCAACCTATTTGGCTGTTAGAAGTTTCTTGGCAAGTGTGCACAACCGCCAACATATTTGGCTGTTATAAGTTTCTTGGCAAGTGTGCACAACCGCCAACATATTTGGCTGTTATAAGTTTCTTGGCAAGTGTGCACAACCGCCAACATATTTGGCTGTTATAAGTTTCTTGGCAAGTGTGCACAACCGCCAACGTATTTGGCTGTTATAAGTTTCTTGGCAAGTGTGCAGTACGGTAGATTGCCATTACTGTCCGCACGTAGAAGAAGGACAAGAAAACCATATCTGCCAAACTTGACAGAAGCGTGATTACAACCCGGTGCGCTGGGATTGTGAAAAGGACGCTTCACCTATTGGACATCTTTAGATAGATATAAAGATGGCCATGCTTCACCCCTAGACCACGCAGTCTCCATAACGCATCAGCAGTTGTAAATATTTCGTTTGAAAGATCCTTCTGCAGACTCACCTTTATTTATTTTACGCAAACCTCAAAATGGTGTATTTAATTTGATAAAAACCCTTATTGATCATTCGCGTCTTTGAATAATCTTATAATTACCTATTTGCTTTGTACCACCATTCTTGAACAAATCAGCTCATCTAATATATCGATTTATCCTTAGAGCGTTGGGAGACGCAATATTATTTTTTGTGCCATCTGCGTGGTCTTTGTTATTTTGCCGTGTCTTTCAACCAGTCTACCTTGATTTCCTTGGCCTCATGTTACGCTAAGGTCCTGATGTCTGATTATATAGACCCATATGTCCTCTAAGAAAAGTGTACACATTAACACAAATTATGAGAAATACGTACTGAAAAATATATCTTTCAAATGTAATCTTTCTATAGTAGAAGATTCTACAATTCACGAATTTGCACCTCCGTTATTCGCATAGACTAAACCTGATGAGTGTACTGTATTCTTCTGAGTGCGAAAAAAAACTCTTGATAGTGTCCATCTTAAACGTAATAAAGTGAGTATTTTGCTTTCCTTAAGAAGATGAAGAAAGTTGAAGCAGAAGAAGAAGAAGAAAAAGAAGAAGAAGAAGAAGAAGAAGAAGAAGAAGAAAAAAAAAGAAGAAGAAACAAGAACAATAACAAGAAGAAGAACAAGAAGGAAAATAGGAAGAATAAGAAGAAGAACAAGAGCGAGAAGTAGGTAGAACAGTTCAAGGTGGGCAACTGCATTAACGCACAAAATAAATGTTGTTTCCGGTGATCATCAACAACTGTTTGTGTATGACATGTAGCAGTTGCAGATTTGGAGTGGAGCAATCTGAATCTGGATGAATTAATAAGGTCTATCTAATGAATGAAGACCGACTACCACGGCAGGCACGGCAAGGAAAGAACCATAGATCCGGATCTACAGGCCCACTCAAAGATGGCAACATAAGATTGTCTGAAAGAGACCGGGGACTAGACTGGAACTAGAGCAAGTATGACGTTCTTTCCTGCAGACATTTGCAACCCGTGGTAGAAGAGGAGCGGCTAGGTAAGTAAGTGAGTAAGTGAAGGAAGCAGTACTAGCAGAACTGTGGTGGTGTTAGTAAAAAAATTCATATAAAATGTAATTTCAAAGTCAGAGAACCGATATCTTCACACAAGACACAGAAATGATAGAACTATCTAAAACATTAGTAGAGTAGAATAGATACATGTAGTGAATCCAACTTTTTAAATGACAAGTTCATTATCAACATGTGAAAAATGTGGATAATATTGTTTTGTACATTTTTAAGTAAAAGTGTAATTAAATTCATTAACATTTAAATAACATAAATAAATGATACATGTTCATCGGAAACAAAGGAACATAGTATAGATTTCATAGATTTAATTTTACGTCACCTGAAAGTTGACGTATTGTGGGGTAGAAAATTATGAACTTTCAGGTGATGTAAAGTTAAATCTATTAAATCTATACTATTTTCCTTAGCTCCCGATGAACATGTACCATTTATTTATATGTTGTTTAAATGTTAATGAATTTAATTACACCATTACTTAAAAATGTACAAAACAATATTATCCATATTTTGTACATGTTTATAATGAACTTGCCATTTAAAAAGTTGGATTCACTATATGTATGTATTCTACTCCAGAGACATTTATTGTTTTAGATAGCTCAATCATTTCTTTGTCTTGTGTGGAGAATTCGGTTCTCTGTCTTTGAAATTAAATTTTATATGAATTTTTTTACTAACACCACCATAGTTCTGCTAGTACTGTCCCCTAAAAATATAATAAAATAATTATAATAATTATAAAAATAAAATAATTATAAAAATAGTAAGTAAGTAATAATGGCAACACAAATAAAGTAAACGAATTTTCTCCTCCCTAAATTATATTATTTCGTCTTCCTCTTCTTCGGCGTTCGTCCTGAAAAGGACATTATGACGTGTCGTTGTTTACAGCAAGGCTGCGATATCCGCGCAACTCGTCCCTACACATTCAATTTCAACTGGCGTTTTTTAGTACCTTGTTTTACTTCCCACTTTGATCGCTGTCGCTTGACCAAGCTACACTAGTGACTAGTGCAGTCTGTTTCCAGGACCGGTACGTGAAATGGGAACAGGTGTTGGTCAGCAATTCTTCGTTGTCGTTCATGCAAGCGGCCCGCTTTCAGTCGCTGACTTCTATTTATCTATCTATCTATCTATCTATCTATCTATCTATCTATCTATCTATCTATCTATCTATCTATCTATCTATCTATCTATCTATCTATCTATCTATCTATCTATCTATCTATTTATCTAACTATCTATCTATCTATCTATCTATCTATCTATCCATCCATCCATCCATCCATCCATCCATCCATCCATCCATCTATCGATCTATCTATCTATCTATCTATCTATCTATCTATCTATCTATCTATCTATCTATCTATCTATCTATCTATCTATCTATCTATCTATCTATCTATCTATATAAATATATATATATATATATATATATATATATATATCTATAGATATATCTATATATCGATATGTCTGTCTGTTTATCTATCTATATATCTATCTATTCATCTATCCATCTATCAGTTTATCTATGCATTTTTGTATAAATGTATGTATGTATGTATGTATGTATGTATGTATGTATGTATGTATGTATGTATGTATGTATGTATGTATGTATGTATGTATGTATGTATGTATGTATGTATGTATGTATGTATGAATGTATGTATGTATGTATGTATGTATGCATGTATATGTGTGTGTATGTATGTATATATGTATGTATGTATGTATATATTTATGTATGAAGTGACTATGTATCTATGTATATATGTATGTATTGCATGTATGCATGTATGCATGTATGTATGTATGTATATATGTATATATGAATATATGTATGTATAAAGTGACTATGTATGTATGTATGTATGTAATGTATGTATGTATGTAATGTATGTATTTATGTATATATGTATGTATGTATGTATGTATGTATGGGTGTGTATATGTGTATGTATGTAGTGTATGTAATATATGTAATGTATGTAATATATGTAATGTATTATGTAGGTATGTCATGTACGTATGTGTGTATGTAATATATGTACATATGTTTGTATGTAATGTATGTATGTAATGTATGTGTGTATGCAATGTATGTATGTAATGTATGTATGTAATGTATGTATGTATGTATGTATGTATGTATGTATGTATGTATGTATGTAATGTGTGTATGTACGTATGTGTATATGTAATGTATGTATGTATGTAATGTATGTAATGTATGTAATGTATGTGTGTATGTAATGTATGTATGTATGTATGTATGTAATGTATGTATGTATGTATGTAATGTATGTAATGTGTGTAATGTATGTATGTACGTATGAATGTATGTATGTATGCATGTATGCATGTATGCAAGGAGCTTTGAGACTTAATCCTCCTGCCATTCAAGAAAATATCTGTTCTTTTCCATCAGCGCCTTTTGAGAGATAAGAACTGTGTCATCAGTTTTTCTTAATTTATGGAATTACATTTTCAGCGAATGTAAAGCAGGACGAACTATTCGTTATTTTGGTGAACCATTTGATAGATGATTATATAGACGAAATGTAATACTACATAACCATAGAATCAGTACGTGATAAATTCATGACTGTATTTATTTTAGTGTCCGAGTGGCTTAATGGTTAAAGTACACGCCTCACGCAGCAAAAGTGCGAGGGTTCGTGTTCCGATCGTGGCACGCTCCCATCTACATATCTGCATATGTATATAGAGATTGTGAGGACAAGGTAGCAAGGTAGAAAATCTGTTACCCATCTTCAACACACAGAAAATGGGAGGACTCGTATAACAGGTCATCCACGCTGGCGATATCTGCTGTGGGATTATCGAAATATTACTAGGTGAGTTGTAGGCTAGTGGTTAAGTGATACCGTTCACAATCCGAAGGTGCTGGGCTCGATCCCCATCACAACACCGGCCGTTACCCCGGAGAAGCAAACCTTTAGAAAATGCAGGAGGAAGCAGACCCTTACATAAAATGTTTGCCGAAGTCGGATGCACTGGGCTGACAGGCGCAAAATAAAAAAGTGCAACGCACAAAGCCTTGGGGATTAGAGAAATAAGGCGAAAGCAAAAAAAAAACCAAAAAAAAACTAGGTAAGTAAATGTCTTGCTTGCTGATGACGTCATGACATTTTCATTTACGAGACTAACATATTTGAAGTGTGTCCTTATATCGAACTCATCAATGAGATGGGGGCGGGGGGGGGGGGGGGGATTTTAAACCATCTGAGAAATAATGAGTACGTGCCATCGTAGTCAATTCATAGTGTGAAGGATAAATTTGTATTCCATTATTGATATAAAACAAACATATATTTTGAGAGTTCAAGGGAGCAGAGAGTAACATCAGGGTCTTAAAATATACTGATCAAGACGGACATCTTGTCAGGATTAGGTCAAACATACTAATCAAGACCTCACATCGTGTCAGGATTAGGGCCACCATACCGATTAAGACCTCGCATCTTGTCAGGATTAATTCAAACATACTGATCAAGACCTCACATCTTGTCAGGATTAGGTCCAACAATACCGATCAAGACCTTACATCTTGTCAGGATTAGGTCAAACATACTGATCAAGACCTCACATTTTGTCAGGATTAGGTCCAACATACTGATCAAGACCTCACATCGTGTCAGAATTAGGTCCAACATACCGATCAAGACCTCACATCTTGTCAGGATTAGGTCCAACATACTGAACAAAACCTCACATCTTGTCAGGATTAGGTCCAACATACTGATCAAGACCTCACATCTTGTCAGGATTAGGTCCAACATACTGATCAAGACCTCACATCTTGTCAGGATTAGGTCCAACATACTGATCAAGACCCCACATCTTGTCAGGATTAGGTCCAACATACCGATCAAGACCTCACATCTTGTCAGGATTAGGTCAAACATACTGATCAAGACGCCACATCTTGTCAGGATTAGGTCCAACATACTGATCAAGACCTCACATCTTGTCAGGATTAGGTCCAATATACTGATCAAGACCCCACATCTTGTCAGGATTAGGTCCAACATACTGATCAAGACATCACATCTTGTCAGAAGTCGGTCGAACATACTTATCAATACCCCACATCTTGTTAGCATTCGGACAAACATACCCACGACCCCCCTCCCCCCCCCCCCCCCACCACAGCTTCCCTCTGTGGTCGTTCTGCCCGAGTAAGAACAAAGCATGGGACCACCAGCACTTTAGCTAGAATCAACAAGAATTAACATGGAAGCTAACTGATAATAAAAACAAGAAGAATCCTTCTGTAGTAAATTATGCGCTATGGACACAGCAGCTTGTCCAACGAGATGTAGGCCTACACTATGATTTACATAGTGGTGCGCTTACTTGGCAGTCTCGTCATGCACTACGACCAAAATGACCCACATTAACCTTCTCAAGCACGTCACGGATGTAAGTAGAGCAACTGTAACCCGCCATCAAAGAAAGATCGTTTAGAGTTAAGTTAATGCAGTACGAGCGGCTTCCAACAACAGCTACGTATGCTCAAACTCATTCCTGAAGCTAACAGATACATCTGAACCATTCTACACCAAGCCAGCTAGTTACTCAGGCAAATAAATTACGGGTAAATAAAACTCGCAAAAAAATGTCTAGTACAGATTAGGATCAATCCATGCATGTTAGCATGCAACTGTAGATATTTCTTTAGTTTTCACATCAAAGTGTAAGTGTCACTACAGTACGTCCCCAAGCACAAACGTATTCAGACAAAGCACATACAATTCAACGAACATTTTTAGTAACACTTTTAAAAATAAGCTAGAAAAGAATTAACTTGCAAATGCAATATTTCTTTACCCAGATTTTACAATAGCAATACATTCTTTAACAAAGGTCTTCTACGGCAATTCATGTCTTCTATATAACAGAACCTTTAAAAAAAAGTTCATCTGAATAATTGGAATTTTACGGTAAACCCTCGTTTGAACAACACAATCCTGGGTAGTAAATATATCTTTTCAAAGCGCGCTAATTGAGAAATCTGTTTTTGTTAACACTCGCTACATTTGCTTGTCTGTGTTATATTGCAGATGGGAATCTTTGCAAATACATTCTCAAAATCTTTATAAAGATTGTCTCCAATCTCTAGTTAAATATTTTTAAAATAACATCAAAACGGGCTTCAAATCCTCGCTAACACAGACTTCAATTTTCAGCTAACACAAATCTGAAATGTTCACTGACACAATATTATTGAAGTCTACACTAATAGAATTATCAAGTATTCATTAAAATATACTTTAAGTCGTCACAAACACAAACATCAAACCTTCTTCACTAACATAGACTACAATTTACCACAACACAGACTTCAGATCTTCACTAATACAAACTATAAACTTCTACTACCACAGACTTCAGATCTCCACTACCACAGACTTCAGATCTCCACTACCACAGACTTCAGATCTCCCCTAACACAAACTATAAACTTCTACTACCACAGACTTCAGATCTCCACTACCACAGACTTCAGATCTCCCCTAACACAAACTATAAACTTCTCCTACCACAGACTTCAGATCTCCCCTAACACAAACTATAAACTTCTACTACCACAGACTTCAGATCTCCCCTAACACAAACTATAAACTTGTCCTACCACAGACTTCAGATCTCCCCTAACACAAACTATAAACTTCTCCTACCACAGACTTCAGATCTCTACTAACACAAACTATAAACTTCTCCTACCACAGACTTCAGATCTCCCCTAACACAAACTATAAACTTCTACTACCACAGACTTCAGATCTCCACTACCACAGACTTCAGATCTCCCCTAACACAAATTATAAACTTCTCCTACCACAGACTTCAGATCTCCACTACCACAGACTTCAAATCTTCACTACCACAAACTATAAACTTCTACTACCACAGACTTCAGATCTCCACTACCACAGACTTCAGATCTCCCCTAACACAAACTATAAACTTCTCCAACCACAGACTTCAGATCTCCCCTAACACAAACTATAAACTTCCACTAACGCACACTTCAAACCATCACTAATGCATACTTCAAATCTCCACTAACAGACTTTAGGCCTCCACTAAACAAAACTCTAAACCACCAATAACACAAACTTCAAACCATCACTAGCACAAACTTTAAACAATCACTAGCACAAACTTTAAACAATCACTAGCACAAACTCTAAACAATCACTAGCACAAACTTTAAACAATCACTAGCACAAACTTTAAACAATCACTAGCACAAACTTTAAACAATCACTAGCACAAACTTTAAACTTCTCCTACCACAGATTTCAGATCTCCACTAACACGAACTATAAACGTCCATTAACACAATCTATAAACTTCCACTAACAAACACTATAAACTTCCACGAACACAAGCTTCAAACATCCAATAACACGGACTTCAAATCTTCACTAACACACACTTCAAAGCTCCACTAATGCATACATCAAATCTCCACTAACAAACTTTAGACCTCCACTAAACAAAACTCTAAACCTCTAATATCACAAACGTCGAACCTTCACTAACACAGACTTCAAACCACTACTAACACAGACTACAAACCACTACTAACACAGATTAAATGCACCAAATCTCAGTTACAACATGTCTACATTAATTATTTATTTTCCTAAACGAACGCTCGGATCAAATCTTTTAATATTTGAACCCAATCTTCTTCAGCAGGTCTTTCTTTGATAATGTACACATAATAACGAAAGTCGTGGGATAGTGTTGTGTGTATGTGTGTGAGTGTGTGGCTCTCTGTCACACTTTATCTATATTTCCGTGAGTGTGTGTATGTGTGTTTGTGGACATGGCAATTTTAAACTTGGAACTTTAAATTACCATGGGATCTTCAACAGCTAATCTTTCCACCATTACAGTAATGCTAGCTTTGACCCCTAAGTTTAGATACAAAAAAATAAAAAACAACTTTCAACAGGAAATATTGTTGTCTTCTTCTACGTCTTCTTCCCCTAAGTCTCTTCTATCCAACCCCTTCTTGTCTTCTTCCCCTAAGTCTCTTCTATCCAACTCCTTCTTGTCTTCTTCCCTTAAGTCTCTTCTATCCAACTCCTTCTTGTCTTCTTCCCTTAAGTCTCTTCTATCCAACTCCTTCTTGTCTTCTTCCCTTAAGTCTCTTCTATCCAACTCCTTCTTGTCTTCTTCCCCTAAGTCTCTTCTATCTAACTCCTTCTTGTCTTCTTCTATCCCATCTTTATTTTAAATGAACCAGTATTCCGGTCATCAACTTTAGGTACTGTCTGTAGAGCTTTTGTTCACACCCAATTGGCAACTAAAAAAAATTAAAAAGACTTTTTATCTCGTCAAAGTGTGCAATACAATGAATTGGAGATTCCACTACGGGAGAAGTGTACGAAATATTGTTTTCACAACTCACATTCCAGGGCAAAATTATCTTCAAATAGCATAAGTTTGTTTTCTCGTTTTTATTTAGAAACCAAAGAATAAAGTACTGAATGAAATATTAATTTGCCAAATAGTAGAAACGCACAATTATTTCTGCAAATTTGTAACTTTCAAAAAGCGAAAACAAAAATACAAAATATTAAGGAAATGCGTACCATTTTTTAATAAATGTACAGGAATACATTTGTACAAGCAAATCCACCAAATATAATTGTAAAGTACCAACCTTGACAGTAGCCTATAGAAATGATATCTTTCAACATCACAAAAATCTCGACTTGGAATTGTCCTCTCACAAAAATAATTGCAAGCGAATTACTGTATCGATCTTGCGTGTGCGTTGTATTTCCTCTTCCACAGATACAAGACACACAAAAATAAACAATTGCATGCAAAGGGATGGAAACCTTACCCACAAGCAGACGTCCGTGTTATCGCAGTCAACATTCAACACACAATAAGCGAGAAGCGCGCTATCTGTGAAATACCTTCACCGAGCTACCAGCCAGGGGCAGGAATCCGGTACTAGACAGGCGAGCAGGCCCTCTTAGAGACGTGATATTTATATCAGAAATCAGGCCCGCATACTTATCTTTCTGCAAACCTCTGTTACGTACACATACAACGAAAGTATTCTTCGCCCCCCATTACAGACTCGTTTCGTGTCACAAATTCTTCTGATTTTTGTGATTTTCTTTTTCCTGAATAACACTTTCTCTCATTTTTTGTACCAGCACCATGCTCTTATTTTACTGCTCTTATACTTTCAATATATCATTTAAAGCACAATAACTCATAAACACGTGACAAACATATAAATACACATTTTTTTATATTATTGTTGCCGTCGTATAAGGCACATCTTTCGATGTTTCCTAGGCCAGCCACACTCAACCACAGACAACATTCTTCCAGATTAATAGACCAGCCACACTCAACCACAGACAACAGTCTTCCAGTTTTATAGACCAGCCACACTCAACCACAGACAACATTCTTCCAGTTTTATAGACCAGCCCACTCAACCACAGACAACATTCTTTTAGTTTTATAGACCAGCCTTACTCAACCACGGACAACATTCTTTTAGTTTTATAGACCAGCCACACTCAACCACAGACAACTTTCTTCCAGTTTTATAGACCAGCCACACTCAACCACAGACAACATTCTTTTAGTTTTATAGACCAGCCACACTCAACCACAGACAACATTCTTCCAGTTTTATAGACCAGCCACACTCAACCACAGACAACTTTCTTCCAGTTTTATAGACCAGCCCACTCAACCACAGACAACATTCTTTTAGTTTTATAGACCAGCCTTACTCAACCACGGACAACATTCTTTTAGTTTTATAGACCAGCCACACTCAACCACAGACAACTTTCTTCCAGTTTTATAGACCAGCCACACTCAACCACAGACAACATTCTTTTAGTTTTATAGACCAGCCACACTCAACCACAGACAACATTCTTCCAGTTTTATAGACCAGCCACACTCAACCACAGACAACTTTCTTCCAGTTTTATAGACCAGCCACACTCAACCACAGACAACATTCTTCCAGTTTTATAGACCAGCTACACTCAACCACAGGCAACATTCTTTTAGTTTTATAGACCAGCCACACTCAACCACAGACAACATTCTTCCAGTTTTATAGACCAGCCACACTCAACCACAGACAACATTCTTCCAGTTTTATAGACCAGCCACACTCAACCACAGACAACATTCTTTTAGTTTTATAGACCAGCCACACTCAACCACAGACAACATTCCTCCAGTTTTATAGGTCAGTTACACTCAACCACGGACAACATTCTTTTAGTTTTATAGACCAGCCACACTCAACCACAGACAACATTCCTCCAGTTTTATAGACCAGCCACACTCAACCACAGACAACATTCTTCCAGTTTTATAGACCAGCCACACTCAACCACAGACAACTTTCTTCCAGTTTTATAGACCAGCCACACTCAACCACAGACAACATTCTTCCAATTTTATAGACCAGCCACACTCAACCACAGACAAGATGTCTTCCAGTTTTATAGACCAGCCACACTCAACCACAGACAACATTCTTTTAGTTTTATAGACCAGCCACACTCAACCACAGACAACTTTCTTCCAGTTTTATAGACCAGCCCACTCAACCACAGACAACATTCTTTTAGTTTTATAGACCAGCCTTACTCAACCACGGACAACATTCTTTTAGTTTTATAGACCAGCCACACTCAACCACAGACAACTTTCTTCCAGTTTTATAGACCAGCCACACTCAACCACAGACAACATTCTTTTAGTTTTATAGACCAGCCACACTCAACCACAGACAACATTCTTCCAGTTTTATAGACCAGCCACACTCAACCACAGACAACTTTCTTCCAGTTTTATAGACCAGCCACACTCAACCACAGACAACATTTTTCCAGTTTTATAGACCAGCTACACTCAACCACAGGCAACATTCTTTTAGTTTTATAGACCAGCCACACTCAACCACAGACAACATTCTTCCAGTTTTATAGACCAGCCACACTCAACCACAGACAACATTCTTCCAGTTTTATAGACCAGCCACACTCAACCACAGACAACATTCTTTTAGTTTTATAGACCAGCCACACTCAACCACAGACAACATTCCTCCAGTTTTATAGGTCAGTTACACTCAACCACGGACAACATTCTTTTAGTTTTATAGACCAGCCACACTCAACCACAGACAACATTCCTCCAGTTTTATAGACCAGCCACACTCAACCACAGACAACATTCTTCCAGTTTTATAGACCAGCCACACTCAACCACAGACAACTTTCTTCCAGTTTTATAGACCAGCCACACTCAACCACAGACAACATTCTTCCAATTTTATAGACCAGCCACACTCAACCACAGACAAGATGTCTTCCAGTTTTATAGACCAGCCACACTCAACCACAGACAACATTCTTTTAGTTTTATAGACCAGCCACACTCAACCACAGACAACTTTCTTCCAGTTTTATAGACCAGCCACACTCAACCACGGACAACATTCTTCTAGTTTTATCAAGGCGTATTCGGCATTCAAATAATTCGCATAAATACCTGAACAGCGTGTGAAATCACTTAGCCCTAAAAACAGATGAACTGCCTGCAATTCTTTAAATGGACGACAGATAATGGAACGTGAAGACTACTCAATATTTATTCTTAGTTTTCCGTTTTGCTCGTAATTAGAGTCTGAATGGTTGAGGTGGTGGTGGTGTTGGTGGTTATGGTTGAGGTGGTGGTGGTGTTGGTTGAGGTGGTGGTGATGGTGGTAGTGTTGATGGTGGCGATGATGGTCGTGGTGGGGGTGTTGATGGTGGTGGGGATGGTGATTGTGGGGGTGGTAGTTGTGGTGGTGATGGTAGCAGTGAGGGTGGTGGTGGAGGGGAAGGACAAGGGAGATCACCACTTCAAATTGGCCCGGTATGCAGCATTCAGAAGGTAAATGTAAAGATAATTCCATAGTAGATACTGCTGTCAGTAATTAAGTGTTATAGGTTTCATTGTACTAAGCCTAAGCTTTACATGGGGTGTGTTTGCTAGTTCTCTTATTTCGTTATCTATCCTTCCTTGAAATTAAACTAGGTACCTATTTACATCCAGTTTAACTGCAGCGTGGCACAATCGAAAATTGAACCCACTCATTTGCCGAGGTAAGTGAGGACTATCATTCTGTTTCTTAGACACACAGTAACATCAAACGTGGGACATGCCAGCTGTAGCAATTTGATTTCATGACAAAATGTCTTTTATCCACGTGTGCAACCTTCTTAGCCGACATTTTCAAAATGTTTGAATGACGTGTAAAAATTATTTTCTTAGTGATACCAGAAACATCCTAAGTGGTCTTTGTGTTTGTTTGTTTTGTTTGTTTTTTTGTTTTTTCTCAATTCCCCAAGGCGGGTGTGCGTTACACTGTGGTTTTTATTTTGCGCCTGTCGACCCAGTGCATCCGACTTCAGCATGCATTTTATGTATGGGTCTGCTTCCTCCTGCATTTTCTAAGGTTTTGCTTCCCTGGGGTAACGGCCGGTGCTGTGATGGGGATCGAACCCAGCACCTTCTGGTTGTGAGCCGTGCCACTTAACCACTAGGCCACGCCGTCCCCCGTCTTTGTGTTTGACGAGGACAAGAATAGCACCACTGCCCCATAGAAAGCATGTCGTAAGACATAAATCCGGCATAAATCCGGCATAAATCCGGCATAAATCCGGCCATGGTTAAGTGGTTTGTTAAGAGAAGCATAGATTGCACTTAACAGGCTGTGGGTCTACTTTGCTCTAGTGTTTCTTCTTCTTCTGCGTACGCAGTCAGACAGTAACCATTATTTTTTCGAAAAAAGCGGCGGTCATCCTGAGGCTGTCGCCACTGCCATAGAGCTTGTCTTGCAGTTCCACTGGTGATGGCCACATCTGCTCTCTCTGATCCTCGTATGTCGGGCAGTTCTGCAGCAGATGTTCAGCGGTCATTTTACAAGTACCGCACGGGCATTCGTCGGTACACCCTATCTTCAATTTGTTGAATAGGTGGTACCTGAGTCTATTGTGGGCAGTGCGAAGTCTGAAGAAAACGACCTGCTCTCTTCGGTTCAACTGGTAATAGGCATCGTTTTTGGTGTAACCAGTATGTTCGGTTTCCAATTTGGTCATGTATCTGGCTTTGATAAGCCGTTTTGACTCTTCGTACGTCATACTGGTATCTGTTTGTGGTAGTCTTGCACCTTCTTTTGCCAGTCTGTCTGCCTCCTCGTTGCCTTGGATGTTGCAGTGTGATGGGACCCACTGTACCACTACCCTTTTTGGTGCGGACTGCTGGCACAGTTTGCAGAGTGCTGCTCTTAAGTCATTAAGCTCAGTGTTTTTCTGGCGTTTTAGCGCTGTGACTACGGCGAGAGCATCTGTCAGCAGGACTATATGGCTTTCATTTTCACTGTGTGTCACCATTTCTTCCACTGCCGCCCTCAGTGCCTCTGCCTCCGCTCTGAAATTGCTTGTGTACTTACCAGTAGCGAATGACAGTGTTATTTTTCTGCCATTTACTAGGTTCAGGAATGCTCCTGCCCCTCCGTTCTGTGTTGTGTTTGTTACAGAACCGTCGGTGTATGCATGGGTCCAGTCCATGCTTGGGTAGCTTTTCGTAATGAAGCTTAGGGTAGTATCTCTCCTTTCTTTTTCAGTCTGGCAGTTTTTGTTTGCAATACCTGGTATATTTTCTACCACCTCTGGAAATATATCCTGCCTCCAGGTAGGTTTTCGTACAGTAGTGATGGGTTTTGGTGTTGTTAGTGCGTTTATGGGATCTTCGTACATCTTTGCGTTGGCTATTTCTGAAAAGTTTCTCCGCTTTAGTTTCCCATTTCCCAAATTGTTTAGTCTCTGGTGCATTGGATGGTCGGTCAGTCTTCGGAGTTTCTCTGACTGCAGCTGGGCTCTGCAGTCTCTTCTATCGGTCATGGATTGCAGTTTTGTAATCTTTTCAAGTTCTACAATTGGCGTTGACTTCATGCCACCTGTTATAATTCTCATGGCTTGGTTTTGAAGTTTGTTAACTTTATCGAAGTTCGCCTTCGCTGCTGTTGTCCATGCCGCAATGCCATACTCGAGAACTGGTCTCACTCTTCCAGTGTACAGTTTCTTTAGTATGCCTTCGTCTGCTCCCCAGCTTGTGCCAGCAAGTTTCCTCATGATTGCCATTCTTTCTCTGGCTTTCATTCGGTTTCTCTCAATCTGACTTTTCCATGTCATGCGCCGATCAAATGTGACTCCCAGATAGGTTGGGTTGTCGTTTGGCTGCAGGAATTTGCCATTTAGACTTAATTTGGTACTTTTGGGTTTTAATGAAAGCGAGAATATTGTGCATGTGGTTTTCTCCTCGTTTATTTTGACCAGCCATGAGTTCGCCCACTCTTCCAGCGATGTTAGGGCCGTCTGCATCCGATTCCTTGCTATGGTGAGATTCTTTTCAGAGGTCCACATAGCCAGATCGTCTGCAAACATTGAGCTATGGACTCTTCTTGGTATATTCTCTGTAATATCGTTTATATATACCAGGAAGAGTGTGGGTGACAGTACTCCCCCTTGGGGTACTCCCTGCTCGAGTGTCACCTTTTTGCTCATCTGCCCTTGTACTTGGACTCTGGCCGTTCTTTGTTTGAGGTAGTGGTTGATCCACTTGTACATCTTCCCACAAACATCACTTCTTCTTAGCTTGACTCTAAGTCCATCTTTCCAGACTTTGTCAAATGCCTTTTCCAGATCCACCCAAACAGCTACTGTGTGTTGCTGTGCCTGGTAGGCATCTTCTATCTCCAGGGCTATGAGGATGACCTGGTCCTCAGTGGATCTGTGCTGTCTAAAGCCGGCTTGCTGTGGAATTAGTATTCGTTTTTCTTCCAGATGCCACATCAGTCTGGTGTTTATCATCCGTTCCATCAGCTTGCCGACACAGCTCAGTAGGCTTATGGGCCTGTATCCATTTGGATCTGTTTTGTCCTTTCCTGTTTTTGGTACTGGTACCAATATTGCGTCTTTCCATGCCTGTGGTACAATTCCCCTTTTCCAGCTTTGGTTCAGGACCGATAGCAGTTTCCTCTTCGCTGTTTGGCCCAGCCCCATCAGCATTTCATTTGTTATCCCGTCTTTTCCGGGAGATTTCCTTTTCTGCTCTAGTGTTTGAGTCTATTAAGATGGACTCCCACATCGGTTAATCACCCTCCGTAGCACTTGTCACAACGCAGTGGAGTTATAAGTTGCTCGAGGCTAGTCCGCTAAGAAGGAAATCCTCCCCCCGGCAACATCCAGCTACGCCAGAGCTGGGACTGCACATGAACATCTGCCCCTGATGTAGAAGTTCAGGTCGACTAAGACTAAGAAAACACCAGAAACTAGAATCCACAAGAGTGATTGATACATTATATTCGCAATGTGTCTTCATCAAATATCTAATTTTGCAATTGTGAGTGTTTTTAAGTCGCAACAGACCACAATAGCATCATAATTTAATAACAAAAGTTCCATAAAAACACTAATATTCTAACAGTACAACAGAATGAATAATTTATGAAATTTTAGTCACAATCAGTTCATTTATGAAATAGAAACCCTCACGACAAAATGGCTTAACAAATAAAATACAAATAGGTTTTGGTACAGAACAAAAAAATACAGTACTGACTTTAGCTGCAGTTTGATCAATAGAATAGTGCATCAGGCATGAAAGAAGGTAATTCTCATAACGGTGTCGAAGACATATATTGAACAAATTCAAATAGATACAGACCTAACAGTTTACTTAGCTGTGTGTGAAAACTCACGGATCTAATGACAAAAAACTTGAAGGCAAACAAATGTTAATTCCACAGCAAGTGGATTCAGATCACCCACATGCACCGGAGAAAATATTCCCTCGAAGAAACAAACAAAAATAAACATACAGGAGAAGTTTGGGTGGATTTCGAAAAAAAAGTATTTGACGAAGTACAGAAAGACGGATTGAATGTCAATCTGCAAATAATTTAAGATTGAAGGAAATTGTACAGATGAATACATCTCTATCTTGAGAACATAACCTCTAGAGCTCCATTTCAAGGACAGACCAGAAGAAAGATGATACGGAAGCAGGGCTCCATCATGTCGCCAACATTGTTCCTAGCTTATATAAATGATAAAACAGAATATTCAAAACATTGTGAGCAGATCTTTTTTTGGCGATGATTTAGCATTGTGTATCTCAGAGGAAATCACCACAACACATCAAGAACTCGAATACAACATGCTATAACATCATTAGGTGGTCAGTGCATGGTTCATAAAAAAATATACAGCACTTTGCTTCCTTTCTCTCTCTCTCTCTCTCTCTCTCTCTCTCTCTCTCTCTCTCTCTTTCTCTTTTAAATATAAAAGAGCTCTAAATAGAGGCTCACTTGAAACAATAGAACTGGATGAACACCCACACTATGTAGGTATTACTTTTGATCGGTGTCTGACGTAGAAAACACACATAGAGAGAAATAGAATGGGTTCTATATCAAAGCTAGGAATGGCAATTATGAAATGAGAACTTTCTGGCCCAACTTGGGAATAGAGATTTAAAGAAGTAACACACTGGACGTGTGAGGTCAGCTCTAGAATATGGAATAGCAGCATGGGCAACTACAGCCAAATCAAACTTTCAACAAATAAATAGAGTCCAAAACCAAGCAATGAGTATCACAACCGAGGACATGTGTACCACAGCCATTAAGGAACTAGAAAATATTAGGAACCTTCAACCAATAGAAGGGACAACATGGATCAACGACAACATTAGAAATGCAGAAGTCTCAGAGCCATGAAATGTACCAGAGAATATATGGACCTGGAAGGGAAATATTCAAACTGAGCAACTTTGTAGCATCAGAACCAACAAAGTGGGGAATATATCCTATAAATAACATTTCACAAATACACCATCCCCACGACATATGCTTCCCACCTGCCGAAAACAGTGATTTCCAGAGCTGATGGAAAACATTCCTGACATTGAGAAAAAGAACAGCCAGCTCGAAACAGAAATAAGGGCCCTACCTGTAAAACACATAGAGAAACGCTACCTAAACAACAGCAGGATCCGTTTATATACAGATGAATCAGCAAGAAATGCAGCAGAGAGTAGAGGCGGTTGAATCCAGTCTAAAAACAGCAAATGGAAAATTTTTAATAACTTCAGACACGAGAAACGGGCCTTGAAAACTGCAGCAGAAGTTATAATGACAGAGGAAAACAAAGAGAGACAAATGGCACTGTACATACATTCGCTGTAAATTGTTGGTGCACTGCGAAACACATAAAATGCAGTTGTCTTCAATGTTTAAACCATTTAATTATCGGAATACCATCGTATGCAATACGTGACTTTGTTCCAAATTTCTCTTGAATCTGTACGTTCGTCAATGTCTTTTCTAGTGGTCACGCTCGCTTTCACAGGTGTTTTATTTCATAGCTAGCAGTATCTTGTTAGTTAACATTGTCTATGACACAGAAAACAGGAATTTGGTTTGAATACACTGTTGATCGCTTGTATTTATATCTCGTCTGTTTTCCTATTACAGATACTAGACTCGCGAATATAAACAATGGCGACCAACGGGATGGAAACATTACCCAGAAACTCACGATCGTGTTACCCAATTGACCTTTTTAACATACACAATAAGCCGCCAGAGAAGTAGCAGTTGGCCCAGCTTTCACGGTAGTATGTCTCTTGGCCAAGGGACGCGGGATTAAAATCATGGTATGGCAAACATTTCTTTTCTATCTGGGTGAAAAGTAAAGATCTATGCTGCACACTTCGCGACTACTGCAGATGTAAACTATCTTAATTCTTCAATCATATAAATCACCATCTCCTGGGAATAGAAGCAGCAATAATAGAATAATACCAGAAAGAGCCTGAAAAATTCAACAAAATAGCTGACTCAGTTACATGTGACCTGATTGAATAAAGAGGTGGGTGTGTCTAGTGGCCATCTAAACATGGAAAGACTTCATTTGTCCATTTGGATGTCGCAGTTAAGATACTGTCTGGTGGTCATCTAAACATGGAAAGACTTCATTTGTCCATTTGGATGTCGCAGTTGAGATACTGTCTGGTGGTCATCTAAACATGGAAAGACTTCATTTGTCCATTTGGATGTCGCAGTTAAGATACTGTCTGGTGCCGACAAGATAATGACGAATGAGCTGACAGCAGCCAACGACTCATCTGGCTGCTTCCATCGGGGTCAGTAAACCACAGCTGACCAAGACCCTAATCCGCTTCGAAGTGGCGGCCCTGGAAACAAGCTACACTAGTGCAGCCTGGCTAAGTGATAGGGATCACAGAGAGAAGGCAAACCCAGTACCAAAATATTGGCTCAAATTGGATGTGTCAGATCGAAATGCGCAGATATTGTAGTCTGGCCGTAAACAACAACCTAACGTCATATTCAGGACGAACGCCGAAGAAGTAGAAGAATATACCGTTTGCTCAACAAACCCGATACAAGCTAAATATGATTATAACAGCACAAGAGATCGAGATAGCGCGGAACATCTGCTACAAAGGCGTTCAACATATGAGTAACAGAGAAAGCATAAACGACAACCAACAGCACCACTAATGGACACGCTATATGGAGATCCAATATCCTCAGACTATCCACTCTTTTCTGTAGAAATTCTCACGTTGATGTTAAAACTTACGCAGGAGATGTAGAGAAGGTCTGATAATACATAGGAGAATGAATCTGAAGTAGCCACTATTCTAGAGTTATTTGTTGCTGTCTCCGTCAGCTTTACATACAAGATTCTCAACTGCCTTGACTTCAGCTGGACATAAAGTTATTATGAATTCAGCAACACACTGGCTCTCGTCCTTCGGCCCTATACCAAGTAATAGTATATGCACGCGTATCTGTGTTCCACTTATCTGCCATCAGCTTATTTGGACGGTGTAGTTAAGATATTGGCTAGGGCCGAAGAGGTTCATTTCTCTGCCAACGGAGGAAGAAGCATTTCCCCCCCCCCCCAACATCGCTGAGGGGGGTGGGGTGGAGGGAGTATGGGTAAGGAGGAGTGGGGTCTCAAAATGATGGCTATCGGCGAGTTGTGATGGATGTATACACTACTCTCACTTTGGAGTGAGGTGAAAGGGGGGGGGGGGTGTCTCAAAGTGATGACTATCGGCGAGTTGTGATGGATGTATACACTACTCTCACTTTGGAGTGGGGTGAAGGGGGGGGGGGGTCTCAAAGTGATGACTATCGGCGAGTTGTGATGGATGTATACACTACTCTCACTTTGAAGTGGGGGGGGGGGGGTCTCAAAGTGATGGCTATCTTCGAGTTGTGAAGATGTATACACTACTGTCACGTTGGAGTGTGCTCGGAGTTGGATTCTGTTCAGGTGATCATTGGGTAGGATAAGTTGAGTTCTTTGCCAGAAAATATTGCTCTAATCCCTCCTTGTGAGTTGATTGATGAGGTCAATAATATGATCGCTTTCCGTATGTCTGCATATCTCTAAAACGGTTGTGTTCAGCCAGGAAGTAAGAGTTAAGGTAACAGTTGCCGTCGGGGATGAAGATAACTTTTCATGAACTCAGCCGCAGCCTGGGAGTACACACTGCTAATTATTGGAACTACTTTGATGAGGATCTAGTTCTTGATGACGCAACCGTTCTTCAGTAGGAGATGTCATCTAGACAAAGTGGCGTACATCGCAATAATCGTACCTTTCATAGGGAATGATTAGGTCTACGTTGTGACAAGGTGGGCCCACATAAGTGAGCCGTCTGCACTCAACCAATACATCACATCCACTCCGCTATATGTATCATTCCACTGTCTATATTACTCCACTGTATGTATCACTCCACTATTTACATCACTCCACTGTTTATATCACTCCACTGTATGTATCATTCCACTGTCTATATCACTCCACTGTATGTATCACTCCACTGTCTATATCACTCCACTGTCTTTATCACTCTACTGTCTATATTACTTCACTGTCTGTGTCATCCACTGTCTACATCACTCCACTGTCTATATCACTCCACTGTATGTATCATTCCACTGTCTACATCACTCCACTGTCTATATCACTCCACTGTCTACATCACTCCACTGTCTATATCACTAAACTGTCTATATCACACTACTGTCTATATCACTCCACTGTCTATATAACTAAACTGTCTATATCACACCACTGTCTATATCACTCCACTGTCTGTATTACTCCACTGTCTGTATCACTCCACTGTCTTTATCACTCCACTGTCTATATCACTCCACTGTCTATATCACTCTACTGTCTATATCACACTACTGTCTATATCACATCACTGTCTATATCACACCACTGTCTATATCACACCACTGTCTATATCACACCACTGTCTATATCACATCACTGTCTATATCACACCACTGTCTATATCACACCACTGTCTATATCACACATCTGTCTATATCACACCACTGTCTATATCACACCACTGTCTATATCACACCACTGTCTATATCACACATCTGTCTATATCACACCACTGTCTATATCACACATCTGTCTATATCACACCACTATATATATATCATTCCACTGTCTATATCACACCACTGTCTATATCGCACCACTGTCTATATCACTCCACTGTCTGTATTACTCCACTGTCTATATCACACCACTGTCTATATCGCACCACTGTCTATATCACTCCACTGTCTGTATTACTCCACTGTCTGTATTCCTCCACTGTCTGTGTCATCCACTGTCTATATCACACCACTGTCTATATCACTCCACTGTCTGTATTACTCCACTGTCTGTATTACTCCACTGTCTGTGTCATCCACTGTCTATATCACTCCACTGTCTATATCACTCCACTGTCTATTTCACTCCACTGTCTATATCACTCCACTGTCTATATCACTCCACTGTCTATATCACTCCACTGTCTATATCACTCCACTGTCTATATCGCTCCACTGTCTATATCACACCACTGTCTATAAGACATACCTTAACCCTGACTTGACATTCCTATTTCTCTTTCATCTTTTCTCCTATGGCAGACCACGTTGCACTATGTCTTACGCCATAACGGCCCAGGGCGTTCAACTTCAGCAATGATTTTTAAAATTGATTTACCTCCCACGGGTACGGTGTTGCTGTACCATGAAACCAAACACAATCCAGGTTGAATGCAGAGTGGTGAGACTAATCGCGTCGCCCCGCCCAAACATTGGACGAAGGAAAACATCAGCTGGGAAGATTGCCCTTCTACCTCCAGAGACATCTGTAACCTGGTGAGCTGGATAGAGTGGCCTATTGACACGCAACTCAATGTGACAGTAGGAACTAGGACAGAGGTATCCAGCCTGTTAAAGTCACCGGCCGCTTTATCAATTTTGGCAGATCTGGGAAGTCAGGCATTCAATATAATTGATCATGCACGATAAATATAAGTTCATGTATGTAATATTGTACTGTATACGTGTCGATGCGTGTGTATAATTAAAAGTTAGAGAGAGGCGACTGATGGACAGGTTGGTAGAATCCATAAAGATGAATTTCCAACGACACGGTTGTCGACATCAGAAACGAGGTCCAGAAACGGTTACTTAGACTCACCAAAGCGTCCACCAGAGCACATGTGAACAGACATTATAAAAAAAGATGCCTAAATAATTAATGAAAGATGTAGTTGTTGTTGTTGAATGCTCACAATGAGTAGGTTTACTCTTTTGTGGGCCCTGAAGAGGATGTTAAGTGACAGGTTGCAGTAGCTTTCCTCACATCCTGAGCGTACTGGTGAAGGTGGACCGAGTCCTCCAGGAGGTTGTGCTATGCTTGGCTTCATCTGCGTGTTGCTCACTACTACGGGGATCACGTCGATCCCTTACCGTGTTAGCCAGGCTGCCATGGAAACAGTCTGTTTCCAGGAAAGGCTACAAGGAAGCCAAGCTGAGGGTCTTGGCCAGTATGTTTAGTCTGACCCTGACCAACATGTCTGATCAGTATGTTTAGCCTGACCCTGACTAACATGTCTGATCAGTATATTTTGCCTGACCCTGACTAACATGTCTGATCAGTATATTTTGCCTGACCCTGACTAACATGTCTAATCAGTATATTTTGCCTGACCCTGACTAACATGTCTAATCAGTATATTTTGCCTGACCCTGACTAACATGTCTGATCAGTATATTTTGCCTGACCCTGACTAACATGTCTGATCAGTATATTTTGCCTGACCCTGACTAACATGTCTAATCAGTATATTTTGCCTGACCCTGACTAACATGTCTGATCAGTATATTTTGCCTGACCAGATGTTAGTCTTCCTCCCCAAGGGCTAGAGGAAAAGGAGGATAGACAGCGTAAACGAGACCTGCCGTAAAATGGTAAAAAATGTTACCAAGGCCACGAGAGAGGCGAGAGACAAATACATACCACGACACTTGGCTACAACCCGGTAGAAAGTGAGACGACAAAAGAAGAAGAAGAGGAAGAAGAAGAAGAAGAAGAAGAAGAAGAAGAAGAAGAAGAAAAAGAAGAAGAAGAAGAAGAAGAAGAAGAAGAAGAAGAAGAAGAAGAAGAAGAAGAAAAAGAAGAAGAAGAAGAAGAGCAGGTTGGAATGTTGCCTCGGTCGATAGGTTTATATTCCCTGAGTTAGGTTGTCCTTGACTTTGTCCAGGAAGTGTGGAGGGAAAGGGAGAAGACTAAGGGAGACACGACAACCACATTGTACATCATGAGTAAACTAGCCGCTTGCATAACATTGGTTAGTTTTCTTTACAACATGGTTAGAAAATGATTTTTTTCATTATCTTTTGCCAGTCGGGAATAAAATATGTTGTCATGTTGTTGTCCATCACAAGTTATGAAGACCACTCTCTTTGTTCAGCCGTGTGGACAGTCGTATCTCTTGCTGTGTCCGCTGAAATGGGTGACTTGCGCGGTTATTTGGATTAAAGTGAGGAAGAAACTGCGCCTTTTGTCAACCTCACTCACAGAGCCTAAGCTACCTTTTGCCAGTGGCAAGACATTCATCGAGACGATTGGAGATAGCATAGGATGCAGATTTTGCCTCAGGGTTACCACCGAAGCCTTTCCGTAAACATGTAACCCGCAGGGTAGAAAGGTTGTCATCGTAATGTAATATTTGGTACAAATGAACTTGAAACCAACAGGCTCAGTAAAAAGGACGTAAATAACTTCAGAACAATTACAAATAAAATGTGTTCGTGCGGATGGATACATAATATGTTCTTTGTTATCAAGAGGAGCCAGGCAGACAGACAAAGAAGATCACGTTTCTCCATTTCTCAAGTCACCTGTGTGCTGTTAAATATGGCTGTCAGTGTTCCATCACCAAGAGAAATGGAGAGTTTCATGGAAATGTTCCATGTTGGCATTATTATCTAAACGCAGAATAAAACGGTTAATGGTTCCGAGGTTTTGAATTGCACTGACTTGACCAACAGACAGATGTTTAAACCACTTGACCACTTGCTACTGTCTTAATTTGTTTTACCGGTAGTTTAATTGCTCTTCCCGCACAGGCAATACTACTTCTTTATATATGAGTTTCTATTGTTTCGAATGCCCACAATGAAAATGATTACTCTTTTGTGCACCCTGAAAAGGACGTTAAGCGGCGGGTTGTTGTAGTTTTCCTCACATCCCGAGCGTGCTGGTGATTCGGAACCGCGGTCCTCCAGATGGTTGTGATATAATTGGCTTCATGTGCGTGTCGCTCACTACTACGGGGATCACGTCGATACCTCAATCAGTTAGCCAGGATGCTATGAAAACCGCCCGTTTCCAGAGAGGGCTACTAGGAAACTGAGATGAGGGTCTTGGTCATCATATTTTGCCTGAGCCTAAATAACATTTCTGAACAGTATATTGTGCCTGACCTCACCAGTCTTCATTCCCTTATATATACGTGAATAGATTGTTCATTCTTCTCTTTCTACGAAGCTGATATTCTTTGATGAACCTTTATGTAAAGTCTGAAAAATTCATTGCGAGGGATTTGATATTTGTGCTATGATATCAACGTTTGTCAGTCAGTATATACCAGAGATCATCAAATAATGACAATCAAACAGATGTAGTCATTGGGTGAATGCAAGGGCCGTTTACATAGGAGCACAGTATAGGGCCACTGAACTTCTATGCGTGCTATAAAACGTGACTAAACGGTTGCATGAGGATAGCAACCTTATCGCGCAAAACAAATTCCTACAGAAACCATCACTAGAAACACATGCAAAGTTCTTTGGCGCAGGCATCTTAAATTAGGTCAACTGTAGTGGCAGACAGTAATTCTGACTCACGAAAAAATCCATTAGAAACGTCCCATTCCTAGGCTTCATTGAACATGGACGTCCCCATATGTGTTCAGTCCCTTTCATTAGCTGGACGTCCCTATATGTGTTCAGTCCCTGTCATTACACCTGGACGTCCTGATATGTGTTCAGTCCCTGTCATTACACATGTACGTCCCCATATGTGTTCAGTCCCTGTCATTACACCTGGACGTCCTGATATGTATTCAGTCCCTGTAAATACACCTGGACGTCCCTATATGTGCTCAGTCCCTTTCATTACCTGGACGTCCCCATATGTGCTCAGTCCCTTTCATTATCTGGACGTCCCCATATGTGATCAGTCCCTTTCATCACCTGGACGTCCCCATATGTGCTCAGCCCCTTTCATTACCTGGACGTCCCCATATATGCTCAGTCCCTTTCATTACCTGGACGTCCCTTATGTAATCAGTCCCTTTCATCACCTGGACGTCCCTTTATGTGCTCAGTCCCTTTCATTACCTGGACGTCCCTATATGTGCTCAGTCCCTTTCATTAGCTGGACGTCCCCATATGTGCTCAGTCCCTTTCATTACCTTGACGTCCCTATATGTGCTCAGTCCCTTTCATTAGCTGGACGTCCCTATATGTAATCAGTCCCTTTCATCACCTGGACGTCCCTATATGTACTCAGTCTCTGTCATTGCCAAAAGTGACTCGATAGAGCATGAACTCCGTCCCGGAGATGCTCCGAAATTTTCTCCTGACTTCGCCACATACCCATTTACAGCTGGGTCGACTTGGAGAAGCGGTCATATCAGAGAAGATCCTCGACATACCAAATCTCTCAAGCTGAGCAGGACGTGATGAGCCTTGTGCGCTAGGATTGTATGCAATCTATGCTCACAACCCTCAAGGCCACAAACTCTATAGAAAGAAAACTAAATCAATATCCGCTGGAAAAGTCCCAAAAGAACGTCAGATCTGATGAAAAAGCTCTATAAAAAAAACAAAATCAATGTTACCTAATAAAATGATGACAGAAACAAAACAGTGTTCCTAACAGATTTCTGCTTTTTTCCGTCGCTTCTCTTCTGTTTCTGGGGATGAAAAGCTCGGTTTGTATATACTTGCAATGAAGTTTGAGGATAAACATGGAATTTGTTTGTTGTGTCTATGTATGATGAAGGTCTGCCTAATTGTTTGCCTTCTTCCACCATTGGGTAGGGATTTTATAATTTTTTTTCGGCCTGTCTTTGTCCATTTTCAGTTGCCAAAGGTTCTTTTACATGCAGAACCTATGCACATGACTTTCTAGTTTATAGTGCATTTTCGATAGGACTAGGCATCCTATTTCAGTTACTGTGAGACCCATGAAACGGATTTAAACACCTACCAGAGGCGAGAGTCGTACCTCTCAGCTATAGCGCATTCACTACCACCCTCACCCCCATAAAGGATTCTTATGTCACAATAACCATGACAAACCATAGAAAAAGCGAGTTGGATAGTCTAACAGAGTCACTTATATGTACGAGATTCACATTAAACAGAGTTTAAATAAAACGGTTTCCTGTCCACTAGAAGACAGATGGAAATGAAAATACAGATGGGGGAAATAATAACCAAACTTAAGTAGGGTTACACATGGACAAAAACAATTGACTCACAAATAGTAGCACAGAAAACACATAGAGGCTAATTTAAAAGAAGCACATTAATCCTTACCAAGAATGACGACAACATTAAAACTGCTTCAAAAAAGTGTCTTCAAATGAAAACCTTAAAAGCTGGATAGAAATTAGAAAACTATGACTCTGTATTGTAGCTTGTTAATATGGTTGCTAAGGAAGTAGCGAGTGTCCTGCGCCTGTCATAACGGTGAAGGCCAGCATCATGACGTCATAATTGCAGATACAAGATGTCCGCTTCACCAAAAACAAGCAGCGTTTTGTTATCCGTTTTTTGAGCATCGAATGAAATTATATAGTCTATAGAAATTCATCGGCGAATGAAGGTCCAGTATGGACGGTGATGCAAGTTACAATACAAAAACATGGTTTTTCTCATTTCTATTGCCCTTTCAAGCTTATCACTTGAAGCCCCCACCCCCACTCCACACAGCCCCCCCCCCCCCCCCCTTTCGCAAAGTTAACAAATTATACACAGACTTGTATGCCTAAGGGGAAACAAACAAACTACAGAGATTGTTCTTCAAGTCTGTTAAATCGATGAGAGAAGTAAATTAAAGCACGATTATCTTCTACCAGGGGGGACCCAGTGGTAGAGGTAAGGTGCTCGCATCGGGTGATAGAGGTCGCGGGTTCAAATCACGGTAGAGACTGACATTTTTTTCACCTGAATCATCCGGTAAATATTTCCCATGTTCTCTGAGTAGTGAGATCAGACACCCGTGTGCAGTGGCGCGCACGTTAAAAATATCATAGCAGTTGGAAATGGAAAAGAGTAGGCCTAACGGCCGTTGCTCGGGCAAAATTGAAGTTAAAAATCGACTCAAATTATTCTAGGAATATTCGCTCCACAAAGAATATGTCGCAAAAAACGGGTCTGTGTGGCTGTAACTTCAGGTCTTGGTTATGTGGTTAGAGGATCGGTTTAGATGGCGCATGTTAGGCTACGGGTCTACCTTGCTCTAATTTACGCTTTCATCTCCACCAGTCTAAAAAAATAGGCGATCGTATATTCCAGGGGCTAACCGATAATGGGATTGATCTGGCAAGTCACCAGTGGATTTCCACCTGTCAACAAATATGAAACAAAGGAGGTGACATCTGCCCACGACGTATAACGACATAAGGGAACTGAAGATAGATAGATAGACTCTTCAACCCAGATTAGGTGTACACTTGTAGTGACGAGCGAAGCTCCAGCTTACAAGAGAAAAATATGTGAATACATTTGATAACAAATTTATATTTTTTGAGTGCATGTTGAGTAACCTTTATGTTGTTTTGGCAGCTGAATAACACCAAATAAGTTGTTGGTTTCAAAATATTATATATTAAAAACGTTTTACACAATTACATATATATATATATATATATATATATATATATATATTTATATATGTATATATATTTGTGTGTACATTTACATACACACACATTATAATCTTCCTGATGTAGGAATTCATTGAAATTGGTATCTCTTTGCCTGCTGCGTGTAATGAGATTCTGGAGCATTTCCCACAAAGGTTCATAGTCAGTTTAAATTTATACATTTCATTTCCCTTGTTAAAATTTTTCGAGGATAAAAATGTCTTAATGAAACTGTTCCCCGAGTTCGTGACTGGTATCAGCGCAGTTAGTCTAGAAGAAATCCACATGTGAATTTGAATGTCATTTCAATGACTTGTAACACGATAATCTTTCGAAGCTCTGAATGACAGTTATTAGAAGCTTCTGATAATTGTCAGGCGTATTGCTTCATATAAAGTTTGTGATGACTTGCTAGAAAGCATTGCAAGCAAATTTTGTATCGACTGTGAGAATTCAATTAAAACACATGTCTCGAAGAATTGATGTATACGTGAACCGATAAATCAATTTTCCATAATTTTAGTGAGTCTTGGAAATTTCTAAGGTATAAAAACCGTCCCCCATTTCGATCCATATCCTTGTCAAAGTTCTTCGTGATTCTGAATTTGATTTGAAAAGGAGAGAGCACGATCTTGCTGGAGCCCCTTTTAACTGGATGTCTACACTCACAGAATCCATAGCACAAATAATGACAAGAAGCAAATGTGGTTGTAATAACTGCTACAGATTGTGTCATCCAATTGACGCCCAATGACATTTGTTTCCTGAAGAATCACCTGGAGATGCGTGGGCTAGTGGTTAAGTGACACGGCTCACAACTAGAATGTGCTGGGTTCGATCCCCATCTCAACACGTGCGGTTACCCATGAAGCAAATCCTTAGAAAATAAAGGAGGACGCAGATCCGCAGGCTACACAAAGGCTGATACATAAAGAAAACATGTTGTCCTAAGCAAAACTGGTGAATAAAATTGGGGAGCGAGCAAATCTAGGCTGAGAAAGTCTGCAGTGAACTATGGATCAGCATGGTCTCATCGTGTAGCATGTCCTTTATAGAACGTCGCTCCCATCACAGTCTGTCTGAAAGAAATTCGTTCCCTTGCCAAAACTCCAGCCTCTGCCACAGTCATACTCAGGCATTCCTGGCTATCTTGGTGCCATCGTCTTCTCGGTCTACCCCTTCCTCTTTTGCCTGGCATGGTCTACAACATGGTCTACAGCAGCTAAATCACACCTACAAACCTTAGACAAGGTACAAAAAGAAGCGCTTCTGGTAATCACGGGCGCTATGAACAATACTCCAATACATGAAATGGGGAAAAAAACACAAACATCACACATTTATTTCGTAGACGGACACCAAGACTTTGGTACAAGCATAAAAGTACAGAAACAATACATATATGATGAAGATCTTATTCAGAGATCTTACTAGTGGAAGACTGAAGAGAAATATCTTTGTCCCAAAAAAATGTATCAGAACATATAAGTATGAATTACCAGACACCATTTACCTTCCAACTCCAAGAGAACAATAAAACCTCAGCATAAAAACAATCAACGCTACCATTTATTACATGGGAGAGAAATATACTCTTCAAGGAAAAACAACAACATGCGACATGATCCTAGAACTATACTCCAGAGAAGCATTGAGCGGTGAAGAATTGAGGTGCAGAAATTAACGTTGTTTATCCAGATCAAGAAAACGAAACGATTAGTTCGCCCACTGGAAGATTCTGGTCAAACGACTTGGTCAAATTTTTGCTGCAGAAATAATAAAGAGCATAAACCAATGTCGGCATTCTTTACAGGTGTAATGTCAGCATTCGTTACCGGTGTAATGTCAGCATTCGTTACCGGTGTAATGTCAGCATTCGTTACAGATGTAACGTCAGCATTCCTTGTAAATATTATGTTAGTATTCTTTACAAATGTAATGTCAGCATTCCTTACAGATGTAACCTCAGCCTTCCTTACAGATGTAACGGCAGCATTCCTTACAGGTGTAATGGCAGCATTCCTTACAGGTGTAACGTCAACATTCCTTACATATATTATGTTAGTATTTTTTATAAGTGTAATGTCAGTTCTGCAAGTTCTCGTTACTAATAGACTAACAACTGGAAAAGTTTGGAAAAGCCTTGGACGAACTGGAAGCCAAACGAAGAGTAGTTCTACAGTGCATACATCACACTGCAGCATTCCAGGGAAGGAGAGATCAAACAAGTTAGCAAAATAAGGAGCATCACGAGAACAGTACGAAAAAAAAACAATACCTCACAAGAAAAGAAGACCCTTGATCAAGCCCAAAAGAAAGTCGACCAAGCGAGAGACAACCGTCACTATCTTGTTCGAGCTGATCAGATGAACCTGATCTACATAATAGCAGGATATTACAGGTAGTACGAACACTAATACGAACAAGCACGATAAACAGTCGAATATATCCTTCCAGATGATAATATTGTTAGGCAACTGTGTTCTGAGCACTGTCTCACGGAGACAACAACCACACAAGCCTTCAATAAATTGTCCCCACAATATCCGTTATTGAGAGAACTCGATTTAACGAGTAGACATTGTGTACAAAATGTGGCGATTGAGAAAGGATGATGATGATGATGGTGGTGGTGATGGTGATGGTGGTGATGGTGGTGATGGTGGTGGTGGTGATGATGGTGATGGTGGTGGTGGTGAGGGTTATGATGATGGTGATAATGATGGTGGTGAGGGTTATGATGATGATGATGGTGGTGGTGGTTATGAAGGTGATGATGGTGATGATGATGATGGTGGTGATGGTGATGATGGTTTTATGGTGGTGGTGATGGTGATGGTGATGATGGTGGTGATGGTGATGATGATGATGGTGGTGATGATGGTGGTGATGGTGGTTATGATGATGATGATGATGATGATGGTGGTGATGGCGGTGACGATGGTGGTGGTGGTTATGATGATGATGGTGGTGGTGATGGTGGTGGTGATGGTGGTGGAGATGGTGGTGATGGTGATGGTGATGATGGTGGTGATGGTGGTGATGGTGATGGTGGTGATGGTGGTGGTGATGGTGGTGATGATGGTGGTGATGGTCATGATGATGATGGTGGTGATGATGATGGTGGTGATGGTGGTGGTGGTGATGGTGGTGATGGTGGTGGTGATGATGGTGGAGATGGTGGTGATGGTGATGGTGATGATGGTGGTGATGGTGGTGGTGGTGCTGGTGGTGGTGATGATGGTGGTGGGGATGATGATGGTGATGGTGATGATAGTGATGGTGATGGTGGTGGTGGTGATGGTGGTGATGATGACGATGATGATGATGATGATGATGGTGGTGGTGGTGATGGTGGTGGCGGTGATGGTGGTAATTGTGGTGATGGTGATGATGACGATGATGATGATGATGAGGATGAATACTCGAATTTCAAAGTGAGTAGATACTGTGTAAATGGTACCGGACTCTGAGCTATAAAACGCATTGCAATTTGAAAATAATTATCTTAAAGATGAATGTTCTTGGCATATTAATTTCAAAGGAATTCTCCCCAAAATGAACGTGCTAAACGTATTAATGGCAGAACAACAATATCAAAACAGAACATCCTGTAAGCAAGACTTTGGCAATAATTACAGTCAAAACAAAAACATTATCATCAAACTTCAATGGTGTCGATGTTGTGAACTTCTCGACTGCAGCTGCACAGTCATCCGAAAACTTCAATGGATTCAGAAGATGACCAGCTACTTCAAATTATGCTGTTCTATATATCTATCTTCAGTCCACTTATGTCGCTAGACATTTGAAAATCCACTGGTGACATGACAGGTCAATCCCAGCGTTTGTTTGCCTATGGAATATATGATCGTCTATTTTTGGGACTGGTGGATGTGGAAGTGTAAATTAAAGCAAGGTAGACCCGCAGCCTGTCAGGCGCCATCAAATCGTTCCGCTAACCACATAACCAAGACCTGATCGTATAGCCACACAGTCCCCTTTTGGCGACATATTCTCTGTGGGGCGAAAATCCCTAGAATAATTTGGGTCGATTTTTAACTTGAATTTTGCCCCGAGTAGCGGCCGTTATGCCTACTCTTTTCAATTTCCAACTGCTAATGTATTTTTAACATACTCACCACTTCACACGAGTGTCTGATCTCACTACTCAGAGATCAAGGAAAATATTTGCCGGATGATCCACGTGAAAAATCTCCGGGCTTCACCGTGATTTGAACCCGCGACCTCCAGCACCCGAGACGAACACATTACCTCAAACCACTATTATAAAGTTAAAGACATATAATTAACAAGTAAATAGCCCTGCACACCATCTCCTTCAACAATATATGCCGTGGGACTGCCCATATAATCTCTTAAATGATTATAAGTAACTTTAATTTCGACGTTCACAGATAAGAAGCCCGTGTCTAACGCATATGATTGTCATAGATAACGTTTTGTTCTGTTGCGTACTGAGTTGTCCTAATTGGTATTTGATGTTTGTTTTATTTAGTTGTATTGGGTACTGTGTAGTCATATTTCGTACGCGATACGGTAGTTGTGTTCTGTTGGGGGTTGAATCATTCGAATTGGTTCCAATGTTATATTGTTGTTTTGCTGTATACGAAATCTTTCTAATCTGTTTGCGATAATATATTTCTGTTTTATTGAGTCATGCATCGTCTTTTTATTATCAGGAAATCTAACTAAACTTAACGTCTTTATGCTACTTTAGAAGAATGTGCAGAGTATTTATACAACCAGTTTCATTTACATTTCCTTGCTCTAAAAACTATGTGCATCCAAAATATGCCTGAATGCATAAATTGCTCCTGCCTCCAGTACTTTCTGTGGCAATGCATTCCAAGCATTCACCACTTTCTGACTTAAAAACTATTTCCTAATATCTAATCTGAACCTTTCTTTAGTTAATTTTAGTTGTGCCTTCTTGTTCTCGTAGGTGGTTGTAATTTTAAGAAAAAAAATTTTTATGGTTTTTTTTATCCTTTTCTTTGATTATCTTATAAACCTGTAATCAAGTCACTCTTCTCTTCTCTAGGCCGGTTTTTCTGACTTTTCTCATAACTGTAATTCTGGAATTCCACTATCAGTTTTGTCGCTCTTCTTTGTATTCTTTCCAGCATGTTTAAATCCCCTCTAAGATAAGGACTTCACACCTGTACACAGTACTCCAATCTAGGTCTAACTAATGGTTTATACAGTTTGACTATCACTTCCATGCTCCTATGTTTAATATTTCTTTTGTTATCATACCTAACATTGCATTTGCCTTTTTCGCAACTACCTGATTTGCTCACTCACTTTACCTGTATGATATATATATATATATATATATATATATATATATATATATATATATATATATATATATATATATATATATATATATATATATATTTTTCTTTTCTAACTTTATAATATTGTTTCTAATTTTGTAATCTAGTTTGGTTCTATTGATAAATGCTTCGCTCTTACTTGCTATCAACAACTCTAAGTTTTGTTTTATTGGTTACTTCGTCGTCTTAATCTAGATTTATTGTATTTAGAGTTGCATCATCGTTTCACTATATACTATAATATTTGTATTTAGAGTTGTATCGTCCATCTTTCTATCATATACTATAATTTGTGTATTTAGAGTTGCATCGTCAAATTTGCTTTAAGATATTATATTTTTTGTATTTAGAGTTAAATTGTTGTTCCTTCTATCAGATACTCTAATTGTGTTGTATTTAGAGTTTAATATTTGTTGTTCCTTCTATCAGATACTCTAATTGTGTTGTATTTAGAGTTAAATATTTGTTGTTCCTTCTATCAGATACTTTAGTTTTCTTGTATTTAGAGTTTAATTGTTGTTCCTCCTATCAAATTCTCTAATTTAATTTAATTTAGAGTTATGTGTACTTTTTTTCTATCAGATTCTGTAATAACAATGGATCTGACGACATGAATAATTTACAATATTCCCTAAATCCAGGTAGGTACTGATAACAAAAATGGGTTGAGACAAACAATTGTGAATCTCCGAGTTGTATCTATCCAGTATTTCTGTGGCATTGAATTGAAACCTTAGACATACTCTGGCATTGACATTCTTCCTCTTCTTCTTCTGCGTACACAGTCAGACAGTAACCATTATTTTTTCGAAAAAAGCGGCGGTCATCCTGAGGCTCTCGCCACTGCCATAGAGCTTGTCTTGCAGTTCCACTGGTGATGGCCACATCTGCTCTCTCTGATCCTCGTATGTCGGGCAGTTCTGCAGCAGATGTTCAGCGGTCATTTTACCAGTACCGCACGGGCATTCGTCGGTACACCCTATCTTCAATTTGTTGAATAGGTGGTACCTCAGTCTGTTGTGGCCAGTGCGAAGTCTGAAGACAACGACCTGCTCTCTTCGGTTCAACTGGTAATAGGCATCGTTTTTGGTGTAACCAGTATGTTCGGTTTCCCATTTGGTCATGTATCTGGCTTTGATAAGCCGTTTTGACTCTTCGTACGTCATACTAGTATCTGTCTGGCATTGACATTCATTCTCTGCACTTGCTATTGTTTTTGTTGAAGGAATACCCACAATAGGTAGATTTACTCTAAAAAGGACGTTTAGTGGCGGTTTGTTTGAGCTTTCCTCACATCCCGAGCGTGCTGATGAAGGTGGATCGGGTCATCCAGGTGGTTTTGCTATGCTTGACTTCATCCGCGTATCGCTCACTACTACGGGGATCACGTCGATCCCTCGCCTTGTTAGCTGTACTGCCATGGAAACAGTCCATTTCCAGGGAGGCCTACAAAGAAGCCGATGTGAGGGTCTTGGTCAGAGTATTTTGCCTGACCCTGACTAACATGTCTGATCAGAATATTTTGCCTGACCCTGACTAACATGTCTGTTCAGTATATTTCGCCTGACCAGACATTGGTTTTACTTCTCGTCTCCCGTCTTCTTGTCTGCTGTTCCTCCATCTTGAGACGATATACTATTTATTTAAGCAGTTTTTAATGTTCAGCATTGTTTTGTCTTCTTTTTGGATGCATGATTTTTGTTTGTTAACCAGATATTATTTTTGGCTGTATTATGATTAAGTTTGTTCTTTGTTACGTTTGATATTTTTTTTTACAAAATTGTGCTCTTTTCGACAACAGGCAGTCTGTTTGCATCAGAAAGCATGGGCCATCAAAACATTAACATTATCCGGTCCTATAAAAAATATTAAATAAAACTTTTTGCCATTTTCCGAGGTCGCTGTCGGGTCAATTAACAAGTTGGAAAAGAAATCTCGGACACTCCAATAATATTGTTCAATGTGAAGTCTTTCCTTTCTGTGCTAATCTCTCATATCTGATGACCTATATTGGGAAGGTGAAAGAACGCCCTCTTTCAGGACTCCAGAGACAGACTGTTTAATGGCTCTGAGCTGACACTCACCTAACGAGACGTGTACGGCTTTGTCTAGCTTTACACACGCCCAGAAGGGACTGCTATTGTCTACTCCAGCTTCACCACTGGGATTCATTTACATAATGTGTACCTGGCTAGCGTTCCCCATTTTGATAACTTCAAATCTTCCCCTTGCCAGCTCTCGATTCTAATGTAAAAGGTAGATATCAGTTTTACAGATTGAAGCGAACCTTATTTCTGTTACTATTGCATGTTATGGGTGCTGATTTATTGTTTGTTGAACCCTCATGAATACCATGATGTCTGATGCTTTTAAAAATTAATACGGAAAGGGAAAACAGAGTAACATTTCCTATCAGCGATACGGAAAGATCATCAATCAACAGAAACGCATTTGCACCACAGAAACATTAGCTGTTCGGCATATTCAGATACACAAACTCATTCATACACTGGCCAGTACGTCATGATATCGTCCAAATGACTGTGGTCTGAGGTGAAAAGGTTCGTGCTTTCACCAGTAGAATCCAGAAAGACAAACATTTCATCAAACAATAAATAAATATGGCTGAACTTCAGTTTGAGGAAATGCACGCCTTGTCCAATCACAGATATCACTCAAATTGGTTATGTGGGGAAGTGTATTAGCGCCTACTCTCTTCTTGATATATATATAAACGACATAATTAAATGCTGCCATCAGCATGTCTCAAACAGCTTACACGCAGATGACTTCGCTGTTTTGACAGCTACAGAACATACAACAATAGTCTCATACTCGCTCCAAATGACAATACATAAGATGAAAAACTGGACAAAAGAGTGGAGACTGAAAATAAACCCCACCAAAACATCTATCACTCTCTTTTTACTTTCCCTAAACAAAATCCTACAGTTGTGCATTCAGACAATATGTATTCAACCAATGCCTTGTAATTTGATGTCCTGACATTTCAGAAGAAGTTAGCTGAGACCATACGAAAAGCGTCCTAGGCTTTTTTCTCGTTACACTCCATCAACTCATCTAATAGCTCGTCTCTGAAGAGTTCGAGGATTTGAAGAACGACACATACTCCCAACCCAATGTTCGATTCGCTGATTCTATGAAGTTTTGACATCTGATCAAGTACGGTCTTTGGGTTTAACATAGTATTTCATAACATCGAGTTTGATGTGTAGCGGGCGACATTTTTTTCGACATCCCTAATTGTTCATGCAGCGCAAAGTCTTTGCTTGGCTGTCCCATTCACATTAGAAACAGCTGTACTTCGTATATCTCAGCTGCAGACCTACAACCTTCAGGTCACAACAGAGAAGTCAGCCATACTTCCAATATTCAAGACCGTTCCACGGTTGGTTTAGATACTCGTAGGTTTCTTTCATTTACACAGTGTGTTTAACTGAAATGGATGGAAGTCCGTTAATATTATCTAGCAGCATCGCCTTGAGACTCAATTTTGAGACGCCTATGAATATTCGCCATTCTTGCAGGTCATATTTGATTGAAAGAGTATTCATCATACCATCTACATCGGAGCGGAGAACAAGGTCAACTTTTTTTTTTGAAATATGAAGCAAACTACTCATGATGACTGCAAAACAAAGTAACTGACTTTTTCCATTTAAAAAAAAATTCTTTGGAGGTTCAGGAACAAGAAGTTCTTTGCCGCACGGAATTAGTTCGAGAGCAAATTGTATTTTTGGCTAAGATATTGCGCACTTCTTTTTCTGGTGATACGAGCAGAAACATGTGGAACCGTGCATAAGTAACAGTCCTTAGCGTGTTTGATTGACATCCTCCAGATTATAGGAACAGCAGATGACATAGCCACTTTTTCGCTATCAGCAACGGAACACAATTTCTTGCACATATTTTGCAGCATATATGTGGAGTTCATGCCTTGTCCTAATCACCAATTTTGCATCCGAAATAAAAGTCATAGGCCGTTTTCAATATTTCCGTGATGACCCTTTTCATGGTGATGACGATTTATGGCCATAAACTGACCACAAGATGACCCTACGCTACTTCATTTACACAACTAACGACTGCATCATTGTCGTCAATGATCGTTGTCCCGAAATGTAACCACCTAACTACAAAATATTATGAACGTATGCAATGCCGTCTTGGTGTTGTGTGTAAGGCTGGCTGATGCAATACGACGCAAAAATGAAATATAAATGCAGTGCTAGGACATGGCTACCTATCTACTCAATGCAAACTGAATCGATTACATCAAAATCTAGCCAAACAGCGAATGCTTTTGTCATTTACGTGTTCAGAAGCAATAATTTAGTAAAGAATTGTTTTCACTTCAAAGGTAATTTGTGTGTTGCCGATATTTGTTGTCCAGTATAATTTGCCCCATCTTGCTTCTGTTAAAAGCGCCAAAAGATTTTAGCTAAGGTCACAAAGGTTATATTCAGGTCGCGATGATGTTCCCGGCACTTTTCTGGAATATGTCGATTCGCGAATCAGTTACGCCACTACCCATCCTGAATACGTACTGGCTATCTGAGTGTGTCCGGCTCTAGACCATCATTAAGACGACTGAGTAAGTCTCCACTTTATTACACCTAAAAAAAAACAGCTTAACTGAAAGAAAATCGAAATATGATCAAATGTGTTCCTCAAAATGATGTGATGCTGTGTCGTAGTTTTCAGCGCGCTTTTCATAAATGCGTCTTTTGGTCCGACATTTCCGGTTTCAGCTGATTTTTTTGGGATTTTTTTATACAGGGTTTGCCTTCCCACTGCCACCCCTAATCTTAGCCAGATTGCACTAGTGCAGCCTGTTTCCAGGGTCACCGCTTGGAGGCGGAGCAGAGTCTTAGCCTGCTCTGGTTCGCTGACCCTGATGCTGTCAGCTCAACTAACACCATGACAAGGCAGACGTTATAAGGGGAAAACACAACATTGCGCAGTTTAAATAACATGCAAGGCAGACGTTATAATGGAGAAACAGCATACGAGAGTAAAAACATCGATCAGCTTAGCATCATACCAAGACAGATACTATAAGAGAGACATGACATTAAGCTACCTCACTATGACAAGACAGATACTATAAGAGAGACATGACATTAAGCTACCTCACTATGACAAGACAGATACTATAAGAGAGACATGACATTAAGCTACCTCACTATGACAAGACAGATACTATAAGAGAGACATGACATTAAGCTATCTCATTATGACAAGACATATACTATAAGAGAGACATGACATTAAGCTGCCTCATTATGACAAAACAGAAACTATAAGACAGAAGCAACACCCGACAGTTTAATATCACGGAAAGACAGAAACAGTAACAGACTTGATAGACAGACCAGGGACATATTTGTGTAGAGGTCCGTAATTGTGAACACCCATCGATATATCACATTATGGAAGTAATACACAGCCACACATTTTGTGAATAAGAGAACGCAAAACTTGTAACAACCATCGTTATGTCACTTCTACAGTCCCATCCGCCAAATGCTACGCTGATACTCGGGTTACCGTTGACTCCTACCTCTCCTACGATAGATACCACATTGGCAAACCGTTTAAGCTTTCTCATGGGGTGTCACAAGCTTAAACACATTCCATACTTTATCCAGAGTTTTCTCTATTCTCTTCTTCTTTTAATTATTCTCTCTCTCCCGCGCGCTCTCTCTCTCTCTCTTTCTCTCTATCTGTTTCCATTTTACCTCCTCTCCTCCTATAATTAAGTAAATAATTAGTATCTGTCTAATCCACATTTTAATCTTTCTCTTTCTTTACTTCTTAGCATATCTTGTTCTGTAATTAAATAAATAATTAGTATCCGTCTAATCCCCATTTTAATCTTTCTCTTTCTTTACTTCTTAGTCTCTCTTGTTCTGTAATTAAATAAATAATTAGTATCTGTCTAATCCACGTTTTAATCTTTCTCTTATTTTCTTGGCTCTGTAATACATTATCTATATCAGCGCTTCTTAACCTTTTGCCCTTCCCATCTTGTTTCCTTCCGTGTGCCCCTCTGTCCTACCGGTAAAAAGGTAACTATTTGAACGTTCTGTTTGTAAATAGAACATGTTTTATTTATAATTTTTTTATAAATTATACAAAATACATTTACATAAAAATGCTTACGAGGTATTTCTCAGTCAATGTTATACTTATGCTTGATGACCAGAAACAAGATTTTTGTTAGATCTAGCTCTATTGCTGTGAGAGATAACGGAAGATCACATTTGTCCATTATGTTAAAGTAATTCCGCTAAGGCGTTTTAGACTGAGTAAATAATTCACGCGACTGAAACCTGAGTGTACCAAATAAGTTGTGGGAAATGCCATGACAAATTATTTTGTTTAATCCCAAAAATGTTGAAATTTTTCAGATAATGTACTTTTTATTCACAAATAGTGTTTTTCTTGACTGAAAGTTATTTTGGTTGCTATGGGCGCTTCTTACAGAGTAAGGTCAACGTCAGCAGCTTTCACAGCAAATAGATCAACTATCCAGGCCGTAGTAGCCATGTCCAGCAGATCACGGAATCGATCTTCCATATCATTAAAAAGCTGCTTCAGATGATTCCCATGCACAATTATTTCATCATCTTTCAATTCATCACTAACTGCTGCTAAAGAGGGAAACTGGACGAATTCTCGCCTTCCTAAATTGGTGGCATCCAACTTGACTTTTAAAAGAAACCCTGTAATAATTTCCTTGCTTGATGAAAGGTCACAACTCCTGCCTTTGGCTGTTTGTTTGACAAATTTAGCTGTTCGAAAACACCACACAGATCGAATATATCACATTTAGCGGAGGTCATCTTTTCTTCCATTTCCTTGCCTCTGAGAAATGTCACAACTGACTCGTACAGCAACAAAACGACAAAGATAGGTACATTTGGACAGCCAACGGACTTGTACAAGCAATAATAAGCCTGCAAAGTATCCGTTATTGTCCTTGCCAGTATGTCTAAACAGGTGGTTTTAGGATGCATTTGATTTCATATAATTTACTGCTTTTATCACAAGCTGTAGAGATTTATGCAAGCGTCCTGCTGGTGTTTTTGAACCCAAGTGCTGTAGGTGAACTACGCAGTTAATACAAAATACTTCTGGCAAACACCTTTCAGATATGCAATCAATTCTATGTATCTACCTGTCACAGAAGCATCCCCATCAGTAGGTCATGACAGAATGTTCTCCAGAGGGATATCTTTCTCATTGAAGCACTTCTTTACTTCTTCCAAAATTAATTAGTTACTATATTAAGTTTCCGAGCAAATAGCATTTCTTTTTTCAATTTGTCGTCCTGCAAATATCTAACATAAGTGATCAGTATTGATGTGCTATCTGGTAAACACGATTCATCAATTTGCACAGCAAACGGGAAAATACGCGAACGTATATTTCAGGGGCTACCAAAACGGTTGCTAACAGATATTGGGATTGACTTGGCAAGTCACCAGCGGATTTACGTCAGCCAAAAAATATGAAACATGGGAGGTCACACCTCCCCTCGACGTCCAACGACACAAGTAGACTGAAGATAGATAGAGATATAAACTTTGAACTGCGCGACTAGTTGACTTTCGACATCTGCCGTTTCGTCAATACGCCTCGACACTGATGAATTGCTCAAAGGAAGGAATTCGATCACTTCACAAGCATGTTGGTTTTTGACGATTGGAAAAACAACATCCACTGCTAGTACCATCAAGGATTTCCTTAGAGAATGGTTTTCCTTCCCTAGCTATCAGTGTAGATACCCCATAAGATGCGATTAAACCTTTGTAATTTCAAACCGATTTCAGAACAAACATTTTCTTCAATGTAGGTCTAGTTTCAAATGCATCTCCTAACCCTTGAAAATATTTAGTGGTTTATTGTTTGTGTCTTTAAGAGGCGTTTTCAAATGTTTCTGCAACTTACATGAACGCATTATCTCATTGGAATGTGCAGTCATTCATGTCAAACACAGTATGGTGGTGTCTTGTGGAATCTGTTTATCTGTTTACTCTTTTTCAGTGTTTTCTATTTTCTTCCCTTCTCTGTTTTCTATTTTTTGTCACTTCTCTGTTTTCTATTTTTTTTCTATTCTCAGTTCTCTATTCTCTTCACTTCTCTGTCTTCTATGCTCTTCCCTTCTCTGTTTTTTATTTTCTTCTTTATCTGTTTTCTATTTTCTAGATTTCCCTGTTTTCTATTTTCTTCACTTTTCTGTTTTCTATTTTCTTCATTTCTCTGCTTTAAATTTTTTTCCCTTGTTCGTTTTCTATTTTTTTCCCTTCTCTGTTTTCTATTTTTTAACTTCTCTGTCTTTTTAATTTTTTCACTTATCTGTTTTCTATTCTCTTCCCTGTTTTCTATTTTCTTCCCTTTCTGATTAGTTTTTTTTTCTAATCTGTAGTCTTTTCTGTTTTCCTCTAACTTTTCACTTCCTTCTGTGATCCTTTAGTCTTGTGCCATGTTCCTTCATTTACGCGATTTTCCCCTGTGGTCTCCTTAAAATATTCTGATACCCACAGGGGACCATATGACCCCCGATTGAGAAACGCTGACCTAGATTATCCTGTTCTTTTTGTTTGTGTTGTTTACCCTGGTGAAAATTTCTTGAACCGTATCAATCTAAACAATTGAAATTCGTTATATAACTTCACCTACGTTGTCTTTTGTCCTCGTCGAAAACTGTCGGTTGTGTATTTTGTTGTTGTGAATTTAATTTAGGTACAAGTAAAAACCGAACCTTTCTTGCTCCTGTAAAGTTTTACGTTGAAGTCCAGATTTCCTGCAGCTACCTGATTGTTATTTGTATAGCACCTGACGTAAGGTATTTCTGTAAACAGAAGAGACTTGATAATTTCTAGTTAGCGTTTTGTAAACTCAACCAATAAACAGAAGAGACTTGACAACCTCTAGTCAGCGTTTCCTAACCTCAATCTATAAACAAAAGAGACTTGACAACCTCTAGTCAGCGTTTTGTAACCTCAATCTATAAACAGAAGAGACTTGATAACTTCTAGTCAGCGTTTTGTAAACTCAACCTATAAACAGAAGAGACTTGACAACCTCTAGTCAGCGTTTCCTAACCTCAACCTATAAACAGAAGAGACTTGACAACCTCTAGTCAGCGTTTTGTAACCTCAACCTATAAACAAAAGAGACTTGATAACTTCTAGTCAGCGTTTTGTAACCTCAACCTATAAACAGAAGAGACTTGACAACCTCTAGTCAGCGTTTACTGAACTCAACTATTCCATCATTTGAAATAGACATATTTATTTATCAAACTCGGCATTAGCGAAGCTTGAAAATGATATTCCTATCACTCGTTATCTGTCGTTTCTTCTTCTTCTTTTCTTCTTCTTCTTCGTCTTCTTCTCAATTTCGCTCTTTATGAAGTATAGGCTGACCGGTGTAGAAGGTCCATAACTAGAACACTGCGACAAAGTATCTTGCGCACTCCTATGGCACTGGTTTCTGTAGCAGTTTGTTTTGCATTATGATGTTGCTAGCCTTTCACATCGTTCTCGCTAGTCGCACTTCGGCAAGTTGGATGATGCAGTGGGCTTTTTATGTCGTCCCAAACAGGGAGTGTGATGTCAACACCTGCTAATCTCTCAATTACATACAGTCATAGACTTTACCCCGATTGGTGGAGCTTTGGTCCAAACACTACATTTGGAAATACCCTAATTCAGCTTATATGAATCTTGTGTCTAATTATTTGTATGGTTTTATAAGCAATTGTTTTTACACAAGTTAGGTTGCTGTGCCTATTAGATTCCCAGGTCCCGTGACCCTCAGAAAGTTAAAATCTCTCACTTGCCCTATTTTAAAAAACTACGATTTTGGGGAAACTATTATCAGAATTAGACGTTCATACCTGAATTGCTTATTGACATCCCGACCCTTCCACCTCAGCCCCCTGTCCTGCTACATCTAGCTAGTAGCACTGTTCCCTCTCTTTCTCCGACCTTCGTTTAATCTCCCAGACACAGCCGTGTTGTGTTATCGGTGTGTTTGCGCGTGTAACCTCGTAACCAATGACATCTTAATAGCCTCTAACGAGCAGGAAATATTCCAGGCTATTCTCCTGTGTTTCTCGTTTTCTCTTCAGACCTAGTCCCTCTGGCCCCCGTCCCGGTTCTGTTTCCTTTAGCAAAGTTCGCAGTAGAAACTCTGCTCGAGACGGGGAAATCAGGATAATGAATGGATACATCTGAATTGTTAAGCTGCTGTAAGAGCTTGGTGGTTTGTAGAGATGTCCAGTTGTCGGGGCTTAGTTTCTCTGATACATTGAATCAGACGTTTATGTAATTCCTGGTTATATAGATAGACCATACTGTCTCATCTAGTTAAGAAGAATTAATTAGACAGTTTCCTGTCGTTGTTGTTATCGATACCAGGTTTATTATCAAAGGACGAGGCCGACGTTCAAAACCTCGACAAGACATTGGTTGTTTTCTATTTCAATCGGGGGTAAAATAAAAACCTTAACTTTGCATGGCGATTGCAATGACGTGTTATCTTTATTCCTCAAATCTGCAAATTCTTCCAATGGGCTCGAGGACTGGGAATAAACGCCGCGTTTAGTGATAGTTATTTGTTCACCAGTCATTCCACGGCTACTGTCAATTCCTCCCTCCCCTTTCTCTCCCCCCCCCCCTCCTCTCCCTCTCTTTGTTTATATTGTCTTCACCACAGTGGTTTCTGTCCGTCCTTCTAGCTAGTCTATTTGATCTCCGATAGGAGTATAGGAAAAGTACAGGAGCTTATTTCCTTGCAGAAACGGAACTGATGTCTGGGGCCGAAAATACATGACAGTGAAGGGGCTAATAGAAGCTAGGGACTCATCAGCTTTCAAGCGACGGCCCTGAAAACAGGCTGTACCAGTGCAGTCTGGCTAAGAGAATAACGATCACGGTAGGATGGCAGACCAAATCCCCCAAAAAGTTAGCTGAAACCGGATATGTTGGGCCGAAAGGCAGAGAAATCGCACCTTATGTCAGCTTGATGAAGTCTGTGGCAGGAACAGCTGAGATAGAGCAAGGGATTAAGTCTGGTGAGGGTGCAGCTTGGAGATCATTTGAGGCGTTCTTATAATTCTCGATCCACCTGTCTGATATTCCCTCTTTAAAGCTGCAAGTTATCTTCATAGCTCGATAGAATCCTGATCTTGATTTTGTTGTTGTTGTTGTTGTTGTTGTTGTTTCGAATGCCCAAAATGAGGTGGAATTTTTAACTTGTGCGCCCTGAATAGGACGCTAAGTGATTGGTTGCAGTAGCTTTCCTCACATCCTAATAGAGCTGATGAGGATAGACCGTGGTCCTCCAGGCGGTTGTGCTATGCTTTGTTTTATCTGCGTGTCGCTCACTACTACGAGAATCACGTCGATCCATCACCTTGTTAGTCAGGCTGCCATGAAAACAGCCCGTTTCCACGGGCGGCTAAAAGGAAGTCGAGGTGAGGGTCTTGGCCAGCATATTTTGCCTGACCCTACCTAACATGTCTGATCAGCATATTTTGCCTGACCCTACCTAACATGTCTGATCAGCATATTTTGCCTGACCCTACCTAACATGTCTGATCAGCATATTTTGCCTGATCCTACCTAACATGTCTGATCAGCATATTTTGCCTGACCCTACCTAACATGTCTGATCAGTATATTTTGCCTGACCCTACCTAACATGTCTGATCAGCATATTTTGCCTGACCCTACCTAACATGTCTGATCAGCATATTTTGCCTGACCCTACCTAACATGTCTGATCAGCATATTTTGCCTGACCCTACCTAACATGTCTGATCAGCATATTTTGCCTGACCCTACCTAACATGTCTGATCAGCATATTTTGCCTGATCCTACCTAACATGTCTGATCAGCATATTTTGCCTGACCCTACCTAACATGTCTGATCAGTATATTTTGCCTGACCCTACCTAACATGTCTGATCAGCATATTTTGCCTGACCCTACCTAACATGTCTGATCAGCATATTTTGCCTGACCCTACCTAACATGTCTGATCAGCATATTTTGCCTGACCCTACCTAACATGTCTGATCAGCATATTTTGCCTGACCCTACCTAACATGTTTGATCAGCATATTTTGCCTGACCCTACCTAACATGTCTGATCAGTATATTTTGCCTGCCCCTACCTAACATGTCTGATCAGCATATTTTGCCTGCCCCTACCTAACATGTCTGATCAGCATATTTTGCCTGACCCTACCTAACATGTCTGATCAGCATATTTTGCCTGACCCTACCTAACATGTCTGATCAGCATATTTTGCCTGACCCTACCTAACATGTCTGATCAGCATATTTTGCCTGACTCTACCTAACATGTCTGATCAGCATATTTTGCCTGACCCTACCTAACATGTCTGATCAGCATATTTTGCCTGACCCTACCTAACATGTCTGATCAGCATATTTTGCCTGACCCTACCTAACATGTCTGATCAGCATATTTTGCCTGACCCTACCTAACATGTCTGATCAGCATATTTTACCTGACCCTACCTAACATGTCTGATCAGTATATTTTGCCTGACCCTACCTAACATGTCTGATCAGTATATTTTGCCTGACCCTACCTAACATGTCTGATCAGCATATTTTGCCTGACCCTACCTAACATGTCTGATCAGCATATTTTGCCTGACCCTACCTAACATGTCTGATCAGCATATTTTGCCTGACCCTACCTAACATGTCTGATCAGTATATTTTGCCTGACCCTACCTAACATGTCTGATCAGTATATTTTGCCTGACCCTACCTAACATGTCTGATCAGTATATTTTGCCTGACCCTACCTAACATGTCTGATCAGTATATTTTGCCTGACCCTACCTAACATGTCTGATCAGCATATTTTGCCTGACCCTACCTAACATGTCTGATCAGTATATTTTGCCTGACCCTACCTAACATGTCTGATCAGTATATTTTGCCTGACCCTACCTAACATGTCTGATCAGTATATTTTGCCTGACCCTACCTAACATGTCTGATCAGTATATTTTTACTGACCAGACGTTACTCTTCCACTCCCGTTTAGATGTTGATAGTTACCTTTATATCATGATAGTGTCCTGATCTCTGATCTTCATACATCAATAGTGTCTTTATCTTTGATCTTGATAGTTTGCCTTCGTAGCTCGATAGTGTCCTGATCTCTGATCTTGATAGTTACCATCACATCCTGATAGTTAATTTAACACCTGGATAGTTGCCTTAACATCTTGATAGTTGGCTGCACATCTTGATAGTTGCCTTCACATCTTGATAGTTACCTTCACATCTTGATAGTTAATTTAACATCTTGATAGTTGCCTTCACGTCTTGATAGTTACCTTCACGTCTTGATAGTTTTTTCCACATCTTGATAGTTTTCTTCACATCTTGAAAGTTTGTTCTATAGCCTGATAGTTTCTTTCACATCTTGATAGTTTCCTTTCCATCTTTATAGTTTTTCCCCATCTTGATAGTTTCCTCCATAGCCTGATAGTTTCCTTCACATCTTGATAGTCTTCCGTCACATGTTGATACTCTTCCTTCACATGTTGATGGGTTCCTTCACATCTTGATGGTTTCCTTCATAGCTTGATAGTTCCCTTCACAACTTGATGTTTCCTCCACATCTTGATGGGTACCTTCATAGCTTGATGGATTCCTCCACATCTTGATAGGGTCTTCCACATCTTGATGGGTTCCTTCATAGCTTGATGGATTCCTCCACATCTTGATAGGGTCTTCCACATCTTGATGGTTTCCTTCATAGCTTGATAGTTCCCTTCACAACTTGATGTTTCCTCCACATCTTGATATAAATTCCTTCACATCTTGATGGTTCCCTTCACATCTTGATGGTTCCCTTCACATCTTGATGGTTCCCTTCACATCTTGATGGTTCCCTTCACATCTTGATGGTTTCCTTCACATCTTGATGGTTCCCTTCACATCTTGATGGTTCCCTTCACATCTTGATTGTTTATTCTATAGCTTGATGTGCTCCTCCACATCCTGATGGTTTCCTTCACATCTTTGTGGGTTCCTTCACATGTTTTTAGTTCCCTTCACATCTTTGTTGGATTCCTTTCCATTTTGATAGTTTCCTTCATAGCTTGATGGGTTCCTTCACATCTTGATTGGTTCCTCCACATCTTGGTGGGTTCCTCCATAGCTTGATGGGTTCCTTCATAGCTTGATGGGTTCCTTCATAGCTTGATGGTTTCTTCCATAGCTTGATGGTTTCATCCATAGCTTTATGGTTTCCTATGCATCTTGATATGTTCCTTCATAGCTTGATGGTTTCTTCCATCTCTTGATGGTTTCCTTCATAACTTCATGGATTCCTTCGGATCTTGATGGTTCTTTTTATAGCTTTATGTTTTCTTTCACATCCTGAAAGGTTCATTCATATCTTGATAGTCTTCCATCACATCTTGGATAGTCTTCCTTCACATCTTGATAGTTTTGATATTCTTCCTTCACATCTTGATACTCTTCCTTCATATGTTGATGGTTTCCTTCACATCTTGATGGGTTCCTTCACAAATTGATGGGTTCCTTCATAGCTTAATGGTTTCCTTCATTGTTTGATGGGTTCTTTCATAGCCTGATGGTTTCCTTCACATCTGAATGGGTTCCTTCACATATTAATGGGTTCCTTCACATCTTGATGGGTTCCTTTACATCTTGATGGGTTCCTTCACATCTTGATGGTTTCCTTCATAGCTTGATGCTTTCCTTCACATCTTGATGGTTTCCTTGACGTCTTGGTGGTTTCCTTCACGTCTTGATGGGTTCCTTCCTAGCTTGATATGGAAGGTTTATTAGTAGCCCCAAAAGAGCCTACGTTTATTAATGCACTCAATCAAACATTCTCTCCAAGTACAAGGGCAGATGAGCAAAAATGTGACACTCGAGCAGGGAGTACCCCAAGGGGGAGTACTTTCACCCACACTCTTCCTGGTGTATATAAACGACATTACAGAGAATATACCAAGAAGAGTCCATAGCTCGATGTTTGCAGACGATCTGGCTATGTGGACCTCTGAAAAAAATCTCACCATAGCAAGAAATCGGATGCAGCAGGCTCTAACATCGCTGGAAGAGTGGGCGAACTCATGGCTGGTCAAAATAAACGAGGAGAAAACCACATGTACAATATTCTCGCTTTCAATCAAACCCCAAAACACCAAATTAAGTCTAAATGGCAAATTCCTGCAGCCAAACGACAACCCAAACTATCTGGGAGTCACATTTGACCGGCGCATGACATGGAAAAGTCACATCGAGAGAAACCGAATGAGAGCCAGAGAAAGAATGGCAATCATGAGGAAACTTGCTGGCACAAGCTGGGGAGCAGACGAAAGTATACTTAAGAAACTGTACACTGGAAGAGTGAGACCAGTTCTCGAGTATGGCATTGCGGCATGGACAACAGCAGCAAAGGCGAACTTCGATAAAGTTAACAAACTCCAAAACCAAGCCATGAGAGTTATAACAGGAGGCATGAAGTCAACGCCAATTGTAGAACTTGAAAGGATTACAAAGCTGCAATCCATGACCGATAGAAGAGACTGCAGAGCCCAGCTGCAGTCAGAGAAACTCCGAAGACTGACTGACCACCCAATGCACCAGAGACTAAACAATTTCGGAAATGGGAAACTATAGCGGAGAAACTTTGCAGAAATAGCCAAAGCAAAGACGCACGAAGATCCCATAAACGCACTAACAACACCAAAGCCCATCACTACTGTACGAAAACCTACATGGAGGCAGGATATATTTCCAGAGGTGGTAGAAAATATACCAGGTATTGGAAACAAAAACTGCCAGACTGAAAAAGAAAGGAGAGATACTACCCTAAGCTTTATATCGAAAAACTACCCAAGAATGGACTGGACCCATGCATACACCGACGGTTCTGTAACAAACACTACACAGAACGGAGGGGCAGGAGCATTCGAGGAGGCAGACATAAAATTATAACGGCTTGCGTCATCACAATTTGTCGGGACTAGCTCAGATAGCTTATGTGGTTACAAGCAAAACGGATAAATTATAGTGACTTTATCACTATGTGGATGGCTTTGACTCTCACCTTGTGGCAACAGTTTGTGAATATCTGGAACATTATTTCTGTGCCACTCGCTATGAACCTAGAGATTTGGTCCTGGTCATGCTACATTCACAACCTTTTAGATGCCACACCCCCGCTGTCTTTCGGAATACCTGTTTACGGGTTACGCCTTAGGAGAAAACCTTAAGTAAAAATCTGCATCCTGTGCTATTTATCTCTAGTCGTCTTCATAATGTCTTGCCGCTGGTCAAATATAGCTCACGACAAGAGAGTGAGGTTGACATATTCCGCAAAACTTGCTCACTTTAATCCAAATCATTGCGCGTCACTCATTTCAGCGAGCAGAACAAAATGGAAAGATTGTCCACATGGCTGAGGTAATAGAGTGGTCTTCAATGTACGTGATGGATGAACATCATCATCATATCTTCACGAGAGTTTCACCATATTAAAGACGTGTTATATCATTTGTCCCAGTCAAGCGAGAAGGGACATGAACCCGAGCCATAGAACTAGAGCTGCCGATTAGGATGATTCGAATCATGAGAGATACAGGGTGGAAGTCTGCCGAAGACGGTGTGTCGTACCGAAAGGTTTCTAGACTACATTCTGCTACTTAAGCCCTTTCAGAGTTTGGTAGTGGGAGATTGAAAACGAACGCAGAAGGACCGAAAAGTGCAAATATCGCAGTCAAACTGTAAACTAGCGACACAACGCATTCTGTTCTCCTGACTACATCTTGCAAAGCCCATTTCAGGGCTTGGTAGCGGGAGATTGAGAACGAACGCAGAAGAAGAAGACAGGGTGGAATACCATGCCTCAACACGTTTCAGTCTATCCAGCTGTTAATGGGTACAGGACTTTCAGATAAGGATATCAAGGTTTGTCTCGTTATCTGCTCCAATGTCAATCTACCCAAAATAACGTGTTATTTCTGTTCATCTACCAAAATAACGTGTTATTCCTGTCCATTTACCTAAAGAAACATGTTATTTCTGTCTATATACTCAAAATAACGTGTTATTTCTGTTCATCTACCCAAAATAATCTGCTACTTATGTCCTTTACCCAAAGAATCGTCATTTCTGTATATCTACTCAAAATAACTTGTTAGTTCTGTCCATCTACTCAAAATAACGTGCTATTTCAGTCCATTTACTCAAAGTAACATGTTATTTCTTTCCATATACCCAAAATAAGGTGTTATGTCTGTCCATATAATTAAAATATGGTGTTATTTCTGTCCATCTACTCAAAATAATGTATTTTTTCTCTCTTTCTATGGTAAAATATATTATTTCTCTTCCTCTACCGCTATAATATATATATATATATATATATATATATATATATATATATATATATATATATATATATATATATATATATATATATATAAATATATATATATCGATTGACTCTATAATATATTTTTTCTCTTCTTATACGCTATAATGTATTATTTCTCTTCCTTCTTTATTTACCCAAAATAACGTGTTATTTCTCTCCATCTAGCTTTTAATGTGTTATTTCTCTCCATCTAATTTTTAATGTGTTGCTTCTTTCCATCTACCTTATGACGTGTTATTTATCGTAATTTACCTATGTAATGTACTTCTCTCCATTTACCCATATTTGTGTTTTTTTTCTCTTCGTCTACTCTATAGTAACGCTGAGCAGCGCATGAGCTGCAGTGGTCAGCGACCCATAGCTGACTGCTAGCGTCAGGGCCAGCGAACCAAAGCTGCCAAGACCCTTCTGCACCTCCACGCGGTGATCCTGGATAACGGGCTGCAGTAGGCAGACTGGCTAAGGAGAAGGGATCGAAGAGGGAATGCTAACCCGGTACTCGAAAAATGGTTGCTGAAGTCGGATGTGTTGGTCCGAAAGGTGCAAATATCGCAGCCAAGCTGTAAACTACGACACAACGCATTCCGTTCTCTGGACTACATTCTGCTACTTAAGCCCTTTCAGGGCTTGGTAGTGGGAGATTGAGAACGAAAGACGAAGACGAAGAAGAAGTATTATTTCTCTCATCTGCTCTAACAAAGTAAATGTTGTTTCACATCGCCCACTGTCGACGGAATTGGAAATGTTATTTATCGTTTTACAAAGTCTCAACTTATCTTCCCGTGGAGTAGCCAGTTCCCTTCCTCGCCGCATTGTCCTCCTAACAAAATGTCATTTAACGTTTAACAGCTGGATAGACTGGAGCGTGTTGAGATAGGAGATTCAAATTCTGTACCTTTACCGCGAGAAATCAACTCCAACCACACTACTCTTTGTCTCTATTCGCGTGGTTTCAGATCCATGTCCGCCCCCACTGAACTGTGAAATATTTGAGCAGTTTTGAGTAGAGGAGTTCTCGTTAAGGTAAACCCTCTTGCAGACAGAAGAGGGTGGTAGAGTGAGTAGCTAGATTTACTTAGCAGCGTTGCTACTAATGAATTGTTGTATCAGGACGTCAAGAACGTGTGCTAGCCACACATCCACACGATGAGAGTTATGAACGAAGATGTCCACGGGCTGGCTCATCAACATATCAACACTGATCTGGAAGTTTCAAAGCATAAATTAGGACGGGGTGGAGCGGAGGCGTCATTGGGCAACACTCCAAACACAAGTGCAAAGGAATTGAAAAATTGCGACAGGAGAAAACATCAAAGGAGTCTCTTCCTCTTTGTAGTGGGGAAACATGAATGCAGGAAAGCGGCTAAACGCGGATGGAGCGGAAAAAAATAGAAAAGAAAAGTGGAAGGAAAACAGAATTATCCCTGGAATAAACTATCGAGATACAAAAAAAACTTTCGGTACATTTAAAAAAAATATGACTGAGGAAATAATAACCGTTTTCCCCCACAGTCACAGCATAGTGTGCATACTAGGTTTATGATTTACACAAGAAAACAAGAACTTAGGTCCTAACCGAACCATGCCCCCCCCCCCACCGCCCCGCCCCCCACCCCTTGCAGGAGAACGAAATCCAAGCCAATTGGCCACCTTATCCATATACGTAAAAAATTGTAGAGGAAAGGTCATGTTGGACCACACACGATGACCAACACAGCAGAAATATACACACCATTCAATCAATCAATCAATCAATCAATCAAAGCCCGTCGCCCCTCTCGGTGCATAGGCCATCGACAACATCTCACCAGCATACACAGTCCTGGGCTGGTCTTTCTGCCTCTCTCCAGGTGTCATTATTTACTCTTTCTGCCTCTCTCCAGGTGTCATTATTTACTCTTTCTGCCTCTCTCCAGGTGTCATTATTTACTCTTTCTGCCTCTCTCCAGGTGTCATTATTTACTCTTTCTGCCTCTCCAGGTGTCATTATTTACTCTTTCTGCCTCTCTCCAGGTGTCATTATTTACTCTTTCTGCCTCTCTCCAGGTGTCATTATTTACTCTTTCTGCCTCTCTCCAGGTGTCATTATTTACTCTTTCTGCCTCTCTCCAGGTGTCATTATTTAATTTTAGCTAATTCTCACATTCTATTCTCCACGTATTTTTGGATCTACCTCTCTCTCTCTCTTTTTCCCTGAGAATTCCATGTAAGAGCCTGTCTGGCTATGTTAGACTGTGCCTTCCGCATAGTATGTCCTATCCATACCGATTTTCTTCTCTTAATTTGTTGCTCCAATGGCTGTTGTTGGCTCCTTTCAAACAGGTCTTCATTCCTCACCATTTCCTGCCAATTTATGCCCGTTATCCTTCCAAGGCATCTGTTAACGAAGGACTGGAGTCTTTGATGTATGACCTTAGTCTCTCTCCATGTCTCCGCTCCGTACATCAATACGGACTTGACACTGGCGCTCAATATTATAATTTTTGTGTGAATCTTGATTTCTATATATATGGAGATATAGAGATATCAAGAAGAGATAGAGATAGAGAGATATTATACGCACCATTGTTGTTGGTAAAGTGCCCAAAATGAGTAGATTTACTCTTTTGCGCGCTCTGAAAAGGGCGTCAAGTAGCGGGTTGTCGTACCTTTCCTCACATCCCAAACGTGCTGATGAAGGTGAGCCGGGGTCCTCCAGGCGGTTGTACTACGCTCAGCTTCATCTGCGTGTCGCTCACTACTACGGGGATCACTTCGATTTTCACTTCGTTAGCCAGGCTACCATGAAAACAGCCCGTTTCATGGGAGAGCTACGAGGACGCCAAGGTGATGCTCTTGGCCAGTATATTTTGCTTGACCCTAGTTAACATGTCTGATCAGTTTATTTTGCCTGACCCTAACTAACATGACTGATCAGTATATTTTGCCTGGCCAGACGATAGTAGCCCTCCCTGACGAGACGTTAGTAGCCCTCCCCTGACCAGACGTTAGTAGCCCTCCCTGACCATACATTAGTAGCCCTCACCTGACCAGAAGTTAGTCGCCCTCAACTGACCATACGTTAGTCGCCATTCCTTGACCAGACGTTAGTACCCCTCCCTGACCATACGTTAGTCGCCATCCCCTGACCAGACGTTAGTCGCCATCCCCTGACCCGACGTTAGTAGCCCTCCCTTGACCAGAAGTTAGTCACCCTCCCCTGACCAGACGTTAGTCACCATCGCCTGACCAGACGTTAGAGGCCCTACCCTGACCAGACGTTAGTAGCCCTCCCTGACCATACCTTAGTCGCCATCCTCTGACCAGACGTTAGTAGCCCTCCCCTGACCAGACGTTAGTCGCCCTCCCCTGACCAGACGTTAGTCGCCATCCCCTGACCCGACGTTAGTCGCCATCCCCTGACCAGACGTTAGTAGCCCCCCCTGACCAGACGTTAGTCGCCATCCCCTGACCAGACGTTAGTAGCCCTTCCCTGACCAGACGTTAGCCGCCATCCCCTGACCAGACGTTAGTAGCCCTCCCCTGACCAGAAGTTAGTAGCCCTCCCCTGACCAGACGTTAGTACCCCTCCCTGACCATACGTTAGTCGTCATTCCTTGACCAGACGTTAGTACCCCTTCCTGACCATACGTTAGTCGCCATCCCCTGACCAGACGTTAGTAGCCCTCACCTGACCAGACGTTAGTCACCCTCCCCTGACCAGACGTTAGTCACCCTCCCCTGAGAAGGCCGCTGGCGAGCATGACCCTGGTGACAAGATTTGAACTAAGGCAAATTTCACCGTTTTCATCCTAGTCGCTATAATTATTTAATTGTTATCATGTAGGTAGTCCTTTATGTCTAACAAAGACTTTTCCCTCCAAACGCGTTTTTTATTTTGTTATAACTGCCCCATTCTTGTTCTATGTTTTATCTGTATTTGATTTAAATTTTGACGCGGCTGGTTTTTATATTTCACGTTTGGAGAAGTAGTTGATGCACACGGCGACAGCAGATAAGTAACTGAGTGCGGCCCGGTGTGGTTTTCCGACGTGTGGCGACTGATGAGTGATATCGTATGCTCGCTACTATGCCTAGAGTAGAGAGCAACGACTGAGAACAGACTACACGCCGATGCAGCTTGATATCAACCGATTAACTTGTAGTTCAGCAACATTTTAAAAAGCGTGTGAGATATGGGAAGCGTACATGGGCAACACTCCACACACAAGTGCAGAGAAGTTGAAAAATTGCAACAGGACAAAACATCAAAGGATCTTTTTAAACGGAGAAAATATGAATACAAAAAAGCGCCTCAACACGGATGAATAGACTCAACGTGAATGATGGCTAAAAAATGTAAAAGTAGTCCCACGGGAAACGCGGATAACGTGTTTGAGACTTTATTGTACAAGATCTCAGCCCTCTCTGAAATAGGAGTGACCGGCCCTTTCCCCGCCACACGGCTTCCTTATCTGTTAGTCAGGAGCGAGTCAGTCACAGCTGGGTTAGACTTAACAGTGTTTTAAAACAAGTAAATATTTGAAAACTACCTTTTTACGTACAGGTTTTTTTTATTAATTTTAAGATCTTTTTTTTGGTTTAATTTCTCCGTGTGTGTGTGTGTGTGTGTTTGAGTGTTGTTTTCTAAAATGTGTTTCTTTCGTGTGTTGAAGGTTTTTTTGTGTGTTTATTGGTGTTTTCATTTTTGTATGTGATCATCTGTGCCCTTCATCACTTGATCTTTGAAAATGATCATCGTTCATGTAGATGTATTCACCTGCGTCGTCTTCAATATTTAGTTCGAGTGGGTCGTGATTTTCCGCTCCTTGAACGTGTGTGTCTGTTCTAATGCGACTTGAAGTTTCTGAGCATGCTGTCGATGCGAGTGAATTTTTTGTTAGACTACATTTTTAGGCAAAAGCTTTTGAATGACACGTCCGGGATCCTCCTGCATTGGATAGATTAACATGTCGCGATAGTAAAGACTGTACACGCAATTTCCTGATAGAGTACAGTATTGTCAGATCTAGCAGATGGATAAGACAAAGATAAGAAATATGATAAAGAAGTTCAATGACATTATAGAGAAGTCATCTGTGCCTGAGGACTGGCTTCATAGCTATCTGTGCCTGAGGACTGGCTTCATAGCTATCTGTGCCTGAGGACTGGCTTCATAGCTATATGTGCCTGAGGACTGGCTTCATAGCTATATGTGCCTGAGGACTGGCTTCATAGCTATCTGTGCCCACTGCCTAAACCTGGTCAGGACTCCACGCTTCTCAGTAGCTATCGAAAATTGCTCAAGAAGGTTGTGGTCAGGAAAATGATATCCAACCTAGAATAAGAGCACATCCTACCCGATAGGCTGGGTAGCTACAGAACAGTGAAGGAGACCTAGGGTAACGCTGGAACTTTTGCGTATGATGTGTATGAGGGTTTTTAGTGAAAGCAAGAAACAGGGGCGGTGGCACTCGACCTGGAAGACGCAAACAACCGTGTCGATTTTGGGATTTTAATGACATGTCTGAAGCAGTGTGGTTTAAGCCCGTGTCTGGCTAGTTGGATATCAGCTGCCCTGATGGAAAGAATAGTTGCACTGCGCGTGGGATCGTGGACATCAGAACCGAGGCGAATATGACCAGGACTGCCTCAGTGGTCTCCTCTCTTACCGGTGCTGTTGAACATCTACACAGTAAACGGGGCTAATATTCAACCCACAGGGACAGGGCGAACGTTAACATTTGCAGATGACATCCTAACGTACAGGACTGGCTCAGACAGACAGACAAGAGTTGGTCATATACATCCAGGAAACCTTTCAAGCAATCGCACAGTAGTGCAGCAACTCAAGCTCCAAGATCAATCCGAACAAGGCCTGCATGATGTGGTGCTCTTTGAATACCTCTATTGTAAAGGCTGAACTTCCGGGCATCACATTTGAGGGATGCACCATTGACAGATGCGACAGGTTGAAATACCTCGGAGTGACGTTTTATCATTAGTCTCTCCTATAATTGCCATGTTGACCAAACCGTACTAAGATGTACGTGAGGGCTAGGAGCATTCAAGACTATGGCTGCTGCCAACTGTTCATCCTATTTCGTCAGGTTGTGCTGACGGCTATCGATTACGACTGGGCACTATCAAGAATACAGTATGAACGGTTGGAACGCATCAAGAATGAAGGTATGCGACTGGTTCTGGGTTGCAATAGAGATACCACGATTGTGAAGATGCGGTACATGCTGGAATTGTTATCGGTGACATTCAGATGTAAACTGCCACAAGATAAATCCTATGTTGGTGTCACCACAGACTCAAGGCACCCTCTGTACAGTAGTACCTCAGACATCAAGGGATTAAGGATCAAGAGAGGAACGTCATGGATGGCACAGGTAGAGACAACAATCGGACACATCACCGCAGCTGAGACAATAGCAAATGGGGAAGAATGGGTCCACTCTGGTGATAGAATGATAGAGTACCAGAGAGTCATCATAACCTTAGGCAAGGAATGCAGAGAATGGGGCAACGAGGTGCACGAGGTGAATCAGCTGATAACTGAGAGAACACAGGATAGTGATGCCGTCATATACACCGACGGATCAGTGCTGCGAAGTGGGACATCAGGCTAGGGCTTTTCGGCTAGAGTGAGAGAACAGGCCGTTGTCGAACGCAATGGGGCATGCATGCCAACAACCTCCAGTTTGAGAATGGGGATGGAAGAAGTGACCTCAGCGCTGTATGAGACGTCTTTAACAAGACCAGTCACCGTGACAGACGCGCAAGCCGTACTTCAGAAGGTACCAGTGGATAGCAGCTGTCGAGGTCTCAAACCTCCAGGGGTTGACATGGATTAACTGTCCTGATCATGCTTGTGTTCAGGGCAATGAAAGAGACATATTGGCTTCACAAGCTCCCACCATGGGCACGTTAGTGATGGATAGAAATTACATTTTGAAATCAATCAATGGCTGGATGAGGACACCGTGATAGAGGAAGCTGCAATCCACAGACCGCAAAGTTTCGATATCAAACGAAGTTCGAGCGGAGTGGGGCGCATGAGAGGACGGAGCAAGAGAGTGTACAGCCGGCTAGCTACATAGATAATAAACATCCAGACACTGCGCCATTTGTTGAGAGACACTGAGCACCTGTGAGTATGCACGGAGTGCAGTGACGTCGGTTCTTAGAAACAGAAACAATTTCAGCTCTCTGGATTATCCAGAAGCTGTTCAAAATAGGACAAATCAATGTCCACGCAAACGGACAGCGGACATGGCTTGTTCACATAAAAGAAAAAGCAACGTCAGTATTAATCAAATAGATGGAACAGGGCCAAGAAACAGTAGCGCGTGAGTCGACAGCAGCCAGAGACTCATAGCTGGCTGCTTGCATAAAGTTCAGCGAACCATAGCTGGCTGCTTGCATCAAGTTCAGCGAACCATAGCTGGCTGCTTGCATCAAGTTCAGCGAACCATAGCTGGCTGCTTGCATCAAGTTCAGCGAACCATAGCTGGCTGCTTGCATCAAGTTCAGTGAAAAAGGACTCGTCCATGACGCTGAACTTATTTTTCAAACAGAAAGTAATGATGGTAGAGACTACCACACTGAAATGAATGGACAAGTTGTCAGGCACTGGATGACAAATGAACTGCTTCAAATTCTATATAGACTGTAATGCCTAGTAATGGATAATGCATCCTATCACAATGCAGTATCAGAGGAAGACAAAGTACCAACTGCATGAAATACAAAAGCTCAAATTAGGACATGGCTATATAAGGAAAAAGTGAATTTCGAAGACACGTATCTGAAGCCAGAGTTACTGCAGCTTGTGAGGAAGACAAATGTGTATCATAATGACAAAATCATTGAAGAGTACGGTCACACTTCTCTGCCACTACATGCATATCACGCGCATTTAAACCCTTCAGAGCTTGTGTGGGCTAAAGTCAAAGGACAAGTTTCCGAACAGAACAGAGCATGTAAAATGTGTGACCTTGAAGGGCTGACACGCGAGTACCTTTCAAAAATAGGCATTGCGTTCTGGAAGAAGTGTGTTGAATATGTGCTCCGGAAAGAAGTACAGAATTGGCAACGAGATTGCTTACAATTTGTCCAGCCAGTAATAATTATCAATCTCTTTGAATCGACAGATTCGCGAGATTAATATCATATTTTGTAGACATACTGATTAGCAGACTTGGGTTAAATCCAGAGTATGTATGTTTATCAAAACAATTAGGTGTACATACAATGGCAACAAATTCATTTCAATATTCAAATGCGTTAGACAACAGAAAATTAACTGCGCAGTTGATACAACCTTGTGGATCTAATGCTGACCGAAGAGCTGTACTAACTGTTGCATATTGATGCTATTTTTACGATTGTACATAAAGGGCAACACAAACAATCAATTGATCTATCGAGACATTAAGGAGATACACATATGTACAAAATGTGACGAGAAATTCAGCTGCGTACTGTAAAATCTTAAATTTAATTGTCATTTCTTTGCAATGGTCCTAAAAGATCAAAATAATTCGTCGATGTGCAAATGTCTTAACATCTATGGACTAAATAATATCAATGTTTTAGCGTCGTGGATATACTAAGGCTGCACGCGAAAAAATCTTTTTGATCTGACATGCAGTTTAGTAGAAAATTACTTCAGACCTTGTTCATGAATTAAAAGATGGACTACAGCGTAGTTGGCAAAGGATAGGGATCGCAGTGGGAAGGCAAACCCGCTACTAAAATAAAGACAACTGAAATCGGATGTATTGGACCGAAAAGTGCTGATGTCGGAGACTCGCTGTAAACTACTCCAACTCTCAGTGTCATTTTCAGGATAAACTCCGAAGAAGAAGAAGAAGAAGAAGAAGAAATAGATGAAATAATAAGTGCAATGTAGTTTGAACCTATTCATGCTGAATTGAGTTAACTCTTGTCGACGTTTCTGTGGTATTAGGTTACAGTGGCTCTTCTTACATCTCGAGACATACTTGAAAAGGTGAACTGGGGTTCTCTTTGCTGCAGTTCGTGCAATTCGAGGCTATTTGGTAAGCTCACAATTATGGGCATTACAGCGTTGATCCCTACCTGTGACACAGCCTGTTTCCAGAGTACTGACGGAGAGGTGAGGTGGGGACGATCTGTTTCACCTGGCCTAGACGTTTATCTTTCTCCTCAAAAACGATTAAGAACACCCATACACAATTGTGTATAATATTCTGAATCTTTAGCCAGTGTCTTCAAAACTCTTCTACTACCCGAGCAATGGGAATAATGTCATATGACAGTTTTTTTAATTTTTTTTTTGGCCAGTGGAGAGTTGACAGCGAAGCGGTGATTGAGATGGCAGCGGCCACCGGCCTACTTCTATAGCGTCCTGGTCAGTGAGCCATACCTAATGAAGACCTTATTCTGTCTCCGAGTGCCGGTCCTACAAAGAGACTGCACCAGTGTAGTCTGGCTAATAGAAGACGTTATCGAAAAGGAAAGGAGAACCCGATCTCCAAAAATGCGGTGCTGAAACAAAATGGGTTGGACCGAAATACACAGGATTGCAGTCTCGTTGTCAACTACTACACATCATCCCGCCCTTTTCATGACTAACGACGACGACGAAGAAAAAGAAGAAGAAGAAGAACCAGTAAAGGAAAATGACAGGTACCTGGGAGTACTCGAAAATAGCTTCAACAAAGACGACAAGAACATTTAGAGGAATATTAAGAACAGTTCAAGAGCAATGAAAGATCTCTCCGATCTCTAGTATTGTTTATCGATTATGTCACGTTATCTTTCTTGCCATTCCTGTCTAGAATCATCGGTTGTGTTCGGTATAATTTGAGCATATCAGTAGGACATGTGATCTGAAGTTTCCCATTCAGTTTTGTTAGAAAATATGAGGAAACTGAGGCGGCGAGCTGTTAACTTAACTTAACGTCTGCATACTGGTTTAGAAGACCCTGCAGAGTCTGTATACAACCAGTTTCTTGGAGGGTGGTTAACCGATGAGCAATTTCATCAAACACTAGAGCAAAGTATATCCGCAGTCTGTTAGGCGCATCTATGATGCTCTTAACAAACCGGCTAACTATAGTCGATGTTATGCCGTGTCACACAGTTAGTCGCCTCTAACGACATGCTCTCTGTGGGACAGTGGTACTATTCTTGTCTCTGACGTACACAAAGACCCCGCCAGACCGCTCTGGAAAAAGTATGTTTGTTCGTAACAACAATCACAAGACAAGTATGTATCTGCACTCGAGTAATATACGTAACGAACAAGAGAAAATAAAGTGAAGTAACAGGCAGCTCGGAATTTGAACGCCGCACCTTCATCGGATGGATGCGCCTTGCCACAAGAGAGAAATGAGAACAGATAGACACTAAAAAATGTGTTACAACCGGACTTCTCTTTCGTCATCTAACTCTAACCCTAACCCTTCATCGGATGGATGCGCCTTGCCACAAGAGAGAAATGAGAACAGATAGACACTAAAAAATGTGTTACAACTGGACTTCTCTTTCGTCATCTAACCCTAACCCTAACCCTTCATCGGATGGATGCGCCTTGCCACAAGAGAGAAATGAGAACAGATAGACACTAAAAAATGTGTTACAACTGGACTTCTCTTTCGTCATCTAACCCTAACCCTAACCCTTCATCGGATGGATGCGCCTTGCCACAAGAGAGAAATGAGAACAGATAGACACTAAAAAATGTGTCACAACTGGACTTCTCTTTCGTCATTCAGCACTTGCGACTATGGAATATGTCTCGAGTACGATCCAGTCAAATTTATAGACTCAATTACATTCTAACCTTATTATCATCAGCATAGACCACACGAAGACCATAAATGCTAGTGTCTCAGGTAGACAGAAAATGAACAGAGGTAGTTTAAATTAAGGGGCGGGGTACGGAAGGGAATTTGTGGAAAGTTCGAGGAAACGAGTGGTAAATAAAGAATGTTTGTCCATGACAACGCTTCTCTCTCTCTCTTTCTCTCTCTCTCTTCCCTGTTTCTATCTATTTTCCTTCAGCGCCAAACACGGCGTGCAAAGTAGAACTCCATGCTCTATAGGTAGACCAGTCTGATGTCACTTGTTTAAATTCCTGTGTGTTGTTGAGGCCCATCATCGTGGTCTCTTTATTGATTCTGCCACGTGTATCTCTTGGTCTACGGACTTATTTTTTAGTATGTTTAGTGCCATTGTGTTCCGTATTTATGATTGATTCTATTCACGTTCCAAGTGGAGCAAATGGTCACCATAACTTACTCCTTAACATGACACCAATATCCGAGCATTTGCAGAGACGGTAACAATAGCAATGGTTTTACATGATGAGGTTGCTAGTCTCATGCACAACCCTCTTTATTCGACTTTCATGATATGCTATGAACGGTACATAGAACCTATACTTTTCAAGTTTGGTGGGTACAATTCATGTGAAGTCGGTCGGTAAAGTACATGAAATGAACGTGTTTTTTTTGTTTACCGAATAAGTTCGCTTGAAAAAAATAGAGGGGGAGTTACCAGCATAATACCACTGGACATTTTAAAAGAGGTTATCTACCCTACCTTTGCAGCAACTATTAAAAATAAACTTCTGCCCTAATTAACATAACTCCCACCAGTTATACAAATAAACTTCTCCTCTAATTAACATAACTCACATCAGTTATACAAATAAACGTCTCCTCTAATTAACATAACTCACATCAGTTATACAAATAAACGTCTCCTCTAATTAACATAACTCACATCAGTTATACAAATAAACGTCTCCTCTAATTAACATAACTCACATCAGTTATACAAATAAACTTCTCCTCTAATTAACATAACTCACATCAGTTATACAAATAAACGTCTCCTCTAATTAACATAACTCACACCAGTTATACAAATAATCTTCTCCTCTAATTAACATTCTTCTTCTTCTTCGTACGCAGACAGACAGTAACCATTATTTTTTCGAAAAAAGCAGCGGTCATCCTGTGGCTGTCGACACTGCCATTGAGCTTGTATAGTTTTGCCACTGGTGATGGCCACATCTGCTCTCTCTGATCCTCGTTTGTCGGGCAGTTTTGGAGCAAATGCTCAGCGATTATTTTCCTGGTACCACACGGGCATTCGTCGGTGCCACCTATCTTCAATTTGTTGAATAGATGGTACCTCAGTCTATTGTGGTCAGTGCGAAGTCTGAAGGCCACGACCTGCTCTCTTCTGTTCAACTGGTAATAGGCATCGTTTTTGGTGTAGCCGGTATGTTCAGTTTCCCATTTGGTCATGTGTCTGGCTTTAATAAGCCGTTTTGACTCTTCGTACGTCATACTAGTATCTGTTTGTGGTAGTTTTGCACCTTCTTTTGCCAGTCTGTATGCCTCCTCGTTGCCTTGGATGTTGCAGTGTGATGGGACACACTGTACCACTACCCTTTTTGGTGCGGACAGCTGGCATAGTTGACAGAGTACTGTTCTTAAGTCATTAAGTTCAGTATTTTTCTGGCTTTGAAGCGCTGTGACTACGACCAGAGCATCTGTAAGCAGGACTATGTGGCTGTCATTCCTTTTACCTGTCACCATTTCTTCCACTGCCGCCCTCAGTGCCTCTGCATCCGCTCTGAAATTGCAAGTGCATTTTCCAGTAGCGAATGACGGTGTTATTTTTCTGCCATTTGGTAGGTTCAGAAATGCTCCTGCCCCTCCGTTCTGTGTTGTATTTGTTACGGAACCGTCGGTGTATGCATGGGTCCAGTCCATGCTTGGATAGTTTTCCGTTATATAACTCAGGGTAGTATCTCTTCTTTCTTTTTCAGACTGGCAGTTTTTGTTTCCAATACCTGGTATATTTTCTACCACCTCTGGAAATATCTGCTGCCTCCAGGTAGGTTTTCGTACAGTAGGGTTGGGCTTTGGTGTTAGTGGGTTCATGGGGTTTTCGTGCATCTTTGCTTTGACTATTTCTGCAAAGTTTCTTCGCTTTAGTTTCCCATTTCCGAAATTGTTTAGTCTCTGGTGCATTGGATGGTCAGTCAGTCTTCTGAGTTTCTCTGATTGCAGCTGGGCTCTGCAGACTCTTCTGTCGGTCATGGATTGCAGTTTTGTAATATTTTCAAGTTCTACAATTGGCGTTGACTTCATGCTTCTTGTTATAACTCTCGTGGCTTAGTTTTGGAGTTTGCTAATTTTATCAAAGTTCGCCTTTGCTGCTGTTGTCCATGCCGCAATGCCATACTCGAGAACTGGTCTCACTCTTCCAGTGTACAGTTTCTTTAGTATGCTTTCGTCTGCTCCCCAGCTTGTGCCAGCAAGTTTCCTCATGATTGCCATTCTTTGTCTGGCTCTCATTCGGTTTCTCTCGATCTGACTTTTCCATGTCATGCGCCGATCAAATGTGACTCTCAGGTAGTTTGGGTTGTCGTTTGGCTGAAGGTATTTGCCGTTTAGACTTAATTTGGTGTTTTGGGGTTTGATTGATAGCGAGAATATTGTACATGTTGTTTTCTCCTCGTTTATTTTGACCAGCCATGAGTTCGCCCACTCTTCCAGCGATGTTAGGGCCTGCTGCATCCGATTTCTTGCTATGGTGAGATTCTTTTCAGAGGTCCACATAGCCAGATCGTCTGCAAACATTGAGCTATGGACTCTTCTTGGTATATTCTCTGTAATGTCATTTATATACACCAGGAAGAGTGTGGGTGACAGTAGTTCCCTTGGGGAACTCCCTGCTCAAGTGTCACCTTTTTGCTCATCTGCCCTTGTACTTCAACTCTGGCCGTTCTGTTTTTGAGGTAGTGGTTGATCCACTTGTACATTTTCCCACAAACTTCACTTCTTCTTAGCTTGACTCTAATTCCATCTTTCCAGACTTTGTCAAATGCCTTTTCCAGGTCCACCCAAACGGCTACTGTGTGTTTCTGTTCCTGGTAAGCATCCTCTATTTCCTGGGCTATAAGGATGACCTGGTCCTCAATGGATCTGTGCTGTCTAAAGCCTGCTTGCTGTGGAATTAGTATGCGTTTTTCTTCCAGATGCCACATCAGTCTGGTGTTTATCATACGTTCCATCAGTTTGCCGACACAGCTCAGTAGGCTGATAGGCCTGTATCCATTTGGATCTGTTTTGTCTTTTCCTTTCTTTGGTACTGGTACAAGTACTGCGTCTTTCCATGCCTGGGATACAATACCCCTTTTCAAGCTGTGGTTCAGGACTGATAGCAGTTTCCTCTTTGCTGTTTGGCCCAGCCCCATCAGCATTTCGTTTGTTATCCAGTCTTTTCCGGGAGATTTCCTTTTCTTTAATGTTCTCATGGCCTCTTCCATTTCGTTCATTGTTTATTTTGCCATCATATGCTCTTCTGGTGCCATATTGATGTTGTCGTGCCCTTTTTGCTCTTCATTAATGTCTGTATGCCTATCTGCAGGGACATCTATGTGGTTCGCTCTGGCATAGTGTTCAACAAAGGCGTTTGCGGCTTTTTTTCCAGTGAGCAAGTTTTCGCCCTGCTTGATGGTAATTTGTTTGTTTGACGGAGTTTCGTCATTCATGGCTCTGACTAACTTCCATAGTTTGTTCCCTTCTTTGTCTAAGTTGAGGCTTTCTGTTTTGTTTTTCCAGCGTTCTCTTGCTGTTTGGTTTAGAGTGTATTTGTATTTCGCCGTGGCGGCTTTAAGGGCGATATTTGCCTCCATAGATTGTTCTCTCTCTGCCATGTTCCTAGCATTTGTGACTGCGTCTTCCGCTTTCTGCAACTCATCATTCCAATAGGACTTATAATTTTTCCTTGCTCCTCTTGTGATGGTTTCAGTGGCAGCTTGCATTATTACTTTGCTTAGGCTTTCCACCATGGGCTTCATTTTGTTGTTCCGTGTGTTGATGGTTTCACACAGCCCATCTGTCAGGCTTGCAAATCTGTCCCAGTTGGCTCGTTTGTAATTCCAACGTGGGAGCGGTTTTGTTTCCTGTGGGCCTACTTCCATATCAATTTCTAGCCTAATTGGCCTGTGGTCGCTACCTGCCAATTGGTTTAGCACCTAGCGGTCTATTTTATGGTGAATGTCCACTATGGAGAAGGCCAAATCTGGAGTCGAGGTGGTATGCCATGTTCTAGAATAGAAGAAAGGGCTATCCTCCGGCCTATTGATTAGATGGAGATTTGTGTCTATCTCCCAATCTTCCACTTCGTCGCCTCTGCTGTCTATGTCCGAGTATCCCCATCTCTCCGAGTGGCTGTTGAAGTCTCGAACTACTATGCAGTTGGAGTCTTTGACTTCCATACTCGAGAGCGATAGGTCCTTATTTGGTGGTCCGTACAGGTTGAAGATGCGGATCTTCGTCTCTTGAGCCATTATGTCAACTCCTACAATTTCTACTTGTCCGGTGTGATTGACAGATACCGCGCTACTCGGTATGCAGTTACGGGTCAGTATCAGAACCCCTCCTTTGTGACTTTCTCTATCCAGGCGGAAGGCCTGGTATCCTCTGATTGAGAATTTATGGTTGCTGTTGAGGTGCGTTTCTTGGATACATGCCACGTCAATCTTACCTTCATGCAAGTGATGTGTTAGGGAAAGCTTTTTGTTAATGACTCCCTCCGCATTCCACTGTAGCTCTAATTAACATAATTCACACCAGTTATACAAATAAACTTCTCACCTAATTAAAGTCATTAAATGTAGGTTCCAGCTGCTTATAAAAAACAGCAAATATATTTTTTTCCGTTCAGGTTATGTGCCACATCTACATTTAGTCAGGGATTTAATTAATATAAACAATTATTGTGCCTTGCCTATGGTATATCATCTGATATTCTATAGATCAGGGGTCTTCCATCTCGCATGTACCATACAACCTTTTCATTTTATGTCAAACTGGTATTCCCCCTATCCGTCCAAGATTGTCTAAAGGTGCATTCCAAATAATATTGAAAATTTCTAATTCTTTTCTATATTAGTACATATATATTTACTTGAATTATTTGTATAGTGTTTCATAAATTTTATAGTAATACCACAAATCATTAATGATTTTGTAACTTGAATAACTATTTGTAAATTCATAAATAGTGATGACAGGAAGTCTGGAAGAGGGGGACAAGTGGCTAGGAGGGCGAGTGGAGGGGGTTCTGACGATCTGAACAGGTCGCTATAGTAATCTACCATGATTGACTCCATACCCAAATTTAACATTGTGGGAGACCCATCAGAAGCTTTTAGACAAGGAAAGATTTAATGGTGCTCGGTGAGGCTACAAGTAGCCAATTTGATGCTGCGTCGATATCCTGCAGCTGTCAAGTGTTCGCGCGCAAATTTTTCAAGATCGTCTTTAAGTTTTTGACAGCAGATCTTGTTTAGGCTGGTGAAGGTCGTGTGGATGTCTGGAAAACGAGTCATCTTCCAGCGCTCCTCTAGCAAATCTCAAGTGGCAGGTGAAATGCAATTTGTTGTGCGAGTGGGTGCTGTGAGATTGGCTTCCTTTGAGTCAGATGTGATTGTTGCAATCAGATGTACATAGTCAGCATCGATAGGAGCTCTGCTTCCTAGCTGTGAGGGTGGTAGAAATAGAGTTGATGAGTGTCTCTGGACCCCGATAAGGAACTTTGCAAGTTTTAGATCAAAGTGGAATTGGGCATGGAGAATTATATGGTCGCTTCCAGTGTAGAAGAAATCAACTACTGAGACATCTGTTGCTGATCTACGACTGGGCAAGAATTGGTCAATTTCATGACGATAAAGTCCACTGGGTCACACATGTGTATACCTCTTGTGGATGGGCTTCTGGGAAAAGCTGTTACAGTGGAACAGTCTATTTGTTTCACAGAAAGTAGTCAGTCTGTTGCCTGCCTCGTTTCTTACTTCATCAGAGTGCGGTCCCACCATGTTTATCCAGCCATAGCCCAACGTTTTACATGTTATCTTAATTCGGGAGGAACACCTCACGCTTGGCCCAACTCGAGCGCAACCAAGAAGGGAGACAAAGAAGACCTCGAAAATTATTATCTAATTACTCATCTCTCAGTCACTTACAAGCTATTTATGAAATGCATCCTTGCCAGAGTCCGTACCACTCTCGAAGAATCGCAGCCAGTCAAACAAGCAGGCTTTCGGCGTTCATACGGCATGATGGACCACATTACCACCAACTGCCGCTTTATTGAATTAGCCCAAAAGTCCTAGACACGCTTGATATTTACCTACATTGACTACAAAAAAGCCTTTGATTCGGTAGAATGATATTTTGTCTTGTGTTAACTGTTGAAACAAGGTGTCGATTCCCGTTGATTCGGTAGAATGACATTTTGTCTTGTGTTAACTGTTGAAACAAGGTGTCGATTCCCGTTGATTCGGTAGAATGACATTTTGTCTTGTGTTAACTGTTGAAACAAGGTGTCGATTCCCGTTATATCAACTGCACTACCGCATTTCATCCCTTCCAACGTCCAATTGTGGTAGTGGTTGTTTGAGAATGCCCACAATGAGTAGGTTTCTCTTTTGTGCACCCTGACAAGGACGTTAAGTGGCTGGTTGCAGTAGCTTTCCTCCCATCCCGACCGTGCTGATGAAGGTGAAGATTGGTCTTCCAGCCGGTTGTGATATGCTTGGCTTCATCTGCATGTCACTCACTACTACAGGGATCTCGTCGATCCCTCACCCCGTTAGCCAGGCTGCCATGAAAACAGCCAGTTTCCAGGAAGGGCTACTAGAGGTGAGGGTCTTAGCCACTATGTTTTGCCTGACCCTGATTAACATGTCTGATCAGTATACTTTGCCTGACCAGTCGTCCTCCCCTCCAATTGTGGTACCAGTTCAGAAAGAGGTCGACCAGGGGGATCATATCTCACAGGATTTCTTCTCTGCATGTTTGGAATCGGTCATCAACTGGGACACCTTTGGCATCCATATTGACGGCAGACGCTTCAATCACCTTCGATTTGCCGACAACATAGTGTTCATTAATAAAATCAGTAGAAAAAGCCAACAAAATAATGCAGCTACTCGATGGCAAGGGCAGGAAAGCAGGACTGGAGTTGAATGTCTCTAAGACCAAAGTGTTGCGCAATCGATTCGCCAATTGTGATACAATCTTCCCTAACCGGCACAACTAGAGGATGTCAACGAGTACAACTAGAGGATGTCAACGAGTACAACTAGAGGATGTCAACGAGTACAACTAGAGGATGTCAACGAGTACAACTAGAGGATGTCAACGAGTACAACTAGAGGATGTCAACGAGTACAACTAGAGGATGTCAACGAGTACAACTAGAGGATGTCAACGAGTACAACTATCTTGGACAGAGACAGAGAGGAATGGTGCAGGATTGTGGAGGTGTCAACAGGGGTGTCCCAACGACCTGAAGATGTCAAGGGATGAATTGAACTGACCTATTCGTCCCCATAAAGAAGATGAGTTAAATATAGTGTTTAATTATCTTTATTCATCAGCATCATCTTCTGTCGCACTCAAATAACCTCAGCTGTTTTCTTTTCTTAAACAGAAAAATGGACTTTCATGGTATTTACTCTCATTAATGTAAAGTTTGGTGTGTGTTGAGGAGGGGGAGACAAAATTATAGATCTGAGGAATAAAGGGTGCTGGCCCCTGCAGTTTTATAGACCAGGTTCTGAACCTGTGCTTCTTGATTAAGAGACGACGATCAAAACCACTCATTCAATTGCTCCTCAGCCACATCTACTTTCCTCTTATACTGAGCAGTTTGTCATAGACATATCTCTTCTTCATGCAGGGTTGGGGTGATACATGTTGTTACTCTGCTCCTCTGGTGGAGCAGACAGACTTGGGGCACACACCTGTGGGTGTGTCGATTCTGTTTATTTCCTGGACTAATTTAATGTCAGTCTTCAATAGTCTGTTCATAATCTGAATATTGTCACTTCATATCTCCTTGGCAAGCAGTAGTGTCTTTATAGCTAAAGCAAACTGAGTGTCTCTATGTCATTTGTCTTAAGATGATTTTAAATCCTTGCTTTCATTTCTTCATATATTGCTCCGTCTTCTGTTTAGGTTTTTTTTTCCTCATTTTTTGGTAAGTCTATCTTCCTCCTCATCCACTGTATTCTCACTTTGACAGCTGTAGATGGTATTGATGTTTGGTTATGAGAGGCTGTCTTATGCTTTGCCTTTACAGGCTTTTATTTAATTTGATATGACCGTTGTCCGGATGCAAGGACTTCTATTTCTCATATTTTAACCAACTTCCCCATAACTTGGAGAGCTGAAATTTTGTGCTCAGCCTTTACTAGTGCAACCTGTTTGTCAAATTTTGGCGGATTCTCAACAGTTCATTCAAAAGTTTTTGCAAAAAAAAAGTGTAGTTTTAATATTTACTATTGTATATTTAAATATAAAAGAAAAATAGCCATGGCAATGCAGAGACTGAACAGCCTGAAGAAATTATGGCAGAGCACCAACAAAATGATAAAAGTCAAAGTCTTGAGAGCCTGTGTTTTTCCTATATGGCAGCTTATGGCTGCGAATCATGGACAATTACCAAAACTTCCAGACAAAGAATTGAATCCTTCCAGTCAAAATGTTACAAAAAGATCCTCAGAATACCCTGGACAGAGAAAAAGACAAATGTAGACATTCGGCAAGATTTGAGTATAGAGGAGAACTGGTTTATCAATTCCATTTTGGTTAGAAAATGCAAATACTTTGGTCACATCAATAGACACCACGGTCTCGAGAGAACGGTGATGGAAGGTATGGTGCCAGGCAAAAGAGGAAAGGGTAGACCAAAAAGACGATGGCACCAAAATATTAGGAATGTCTGGGGTGAAGGCTGGAATTTTGGCAAGGGAACGATTTTCTTTCAAACAGACTGTGATGGGAGTGACATTCTACAAAGGACATACTTCATGATGATGGTGTGCCTGTGCGCGCGCGTTTTAAAATTTTTTTATCATTTAATTAAAGTAGCATGACCCCTAGTCCCGCTATAGTTTCAGATAGTTTTGGGCCAAAGTTCATCGCGGTTTGGTCGTAAAGTACACAAAGTTCCAAAAACAAAAACCACATGTCTTAGTATAAATAAAAGTTTATGCCGAAAAGGATTCTTCCAGGGAAGATTGTGCAAAGATCATATAGCTACTCTATAAATCACAGTAGAACAATCTATTGAATAGAAAACATTCTTAAATGTGAATTTTATGGACTACAACAGTATGGATTGACGCACTTTTTGGCAACTGTTGAAAACTATGAGATACCAGAGAAGTTCATAACCTGCATACAGGTTATGTATGAAGACACTGTTAGCAGAGTGGTACATGAAGGAGCACTGACTGATAGCTTCGGGACGCAAACCGGGGTGAGACGGGTGCCTTCTGTCACCCTTTCTGTTCATGTTGACTTTAGATTAAATAATGAAGACATCAAATGATGGAAAGAGAACTGGTATTTAGTGGACACTAATGGTCACAATAGAATGACCTGGACTACGTAGAGGATCTGGTACTTTTGTCAGTCAACGCCAAATGCAAGAGAATATGGTATGGTGAAAGTGGTGATATGGTGAAAGAACAATCAGCCAAAGTGGAAGTGAATATCAACATAAAGAAAACCAAGTTCCGCAAAAACTCAACACTATCAACAAAGAACCAATCATTCTGGAGGGAGAGCCGTTGGAAGAGGTGGATGCCTTTACCTAGTTGGGCAGCACAACTGACACATCTATAGCAAATAAAGATATAAAGACCAGAATTGGAAAGGCAAGAATGACATTCCTGACACTAAACAACATTTGGAAATCTGGAGAAATTGAGATTCACACACAAATTTAAAATATACCAGTTTCAAGTTGGTACTGTTGTATACAGCTGAAATATGGAAAACAACAGAGGCGATACAACATACTCCAGTCCTTCGTTAAAGATGACTACAAAGGATAATGGACATTGTGGTAGGACATGGTGAGAAATAAAGACATGTGGGGAAAGTAGTCAACAACAGCCACTGGAACAACAATTAAGAAAAGACCTGCCAAAGACGGATGTCGGACGGAAAGGTGCAAATATCGCAGTCAAGATGTAAACTAGTGACACAGCGCATTCCGTTCTCCGGACCACATCCTGCTACTTGCAAAGCCCTATTCAGGGCTTGGTAACGAGAGATTGAGAATGAACACAGCAGAAGAAGAGAAGAAAATGGGGCTGATTAAAATATACACCGAGGAAGAAACCGTCCAACATAGCTAGGCAGGCTCTCACATGGGAAGAGCAAGAGAAGTAGACCTAAAAATACACTATATGGGATGGGGCCAAAGGGCAGGAGCCCATAGACTGCTGGATCAATAACCAACCAATCTAAAAATACACGAAGAAGAAAATGTGAGAGGGAAGTAGCATTAAATGGTTACACTTGTAGAGAGGAAGGAAGAGTAGGCCAGGGCTGTATATGCTGGCAAGATGTGGTCAATGGCATGTGCACAGAGAGGGGCTATAGGCTTTTATCAATCTTGTCATGTATCACTCTGAATGATCGTAGAAGTGGTCTTTGATTGTTTGGATCCATGGTTCGGGTAATAGAGAGGTTTCAAGATATCACAGAAGACCTATTGATCTTGAATGTCTTCCTCTCACTCCAAATGAAGCACAGGGCAACCACTGCAGTGATCTACCTTACAGGAAGCCTGTATTAAAGCACGCAGACTCCTGTTGCTGTGGTGGTTTCTGAAACACTATTTATCATGTGGCTGTAATCACCCAATGCATAACCATATTTAGTCACCTTTTAACACATGCTAGGACAGTCAGTGGTCCTATTCTTTCTTCCCTAAGGATGTACTACTTGTATCAGCCCTACAAATACTAAATAAATATTCACTCATAAACAAAATAGTTAAACAATGGTTGCACAAATGTTTTTCAAAATTAATGTTCTTCAAATAAATGTTTCCAACAAACAAAACAAACCATGGCAACATATCTTTATATCAACATTACCTCAGTAATGCAAACATAATAAAAACATTGAATAAATACTAATCATAAGGAGAGCATCATAAAGCATCTGATATAGTGAGAGTGAGAGAAAGAGAGAGATTCAGTTTCAGGTCAGATATAAGCAATTACAATAAAAGTATAAATATTCAGATTGTTTGCTGATTAGGAAAGTATAGATGTTCAGGATTCTCAGAAGATCATTTTCAATTCTAAATTCAGGAGGAATTAAACATTAAATAACATGCCAATTAAAATAGTTTATACGCTATGAAATACAGGGTGGTTTAATTCTTGAAATCAAGTCATAACTCATTTTTTAAATTGATAAAATGCACAAAATAATAAACAAAACAAATAAACAAACAAGAAAAAAACCCTGAAAAATGATTGTATACAGAACAACTTTTTTCTTTTTAAAATGTGCAAATTTTTGACATTCAAGAATTTCAGACTTTCTAGGATTTAATTTCATACTTTTACTGTCTGTGACAAGAAATTGTCCTGTTTCATGTCCACTGTTTTCACAGACCAAACAACAGGTAATGTATAACAGCAAGTATTTACTTAGACAAGGAAATTATCAGCATCTGAAGTTGTTGTTGCTTAGATGTTTGCCTCACTAGTTTCTACTGGCGGAGGCGTGCCATTTTCCACCCCAGACTGTAGTATATTGGGCGCATAAACCAGTGCTTGAATGCATGTGTGCGTCTGTATGTACCTAAGCTAGGTTTGTGCGCCCTCAGAAGCTAGCCCAATCAAAGTGCAATGGAAGGGTCTCACCATGAGGGCGCGTGTGAAAGTTGTGCAAGAGTGTGACTGTAGGACAGAGTCAAATGAAACAGAGTGAGGTAAGAGGAGAGAGAGAAAGGGAAGAGGTCCTGTGTCCTCATCAGCATCTGAAAGATAGTTATAGTTATGACCTTTTTCATCTTGACAGATGGTCAGTAAGCTAGTCTGTTGTAGAGATGGCGGTGACTACATCTATCCTGGAGGGACATCGACTTTTGTGCTGATTTTGCAGATTCTCAATTGACAGGGACGACAGCAGTGTAAACAGAAAAAGTTCGATTGGTGTGGTGTAGGCTCCTTTTTTTTGCATCACTTGTCTTTCATCTTTGTCATCAGAACTAGCTCTGATACTCGTTCTCAAGGTCGATCTATGTGTAGCTCTATCCTCTGCAATCTCCTCCCAGCTTTTTGGATTGATCGTAAAATCGTTCATGGATCTTTTACAAATGTCCTAGAATCTTAATCTAGGCCTTCCTTGTGACCTGGTACCCGATACGAGTTCACCCAGGAGTAACTGCTTCGGAATGCGAGTAATTTTATATTTGTTTCACGTGACCCAACCATCTCAGTCTCTTATTGCTCAGTCGGGAAGAGGGAAGGTATCTTGGGGCGTTTCAGTATTTCCGAGTTGGTCACCTTATCCTGCCAATTTATGTTCATTATCCTGCGAAGACATCGCATATGAAAACTGTTTAACCTCTTCTCGTGTCTTGAATGTGTTGTCCATATTTCCGCTCCGTATAACAGTGTACCAAGCACGTATGGTTGATGTATCATGATCTTTGTATTTAGTGTCAGCTTTCTATTGTTCCATGCCCTTTCTTTCAGCCTGATGAAAGTTGTTGCTGCTTGCCCTATGCAATATCGATCTTTTCACCAAGTGATAGTGTTGCTGTTACTGTGGAGCTCAAACATTTGAACACTTGAACTTCATCGAGCGGATCTTCATTTAGCATAATTGTTGTTACTGGTGCGGTTCCAACTTGTTTAAGGACAATGATGAGGACACTGTGCAATCATTAGTCAATTGTCTGTCTGATGCCTGCAACATATTTTCGCTCACTGTAAACGTGAAAGATAGCAAATGTTTACTTATACAAGAAAACTGTCAGTCCTTGAAAGATAGCAAATGTTTACTTATTCAAGAAATCTGTCAGTCGCTGAAAGATAGCAAATGTTTACTTACCGTATACAAGAAAACTGTCAGTTCTTGAAAGATAGCAAATGTTTACTAATACAAGAAAACTGCCAGTCCTTGAAAGATAGCAAATGTTTACTTATACAAGAAAATTATCAGTCCATGGAAGATAGCAAATGTTTACTTATACAAGCAAGAAAACTGTCAGTCTCTGAAATTTAGCAAATGTTTACTTATTCAAGAAAATTATCAGTCCCTGAAGGATAGCAAATGTTTACTTATTCAAGAAAACTATCAGTCCCTGAAAAATAGCAAATATATACTTCATCATCATCATGTTGAGTCCTTTGTAGAACGTCGCTCCCATCACAGTCTGTCTGAAAGAAACTCTTTCCCTTGCCAAAACTCCAGCCTTTGCCAGTCCATACCCAGACGTTCCAGGTGCCTATTTTTAGATTTGTTTTTAGTCCAAGTTCTGATTTTTCTACTATAATGCAGTCTATTTACTTAGACAAGAAATTTGTCAGTCCCTGGAAGATAGCAAATATTTAGACAAGAAAACTGTCAGTCCCTGGGAGATAGCAAATATTTAGACAAGAAAATTGTCAGTCCCTGGGAGATATACAGTAAATTGAGACTAGGTTGACCTTGGTAACCAAAGTTATCCGGAACGTATGAGAAACAATGAATAGGTTTCTGCCAGGCACGTCATAAGAGGCGCCAGCTACCCATTCTGTAGAAACAATAAGTCACAAGATACTGTTAAGAAGATTCTTACAGTAAATGTCAGATGAAAAGCGACCAAGTTTTTCTTCTGGACTAAAAGTAAAAAGAAAGGAAAAGAAAAACAAATGACAAAATTGATAGAGCATTGCAGAGAATAAATGACACCAACTTTAGACACCAAAATGCATAAGGTCAGCAGATTTTTGTAAATATTGTATTCTGTGGACCACTTTCAGCAATATTTATGGACTTCACAGATCCCATTACAGGAGCAACTGCTCCACCACAATGCACTGGGTCAGTTTGTCATAGCTCAGTTACACAATATAATGCACTAGTTCACAATGGTCAGATAGCACCATAATGCACTAGGTTTCACATATAATTACACACCACAATGAACTAGATCACAGCCAGCTTGTCCCACAGTGCAATAGGCCACAGTCAGCTTTCCCAATAATGCAATAGGCCACAGTCAGCTTTCCCAATAATGCAATAGGCCACAGTCAGCTTGCCCTATAATGCACAGTCAGCCTGCTAGCATCATAATGCACCACACCACACAACCAGCTAGAGCCTTAATGCATTATATTACTCAGAAAAGTATGCCCCATAATGCACTAGGTCTCATAGTATAGCCTTAAAAATAAACCAATTGTAGAAAAATGTTTGATGAATTGTTCTAAAAACATTCATGTGGGAATAAGTAATGACTTGTGGAGCAAATACAATGTTAGTAGTAAAAATCATTGCAGTTACTAAACTGAATATGTTATATTACACACAATCGCCATCACTTTAATCCAGGCAGACCAATAGGTGATCTCTTTTCAGTCAATCGTAAAAGGTATGGATACTGTAGCTCGCTAGATATATACACTTCCATCCTCTCTTGAGGTCCAGCCTTGCTCAACAAACATTTGAGTTAAAACTTCTGCAAACTTGTGAAACTGTTACTACATGGATTGCAGTGTCCTCATCCGACAGAATTTCATTAACCAATTTCAGAACCCTCCCCCCCAATCCATATATCTGTATTTGGGCTTTCAAGCGAGGATGTCAGAGGGGGAACAAAAATAAATATGCAGGTTCATATTTGTTTCTGTAAGTATTTTACAATGTAGATGATGCCGTAAATAGAACTTTAGTGGGCCCGGGAGTTCAAATATCTGGGAAGTATTCTTTCAGAAGATGGAGGGCTTGAAAGAGATATCAAAAGATGATGTAAGAAAGCCTCCGCTTTGATTTATCAATTGTAGTCATTTCTTAAACACCCAAAAATCAGAGTAGCAACTATACAGCAACTGACAAACAGTTTATTTATACCAACATTGTGTGCTACCAGTGTCAGACTTGGTTTTATTTAAATGTCCAAGAGACGAAAATAGCGTCCTGTGAAATGGAATGTCTAAGAAAGATCAGAGGTGTCACAAGAAGATAGAATGAGAAACAAAGACATTAGAAATACGGCAGGAAATACATTTCTGGACAGAAAATATAACAGTCCAGCGCTGCCGAAAACGGATGTGTCAGACCAAAAGCTGCAAATATCGCAGTCAAGCTGTAAACTAGCAACACAACGCATTCCGTTCTCCGGACTACATCCTGCAACTTGCAAAGCCCTGTTCAGGGCTTGGTAGCAAGAGATTGAGAATGAACACAGAAGAAGAAAGAATAACGGTCCAGTCATCTAACGCCAATGAAGCCTGATCAGCTCCCACTGCATGCTTATAACACAAGAAGTTTTGGCCACATGGCAAGAGGGAGACACATAAGATGGATAGATGACATAAGAGTAATCCTTCAATGATACAGGCTGACAACAACCAAACCAACACACAACAGACAACTGAAGCTCCCGATGATGCTCACTGTTACAAGTGGATGGACAACTCAACTGAACTGGTCAAGTCTAACAAATCATCAGTCAACTTAGCATCAAACAAGCAGGAGAAAGAAAATGAATGTTTTCTAGAATATGTATCTCTGTTCTGTAACTGCACTATGGGTGCTCAGTCTCTCACAGTAAATAGCGAAACGTATGGATATTGACATCGTACGCAAGGGATATTTTGATCTCGACAGCAGAAGAAATGATTCTCAAGATGTCGCACAAAAAACAGAGCTATATAACAGAGGAAACTCAGAAACTCATTGCAGAAAGGCAACAATTAAAACAAATGGGAAGTAAGGGGACCAACACAGCATTTAAAAACTGCGCAAGAAAAGTTAGAAGAGAAATAAGAAAAGATAAAAGAAGATACATAGTAGAAACATGTAAGGATATAGAAAACCTACAACAAGGCAGAGAAAGAGATGCATTCAAAGCAATAAGAACACTGACAAGGAAATTCCATCCGGTTCCACATGTCATAAATGACAAAGAGGATAACACACTAACAGAAACCAAAGACATACTGAATAGATGGAGAGAGTACTGCAGAACCATGTATAGAGATAGCACAAAGCGCTCAGTTACAATCCTACCAAAGGATGAGAAAGAACCTGAATCAACATTGGAAGAAGTACGCTCTGCAATTAAAAGCCTGAAAAAGGGAAAGTCCCTACGATGTGAGGTATCCCAGCAGAGCTAATACAAGCAGGAGGAGAGGCATGTGCTAGAGTCTATCACAAGCTGTGTAAACAGATATGGCACAGTGCAGAGTGACCAGAAGCATGGAAGAAATCAATTTATATTCCCCTCCCCAAAACAGGCAACCTGAAGCTGTGCACAAACTACCGAACTATCGCGCTGATCAGCCACGCTAGCAAGATACTCTTGCGAATCCTATTAAGAAGGATAGAGAAAAGGTTTGAATCTGAAATTCACGTAGTCCAGGCAGGTTTTAGGAAAGACAGAGGGACCCGGGACCACATATTCAATTTAAGGAATATCTATGAAAAAATGTAGAGAGTTTAATGTAGACCTGTACACATGTTTCATTGATTACACTAAGGCCTTCGACACGGTAAAACATCAAAATATGTGGAGAATCATGAAGGAAATGGGGTTTCCTTTGCATATAGTCCATCTCACTGAAACATTATACCAAGATCAACAAGCCGCTGTCCGAGTATCTGGGCAAACATCAGATTGGTTTGCAGTACAAAAGGGAGTCCGACAGGGATGTATCCTCTCACCTTATCTGTACAACATATATGCGGAATGTATAATGAGAAATGTTCGAGAAGATGAGAACATTGAAAGTTTCGACCCATTTACGATTGGGGGTACGAGATTCTAGAGTTACAATACGCAGATGACACAGTGATACTATCAAGAAGTGCAGAAGGGCTAGAGCAGCTACTTTCAGCCATTAATGGATATAGTAAAGATCAAAATCTGTTCATAAACATAAACAAAACAAAGATAATGACCACCGATAAAACACAATGTCAGCATAAATTTACAGTGGGTGGTGAGGAAATAGATCAGGTCACACATTTTGAATATCTGGGCTCCAGAATTGACAAAAAACGGTGACTGCTCGAAAGAAATCAGAAGAAGACTAGCTATGGCAATGCAGAGACTGAACAGCCTGGAGAAATTATGGTAGGGCACCAACAAAATGATAAAAGTAAAAGTCTTGAGAGCCTGTGTTTTTCCTGTGGCAGCTTATGGCTGTGAATCATGAACGATTACCAAAACTTCTAGACAAAGAATCGAATCCTTCGAGTCAAAATGTTACAGAAAGATGCTCAGAATACATTGGACAGAGAAAAAAACAAATGCAAACATTCGGCAAAAGTTGAGCATAGAAGAGAACTGGTTTATCAATTCTATTTTGGCTAGAAAATGCAAGTACTTTGGTCACATCAAGAGACACAACGGTCTTGAGAGAACGGTGATGGAAGGTATGGTGCCAGGCAAAAGAGGAAGGGGTAGACCAAGAAGACGATGGCACCAAGATATCCAGGAATGCCTGAGTATGACAGTGGCGGAAGCTGGTGTTTTGGCAAGTGAACGAGTTTCTTTCAGACAGACTGTGATGGGAGCGACGTTCTACAAAGGACATGCTGCTACATGATGATGAGTATCCAATTGGTTGTACATACTCCTGCTCTATTCTCTGAGGCACCATTCCATGCTCCACCCATGACTGATTAACCTTTACTACACATACAGCGATTTTTCACATCACAAATAAATTTCCACTTTACTTCTAATGACGTAAAAATCACAGGGCGATTAGAAAAACTATTCTAAAGTATTGCCTGGCATGGGTATTTGAATCTAAAAATAGACACTTCCATCAGGGTAGATGTAAACCAGAAAGATTGCCGGTTTAGTTTGAAATATAATTTTGAAATGATTTATTCTTGTTTTCACTTTGACTGGAAGATTATCCCATTATTGAGGGCATGAAGTTGTTGCAACAGATTGTTCTGAGGCAGATCTGTTCAATTAATTTATGTAGAAGTATTAAATACGTTTGTAAGGGAAGCTGACAGATATGACAATCTTGTAAAAAACACTATCAGTGTTCTGTGAGTATTTTTAAATTCCGAAGGTCCAGACCCCCACCCCCACAATATTAGCTAAGTCTAAATGTTTGTGTGGTTTTTCATTTTCACATTCATATTTTTGTATCTCAGAAACTAACACACACACAACAGAAACAATAACACCATCAAGTTCTTTATTCATTTATGTCTCTGCTCATAAACAAATCATATCTGCAGACAGTAAAATAAAAAAGATTCAGGCTCTCAAAATCAACATCCTAGAAAAATGTAAAGCGCTGAAAAATAATTTTGTGGCATGGAAAATTGTGTAATTTTTGTTATTGTGTGTGGTGAAGGTTAAACAATTCTACGGTCTGTGACTTGCTGTTCATAGATGTCAATGTTAACATCCAAGAGGCAGTCACTGATTGACCTCAGAATGTAATCCGTATTGATATTCAAAGTCCTCACTATAGATGTCATTGAGGAGAAGAAGATGTATTTACAAACAACTGGAACACACAGCATGGCACGGGATAATTATGAAAGTAGTTAATTGTTTAAACTTTTCCCCTTGTCATATCTCTATTACACACCCATCCAGCCTTCTAACCCCCCAACTATCTCTTCATCCTCACTCATCAACCTTCCCATCTCATCCCCTCAAATCTTCAATCCCCTTTTTTTAGTCTCATCCTCCCTATTTCTTCCCCATAACCATCTAATTTCTTTCCCCCAGGAAAGCACAGTAAAATTATGAAAGTTATTTTTTTTTAAACCCTCTGTCCTCACTCACACTCCCATGAAGTGCTATATATCCTAAAGGTAGGTCTCAAACTGGAATTCGAACTAGAACAATGAAACACTAGAAGATGAATGAATAGAGAATTCTTCCTATGACAATAAAAGCATAGATAGTTCCATGGCAAGCATTGTTATAAGAGCAATTCATTTGAGATTTCATTATGCTAGATGTTCAATATTTAGGAGGTATGATGATGGATTCATTTGTTCGCTGCCAAGCCTTTCTTAACTCTAGAGTATAGAGTTTGGTAGGCATTTTTACAGTTGTGTAAGCTGGATACTAAGATCAGATCACGGATCCGTCAGTTCACTGTAAGAGAGAAGTGCTGTATAACTGAGTAGAACAGAAAAACTATTCTGATACAAGAAAACAAGTTATTCTGTCATTGATTTCTGTATTATTCATAAGCATATTGTTTCTAGTGCTTTCTTTCAATTTTAATGTAATTTTTCAGAAACTTTTAACAGCTAAATAGGTGGCGGTTGTAAGAAGCTACATTCTGTAAAAGGACATGTGACTTACTTTGACAAAGCCATGATTTGGTGAGAATTCTCCACTACACAATGACACATTAAGAAGTCTCACAAAAGCTTCTTAAAAATCCTTAGTCAAAGTAATGGTTACATGCCAGTGGAAATTGGACCTGAAGTGTCAAAACAAGTTCCCAAACTCACAAAAATAAGAATTCTTTGAAATAGAAAACAGAACTAAACAGCCAATATTAGGTTTTCCATGCGATAAGGACAAGCCATGAATCTCAACACTCAAATATTCAAACAGCTAAACTTATCAGCTGAAATAGTGGCTTGTCACCATGAAACCGGCTCATCCTTTATCGTTAAATTTTTAAAGACAGCTTGGCCCTTGTATTGAAAAGTTTAAATCAAACTTTAAAGTGCAATATTTGTTGCACTTTTCATATGGAAGGTCTTGTATGACTCATGCCATAGTCAGCACCTTACTGAATTTAATAAGTCCAATACTTCGTTATCTGCCTTCTAGTAAGCATTCATAATCTCAGATAATTTAAAGGCACAGTGTCTCCACCAAAGATGTGTCACATGGTTTTGTCCAGACTTCATCTACAACTTGGTTCTGTTTGAGGTAGCAAACGCATGTAAATTTCCCATCTGACTCAGCCCACTCTGTATATGGTTAATGTGTATCTCAACGTTGTTCTGAAACACGCTGGAAAAAAAGATGATACGCATGTTACAGGATGTGACTGCAACAACAAAAACGACATTTTTAACCATTTACTTTTTTTTTTAAAGAAAAAGTACATTACACAGGATAGCAATTAAGATTGGGGAGGATACATATGCTGAGCTGAAGAGATATACAGAGAACAGTGGCATGATCAGATGACTTCAACACCAGTCTCTGGACTGACTAACATAGAACAGTGGCATGACATTATCAGATGACTTCAACACCAGTCTCTGGACTGACTAACAGAGAACAGTGCAGGTCATGATCAGACAACTTCAACACCATTGATCCATTTATGATATACAAAGTGGCCCATAAGCTGCTTATATAATTGATAACTTTCTGTTTTTAATTATTTATATTAATTCTTGTTATGTTATTAAATTTGTTAATGTGAAAGCGACTTATGGACCACTTTGTATTTCCTCCCTTTTGATCTCAGTTATGAGTTTTTGGTCCCAGCTAATGTTGGATTACTAGTAAGCATGAGCCAAAGCATTTATGTCTTATTACAATATTGGTTTCTGCAGATGATGTCTTTAGCATGATGTGGTTCCTAGTCCTATGCTAAAATGCTAATTCGTAAAAAATACCAGTTTCTGACATGCAAGAAGTTGACCATACTTAATATTATTTGCATCCAGCCCGCCCTTGATTGCCTGCAAGCTCTCCTGGAGTGAACCAAACTCAAATGAGCTGTTTTCATTTTCTGAAAATGTCTGCAGACAACAACAAAATAACAGGTATTTGAGAGTTTAAGATTCAGTCGTCAAATGTACTACAAAACACAAATATCGTCTCTCCAAAAAATAATTAAACACAGCTTTTATTACTTCTTCAAACTTTGTGAGCATAACAAATAATAAATATATGCAGTACTAAAAATTTACAGTGAAGATTTATGTTGAGGTATATATATATCTGATGGGCTGAAACAAAATTGAAAATCAAATATGAACAGTAACATAAATAATCATGCGTCACTTTTACGGGGCATAGATAGAAAAATAACATACATTAGCCTTTACTGCACTATTGTTGCAACATCAGGACCAAAGACAAATTTTGCTTGCATACCAAAAACGTGGTAAAATGGCAGAGCGCAACACCGTTTTAATCATATATGGCCAAACTAGACTACCGTAGAAATAGATTATGATGAATTATGATTTCCATCTACACAGGTTTTAAACCGATTAAAGCATTTTGTGTTAGATTACAAAATGATTTGAAATGATTTAACTTCTTATTTTATATGGATTGGAGCCAGCCCATTATTGAAAATGGTGAAGTTAAGTTGTTGGAAAATATCTTTGTTGATGAGTTTAGTTTGGTTATTTAGATGAAATAAATTTTTAGTGTAAACAAACAGTTGTGCTGACATTATGAACACAGTATCGATACTTTATTGTGATTTCGATGGATTATATAAAAAGCAACTTTCCCGAATCTCTGTGAGTCCAAATGTTTGTACTTTGTTTTTATAAATTTTCACCATCTTCTTCTATCTCAGAAACTAACACACACACACAGCAAAAACACCAACAAGTTCTTTATTTATTTGTTTCTACACACAACACAATCATATTGATTGACCAACAAATAAAAAGGTTACAGGCTCTCAAAGTCAACAACCACAGTAAAACACGACGTGCTCAAAATGTTGCAGGCGATGAGAAAGTTGCGCTAAATTTTTAACGAGGTATGGTAAAGGTTAACACCAAAACGTCTTGATCAGGAAGTAAGCACAACACAAATGAAAACACAAAGCTAATCTAATCTATGATGTAACAAATATAAGAATGATGTACTCACCTGGGCATAGAATAATGCTACATTTAACACATTTAAAAAAGATACAATGTTCAAGAAATAAACACAAAATCTGCAACAGTATGTTATCTGACTTACCCGTATCTGTAACATAATAGAGGTCAGGTCAGCCACTAGTTTCAGAACTCGCTCATTGTTAGCTGTTCTCCTATTCTGAAGCATACCCTGAAACATAAAATTATTTAGAATTACAGAACTACATTCACAAATGCTATCATATGGTTTTATTAGGTGTGTTTGGAGGTTCTAGTTAGACGAGCAATTTCCCAGAAAATATATAAATAAATTCTCAATTTGTTTTGTTACTCATTTTGAAATGCTAATCTTGACAGTGGACTGGGTTTAACCTCCGGTCTTGATACATTCCAGTATGCCTGAATGTATATGAGCACCTGACTTATTTAAAGGATGCAAGGCAGGAAGGGAACTAGACACCCCACTCTGCTGAAGACAGATGTGTTGGACCAAAAGATGCAAATATTTCAGTCAAGCTTTAAACTAGCGATACAACGCACTCCGGACTACATCCTGCTACTTGCAAATCCCTGTTTAGGCTTGGTAGCAGGAGATTGAGAATGAACTCAGAAGTCACCCCACTACAGATGAAGCTTCTTCCGCTCATAGTAGATAATGAGCAAGTCTACTGTCACTATTTGTATATGTTCTCCAAGTCTGTTTATAGCACGTGTACACATCGAGTCTCAGTATGGCAATCTGGCAATTTCAAAACTTTCAAATGTTCATACCTTTTATATGAGTATCATTATTTCAAAGTATTTACAATTGCACTTAAGTCTTGCAAAACTAAAAACAGAAAGACTTCTAATTAAAAACCAGAAACGATCAAACATATCGAGAGGAATATAAAAAGGCATAACGAGAGTCAAGATAAGCCGTAAATTAGAAATGGCATCGCAAATTGTTAGCACAGTAGTTAATGCTAAAGACAAGTATTCAAACCAAATTAAAAGTACAACTCCAGTGAGCCCTAAAGTTATTAGGAATAGAGATTGCCTTATTGCTGATTTGGATAAAGTATTAGTGGTCTAGATAGAGGATCAAACCAGTTACAATGTGTCATTAAGTCAACTCCTAACTTAGAGGAAGGCCCTAAATGTGTTCTAAACTATAAAGGCTGAGAGGCAAGGAAACTGCAAGAAAATTTGTTTACAATTAAGGTGATGAAACTCCACTCTCTCTTTTAAAAAAGTTTATTTTTCTATTTTCATTCGTCCGTTACCATAAGCAAATGAGAAAATATTTTAATGTAAGCATTGTAGTTACAGAGGCCATAACTCATTAGACATTTTTATGGATCTAGCGTCATTGTGCACTTAATAATTGGGGGCTAAAGATGCAGCGCAATGAATGAGCTGACAGCAGCCAGCGATTCAGGGCAGGAAAACAATCCTAGGCAACCATACCTTTTTGGGATGGTCAGTCCTCATAGTTATGGAAAATTGTATATTGTCCACATATGGAACAAACAAAACCCCCCTTACCAACTTATAGCACAATGAACAAACATTTTGAACTTAACGATTTAAGAGCAGTACTCTGTCAACTATGCCAGCAGTCTGCACCAAAAAGGGTAGTGGTACAGTGGGTTCCATCCCACTGCAACATCCAAGGCAACGAGGAGGCAGACAGACTGGCAAAAGAAGGTGCAAGACTACCACAACCAGATACTAGTGTGACATACGAAGAGTCAAAACGGCTTATTAGAGCTAGATACATGACCAAATGGGAAATCGAACATACTGGCTACACAAAAAACGATGCCTATTACCAGTTGAACAGAAGAGAGCAGGTCGTGGTCTTCAGACTTCGCACTGGCCACAATAGACTGAGGTACCACCTATTCAACAAATTGAAGATAGGTGGCACTGACGAATGCCCGTGTGGTACCGGGCAAATGACCGCTGAACATTTGCTGCAAAACTGCCCAACATACGAGGATCAGAGAGAGCAGATGTGGCCATCACCAGTGGCAACACTAGACAAGCTCTATGTCAGTGTCGACAGCCTCAGGATGACCGCTGCCTTTTTAGAAAAAATAATGGTTACGGTCTGACTGCGTACGATGAAGAAGAAGAAGAAACATTTTTGTTAATGGGAAATCATATCCAGAGAATAATCATTATTGTCAGATGGGACTTACCCTACATATTCTTGAAACTGTTTCTTCTGCCTCCTCATCACACTTTCTTCTGATTTCTGAGGGAGGCTCTGTTGGTGCAACTCCTTGTTCTGGTGCAATCTACCAGCACAGAAATTATGATGAATGTTATTTCTTACAGTAAAAGAAGTATTACATTAAGATACAAATTCAAAAAAAAGGAACCACAAGTTGAGTGTTTATTTATGAATTAACCTTTACCACACTTAGTCACTACAAAGCGTCTGACGTCACCAAAATTGCATCGCTTAGGCCATCTATAAGCGATTTACGTTGTCGTTGTAGAGCAACAACATTCTAATCATGTATAATCAAACCCGTTTGGTTAAAATAGTCTGAACATACTGCTCATCTGATTGTAGAGATATTGACTTCCAGTATGTCGGGTTTAACAAGAATGGCGATTTTGACATTTGTTTTAGACTTTTGGAAATGATTTCTTATGTTTTTCACTAAGATTTGAAGATTCGCCCATTATTGAGAATGGGAAGTTAAGTTTTTACAACGGTAGAGGTACATCTGTTTAGATTGTTTATGTAGATACAATTATTATATTTATAGTGGGAACTGACAGATACAGCCATTTGTAAACATCGATAATTCGCTTTCAGCAGACCCTTTTTTTCCTTTCAAGCAAGGGATGCCAAAAGCCGATGAGTTTATATTTGTACTGCTTTTGTTTTTCACCTTTATCCTCTTGTATCTCAGAAACTAACACACACACAGCAAAAACATCAACACCAACAAGTTCTTTATTCATTTATATTGTTACACGCAAACAAATATCTATACAACAACAAACAAAAAAGATACAGGCTCTCAAAGTCAACAACCTAGAAAAAAAACATGAAGCAGCGAAAAATAATTCAGTGGCAGAGAAGCACAATTTTTTTTTATTGAGTTTGGTAAAGGTTAATCCAAAGACACTTCAAAGAGCTGTACAATTAGAAAAAATAATATTGTTAAACAAATCTCGCGGTCTCAAGCTTGTAAATAATGTTTATGAGAAGAGAGCATTGACAGACAATATGCTATGTGGCTATCGAGATCATTATTTTTCTTGGCGATGTTTCTTCCCGCTATAATTTCATATAAAGCTGGAGAGTTTGTATTTATTCTTATTCTATTTACAGATTACACTATTAAGTTTAATGTATGTTCTCATTGTTATTAAATAAATGAAGATGGCTTGAGACAGCATTTTGAGAATCAAGAAAAGAATAACTAAAATCTGCAGCAGTCTTTTTCAAGAGACTTCTTTGCAGTTATGCCTGTTAATTCCGTGTCTCCACATAGCTTCTAGTACATTACAGTAATTACACATCAGCAGTGTTCCTGCTCTACTCTTGTACATTATCTATATGTTGCATGTCTTCCAATTTTCTTTCCTACAGTGAGATACGAAGAATTACATTTTCTGCCTTCATAAGTTTATTTTACATTAATTTGTCTATTATACAACCACAACACATATCACCTTAAGAACAATTTAATTTATAATTTTCTGTTTACTTGGAATCCTGGTATTCAAACCTATTCATTGACAGGTAGCCATAGGCTTCGGCTATACATAGTATTTATCTTAAAACTTCATACCTGGGAAAAGATACAAAAAAATTGAGTAGATTTTAAAATTTTGTCACGGCAGCGGCCATTAAGCCTATTCTTTTCTATTTCTAACTACCAAATGATTTTTAACGTGCTTGACACTACCCAAAGATCAGAGGAATTTTTACCAGAAAATTCATGTGAAAAAATCTCGGTCTCTACCGTGATTCGAGCCCGCGACCTCCGGCATCCATGAGGACCTTACCGCAACACCAATAAGTGCCCAGAGGCCCCCTCCCCCCTTCCTGTTTATGATATTCTTATAATTATTCAACAGCATTAAAATGTCAAAACTCTTAATCCTTTTGATGTATTTTATAACTGTCCTTAACTCTACCAGACCGCTGTACACATTTTTCGGTAATTTCCTAATCTGCCGCTATACCGCTGTACCTAATTCTCTGTACTTTGCGTAGTACATAAAAAATTGCGTCACAATCTAAAAATAACCAACCAATCGTGGTCAAACCTCATGGTTAGCCATTGCAAATGTCTGCCCCCATATTTGAATTGACTTTGTGTGGTGTAACGCGCAAAAAATTAGGAAAATTCACAATGAAATGAGCGGCTGATGAACCAAGCACTTCAACAGGAAAGCGAAGTAGGTCTAGGCTTATGACAGTCCAACAGGTGATCGATACTTTGGTTGATTCAGACTCTGAGGAGTCAGAATTTCATCAAGAATATGTTTCCAGTTCAAGTGACACAGACAGTGAGAGCTCGAGTGATGAGGAGAATCTTGAACCTTATAGATCTAGAGCTAGATTGGTAGTAAGAGAAAGGGGACGTGTCTCTCAAACAGCTGATGGGGGAGATCTAGGTAGTGATGAAGGTTGGACAAGGAATTTTGTATCACCAAATACAGATCTGAATTTCAATGATGGAAAAGGCCCAGTGAACATTCCTGGATCTATCACAGAGGAGAGTGAACCGATTGACTTTTCATCCTTGTTTTTGGATGATACTTTCTGGCAAAATTGGTTTAAATTGTTGTAAAATGAAACAACACTCATCCTGCTGGGTGGATTGGCACACAAAGGTGGAATATTGGCGCTAGATGAAAGGTAGGCCTATTCTCTACAATATCTCTAAGTTCCATCTTATTCTAACCACTTGTTTGCATGTAATTAACATTTTTCTATATCATGTTGGTTTTTTCTCTTTAATGCTCAGGAGCCCAGGTATAGGGGACAGTTAGGTTCAGGGCCTCAGGTCTGGTAGGGTTAAGGGGGACGGCGTGGGCTAGTGGTTAAGTGACACTGTTTACAACCAAAGGTGCTGGGTTCACTCTCCAATCACAGTATCAGCCGTTACCTCGGGGAAGTAAACCCTTAGAAAATGCAGGAGAAAGCAGACCCTTACATAAAATGCATGCCTAAGTCGGATACACTGGGCCGAAAGGAGCAAAATAAAAACATATACGCATACCGCCTTGGGGAATAAAGAAATAAGATGAATGCAAGCAAGCAACACACAAAAATAGCTGTCCAGGTTTCAGGCCTAGAAAATCATGCAGGAACAGCCAGCCCAGCAATACCCTTCACAAGACTGAGATTCACTACTTCCAGCTCTAATTCAATTCCTAATTTCAAGATGTTCAAATAATTTCTATATCTGAAGTGGAAGATGATGATGCCATAATCGGAACTCACATCTAAACAGTAGGTTTGAACACCATTCAGGTACTCATTCAAATCTTTGTTCAGTTTCTCCAGCTCTAGGACGATTCCTGCATAAATTCTCTGGAACTCCAGTGTAATGGGCTCTTGAAATGATCGCTGGGAAGAGATGTTACACAGAACATTCAGCAAAGTGGAAAATGTCATTGAAAAGTAACCTTGTCGATCTATCTACTACTACTTCTATCTTCAGTCCACTTATGCCGTTAGACGTCGTGGGGAGGTGTGACCTTTATTTCATATTTTTTGGCAGGCAAAAATTCGCTGGCGACTTGCCAGGTCAATCCCAGTATCTGTTACCAGCTGTTAGGTTGCAGACCCTGGAATATACGATCGTCTATTTTTGTAACTGGTGGTGATGGAAGCATAAATTAGAGCAAGGTAAGCCCGCAGCCTGTCAGGCGCAATATATGCAGCTCCGCTAACCAAGACCTGATGTTACAGCCCCACTGTCACCTTTTCCCTACACATTCTGTGTGGCGAAAATTGCTAGATTAAATTGAGCAGATTTTAAACTTGATTTTTGGCCGGACAAGTGGCCGTTAAGTCTAATCTTTTCAATTTTCAACTGCGAAGGGATTTTTAACGTTTGCACACTGCACACGGATGTCTGATCTCCCTACTCAGAGATCAGGGGAAATTTTTACCAGATGATCTACGGGAAAAATTCCTGTCTGCACCATGATTTAAAGTCATGACCTCGAGCACCTCAGGCGAACACCTTACCTCAAGACCACTGGATCGCTTTGTCAATCCAGCTGTATATTTAATGTTTCTCCTATTTTAGGTGTCATATAAAGCTATTTCTCTCATATAGAAGTAAACCATGGACAACCTGTACATAAACATATTCCCTGAAAGTCTAAGAGCTAGTTTAACAAAATAATGTTCATTCTTTTGTCTTATTCTGTAGGAATCCATGGTGTGCAAAACATCAGTTATAGTCTGATCCTGTAAAAACCTGTATTTAACACAGGTGTTTCATTGTGTCACTTAACTACAACCATCTGGGTTTTTAAATTACTATATCCCTTAAGAGTTTATAGGATGCAGCAGACTGCCCAAACAAATTACATTTTTTGCCCGTTATGACAGTTGCAGGATTCGAAAACATGCCATTATATTTTGTCATTTAGTCTGTATAGTTTTAGATTTTTTAGACCACCACACAATGATGGCAGTTCACATTTAACTGTAGCATTATTTCTGATAGCTAGATATTTGAGAAAGTTGTGTTTCAAAGTCGACATATTTAGTGCAAGAAAAGTTGGGCTTTAATTACTGAGAAATGATTTATTATTTGATCAATGATCAAGCCTATGTATTATTCATTGATATTCAGACTTTGACTGGGACACATCATAAAAAAGATACTAAGAGAATATAAGCAACCCTCCTACCTTGGAGTTACATTTGACGATAGGCTAACTTGGAGACAACAAGTCAACAAGGCAGCAGGAAAAGCCAGAAGGAAGTTAGCCATCCTGAGAAAACTAAGTGGAACCACACGGGGAGCCGGAGAGAAAATACTTAGCAGTGTTTACCAACAGAGCATACAACCACATCTGGAATATGGATCAGCTGCGTGGTGTCCAGCATCAAACAATACATTGAAAGAGTTAGATAAGGTTTATTACAGTGGCAATTAAATCAACGCCAATAGTGGAGATGGAGAAACTAGGGAGGATGCAAGCACTAGGGGAACGTAGAGGCACAAAGGTGCTAACACAGGCAGAAAAGTTCAACTGTATGCCGAGTCACCCAATGAAGGATAGATTCCAGGACCAAGCAATGGGACGATTGTAAAGAAGTAGCTTTTTACAGCAAGCCAAACGACTTCATAGACACGCTACAGCAGAGCTGCCTGAAACTGATATTCCTTTAACTGTGCCAGAACAAACACCTTGGAGAAAGCAGCATAGACAATCAGTATCAGTCCAAACAACCATTCAGGGAATACTAGGCAATGAGGAACAGAACAGTGTGCAATGTAAGACAATTACTCTCAGTTTCTTGAATGAAGAATATCCACAGGATCTATGGGTTCGAGTATACAGATTGGTCAGCACAGAATGCAGTAAAGAATTACCAAATAACAATTTGGAAACAGCTGCAACAGCAACATGAAAATTCTGCCATAATTATGATGAAGAGATACAAGCGATGAAATTCGCGATGGAAAAATTGCTAACACCAAACTTGGCCCGTATCCTGTGGTATTTCTGACAGATTCAAAATCAGTACTCCAAGCACTATCATCCGGGAAGCTGTCAGATCTACAAGTTTTATTGTCAACATTGAGCAACCAGCGCAGAATCACGGTGCAGTGGATACTGTCTCACTGCGGAATACCAGGAAATGAGAAAGCTGACACACTGGCGAGGGAAGGTGCCGCGGACGAGCAACCAGATGTACCAATTACATACCACCAAAAGAAAAAGATGATTAGATCAATGATAGAGCTTCCAACACAAATACAAGATGACTATCATAATATAAGTAGGCAAGAGCAGATTGTCATACTGCGCCTCAGAACGGGACACAACCGACTCCGCAGCCACATGTATACAAAATTTCGGATTGGCAGCTCAAGTATGTGTACATATGGACAGGCACCCCAGACTGCGGAGCATGTACTTCAGGACTGACTGCCCAGAGTATAAGCTACTGAAGCGGACATACTGGCCAAGAGAAACAACATTGGAAGGGAAACTATATGGACCTATGTGTGAGCTGCAGAAGACACAGAGGTTCATACAAGAGACAACTTTGCAGATGTAGACATACTCCAAACGAACGAAAGAAGAAGAAACATGCGTGTAATGGAATTTACAGATATATCTGTGAAACATACGTGGTGAGTACAAACACTGTTTTCCTTCTACACTTCCACATTAATGTCATTTAATGCTTCATACTTATATATAATCTTTATTATGAATGCTTCATGTTATAGATTGTTTAATTAAGTGTCTTATGATGTTTAAATTGTTATTGTAGCTCCTTTTTATTCAACATTAATTAATTTTATTTTGAATAAAATTTTCACATATGAAACTGCGGCTTTTGGCCTGGACTAGAATAAGTCAGGCCAATTGGTGTATGTAGCCACAGATGTCCATAACTTCCTGTCCTTAGTGGCGCTTATCAATTCTATTGTTTACTCTTGTCTATGTCACAATGTTAAACTGCACATCTCGCCATAAAACCTCTTTAGCGAAAAGACCAAATATATGTGCACTTAAAAAAACTCATTACCAAATACTCATATAATACCTTCTTCTCTGCTATTGTATTCATATCACTGAGTTGATTTATCCAGTCCTTCTTTACTTGGAGAATTTTGGACAATCGTGTCTGGGAACAGTTAATTTGTTACATTAGCTCCAGAAATAGCAAATAATACACATACGATGGCAACCATACACAATAATGTATAAAGAATATATTACTAACATACAAGAATTCATGTTCTTAATATAGACCAGTCAATGGTTTTTAGTAGAAAAGAACAAAAACCACTGTATCCTAACATGTATGTTGTAAAAGTCATTACTTGGCTACTAATGGCAGCAAACGCACAGCTGACACAAATGACTGGGTTTCTGCTATATAGAGTAATACTGATATTCGTTCAACTTAATCATTTGCCTTTTCACTCCAGCTGAAGAATTGAACCACTATTATAGCTGGCCTCTTTATATGTAGGTCTGTGTTTGAGCATTGGTAATTGGCATTTCAACAGCAAAGGTTTTACACATGAGATTGGTAATTCCATGTACAATCCTTTTTAACCTTAAGCACGCCCTTGTCCGTTCTCTTTGGACTAGCTCGGCCTGCAAAAACGGTGTGCGGAAAAAAAAATTTTTTCTTTGAACGGAGTCACTCCTGACAGCCATTTTTTACTGCTGAGTACGTCCTCCATATATACACGATATTTTGCCGGTTAAAGTATCGTGTGTTCGATTACAAATGGCTTTTGAACAGTTTTAATTTTGTATACGCCGTTTGGAGCAAGCCGACTTTTTGCGAAAGGGGAAGTAGGTTGTTGAGAAAGATTTTTATCGCGTAGATCTGTTTATTTTGTTTGTTTAAATGAAAGAACTACGTTTGAATTGGAAACTAACAGTTGTGGCGATATTGTAAACACAATATCGATACGTTGTTGTGGTTTCCATGGTTTTCTATCGAAGCGACTAGGCCTAGTGGTCGAGTCCAAATTTTTCCCGAGATTTTCATACATTTTCAACTTCATCTTTTTAAATCTCAAAAACTAACAAACATACAACAAAAACAATAACACCCACATGTTCGTTATGCTATTGTGTATCTATCTACACACCAGAAAATCATATTTATTGACAAACAAACATAAAAGTTACAAATTTTGAAAGACGACTACCACAGCGACTAATTAAGAAAATTAATTAGGTCAAATTTTTTCCAAAAATAATGTGGAGTGCGTAAGGTTAAGTTGTTTTTACATGCCTGTGAGGTTACTGTGATTCTCTTCTTTTCAACCTGGATACAACTCTGATGATTTGTTTAGCTGATTCAGTAAGTGGAGTCAGTATATGGAAATAATGTTGCTGATCTGAATGATGTTTTTTATAAAAAATGCACCTCTTTTTTTTATTTCAAGTTTTTTAAAAACCTGGAAATTTGTTTCTGAAAGTGACAACATGGAGCTAGGTTGTGAATGCCCATGATCTTTTTGTGTGTCCTAAAAAGAGCATTAAGTGACAGCTTACAGTAGCTTTCCTCAAATCCCGAGCATGCTCATGAAGGTCGACCAGGTCTTCTATGTGGTTGTGTTATGCTTGGCTTCATCTGCATGTTGTTCACTACTACAGGAATCATGTCAATCCCCCCCAGCTCTGTAGCCAGTCTGCGAAGAAAAACAGCCCGTTTCTAGGGAGAACTGCGAGAGAGTGAGGTGGGGGTCCTGGCCAGTATATTTTTCCTGACACTAACTTGTCTGATCAGTATGTTTTGCCTGACCAGACGTTAGTCTCCTCTTCCCTTCTGCAGTTTCTCCACAATATATCTCCACCAAAAATACCATATATAATCACCATTTTATAACTAGACATTCCGGGAAGGAAGACTAACGTCTGGTCAGGCAAAATATACTGATCAGACATGTTAGTCAGGTTCAGGCAAAACATACTGGACAAGACCCTCAACTTGGCTTCCTCGTAGCCCTTCCTGGAAACAGGCTGTTTTCATGACAGCCTGGCTAACGAGGTGAGGGATTGCCGTGATCCCCATTTTAGTGAGCTATACGCAGATTAAGCCAAGCATAGCACAACCGTCTGGAGGACCCCGGTCCACCTTCATCAGCATGCTCAGGATATGAGGAACGCTACGCCAACCTGCCACTTAACGTCCTTTTTAGGGCTCACAAGTGAGTAATCCTACTCATTATGTGCATTGAACAACAACAATCCAGACATTCCACCATGATAATCTCTCAGTGGTAAAAACACCTTATATAATCACAATCTAAAAGCCAGACTTATCACGGTTCTAAGTTTTTCAGTGAGAAAACAAGATCACAATGTATTTTATTAATATTCTGTGTTGAGACTTACCACTAGGACAAGAAATTTTATTGGAAAACCACCATAGGTGCCTCCTTCTAGGCTAACAAGTTTCCCTTTGAATGGTGACTGGGCCTCTACACCTTCAGGAGGATGATACTGAAATAAATAGTACAATAGGTGAAGGAGTTACCTGTTGACGCCATTTAATACATTACAGCAATAGAATACATATCACCTCTTTCAAATATAAGAGTAAGTCAGTAAGTAGGTCCCAAACTGATATTGGATAGCTGAAAAAGGAGTCGCAGACATTTGGTCCACGTGCTAGGCTGATAAGCCAATGGCGCGAGGCTACCATGTGAGGGATTACGGCTGAACGCCTCTAAGCCGGAATCTAGCCCTAAATCTCAGCACCACTGCGATGGGAGGCAACGATATGGTTTGGACCTGGGGCTCGCGTCTCAGCCCAACCCGGTCGAGCCACAGAAAGAGGTCTCTGCCGTCCGCCGATCAAAGCGGGCGGGAAGCTGCTAGATTTTCACCCCATACGGCGATGAGGTGTGAAACCACTAGTAGAAGACTTAGTTCTCTGTCGGGGTGTCGTAAGCAGTAGAGCAGCCACCTCACTGCGAACTGTTGAGACTCAGCCCTTGATCATGAGATATGTCTGCACACCAGGCGAACAACATCTCCGTGCCATGACCAGGCTTGTCCTCTGGTTAAATGCACTCCTGCCTCGCTCTTTATCTCTGTCTGCTATCAGTCATCCCAATGGACGCAGAGATGCAGGCCAGCGGACATTGCACCTCTGTCCTATTGTGACAACCTCCCAGGTGGCGGGGAATGCTAAGCGTGCCATCACTGCAGATGAGCCGAGAAAATAAAGGGAGCAAAGAGATACCCCACTCACATGCATATGCTACGTTTCTGGCAGGACGTGACGATCCTGAGACACAGTCACACTGGACTGCCTCTCTTCCGGGATAGTACAAACTAGTACATAGTCCATATCATATCATTGCTACGAGTGGGGAAGACTCGATAGTCCTGCAAGACAACTTCCCTAAGAGAGACAACTCTGACCAAAAACAACTGCTGCCTTGCAGATAGGCTGGGGACAGCCAAAGGCTGAGGAGGGCATCCCTACAGAAACGCCTGTTGAAATCGGATGCACTGAGCCACAGGCGTAACAAAATAAAACAGTGCAACGTATATCGCTGTAACCAGCGTACGAAGAAGGATAGCTGAAAAATGTAGTAGGTAGTTTCTAAAGGTGTCATTAGCTGGCAGCAATATCCAGCTTTGTGATTACTGTAGGCAGCAGACGTTAGTTGGCACAAGCACAGCTTACATACAAAATGGGGTCATGCTCACAGAGTGTATAACCAAAGAATAGCGTGCTGTTGTGTTTTGGGGGGCCACAAGAACTTTCCGCAAATAATATTCATAAGGAAATGCTTCCCGCTTATGGTGAGAAGTGTTTGTCACGTAAAGAGGTGCAAAACTAGGTTGAATTTTGTCAAGGACGATCAAAAATGCTGATGAAGCCCAGCCAGGATGTCCTGTTCAGACTGCAACCGCCGCCGAAGACGGATGTGTTGGACCGAAAGGTGCAAATATCACAGACAAGCTGTAAACTAGCGACACAACACATTCTGTTCTCTGGACTACTTCCTATTTGCGAAGCCCTGTTCAGGGCTTGGTACTGGGAGATTGAGAATGAAGGCAGAAGAAGAAGAAGACTGCAACAGAAGCATGAGATGAGACAAGTCAGCAGGCAAGTAATGATAGACCAACTGCCTACAGCATAATTGAATCTTCTTCTTCAGAATTCACACTAAAAAGAATGCTGTGTCATAGTTCACAACGAAACAGTGATAACTGTGTATCGGTCCGGCACATCTGGTTTCAGCATTTGCCTTTCTTCTGCGATCCCTATTATCTTAGCCAGACTACACTAGTGCAGTCTGTTTCCAGGACTGCCACCTGGAGGCTGAAAATAGTCCTGGTCAGCTGTGGTTCGGTGACTGACCCTGATGCAGACAGTCAGCTTTGATTTGCTGTCAGTTGATTCACTGTACTGCCTATTCACCTCCACAATCAATTGAATTTAATAAATAGGACCCAGATTATTTGTGGCCACCTCTGTTTATAACCTACTGAAGCCTTTAGACCTGAAAGGGGAGTCTAAAACAAGAGCAATAAAAGACCTTGAGGGATCAGTTAAAAGGTTAGTCTCATGCTGGCTGTGTAACAATTGTAATGGACAATGGTACATAGTGCAGCGGCTAAAATTCATATAAAGTTGTAGTTTCATCGTAACCTCAAGCTGGTTGAATAGACTTTAAGCCACGAAAACATTATATCTAGATCACTTGGCATCTAGTTATTTGAAGAATACTGACATGTTAACCGGATGATTAGTTTTTTTTTTTTAAACATGAGACATGCATATTTTTTCTAATGCCAATTTACAATGTTTAAATAACCACAAAAAATAACATTTATCCACACAAATTGACACATGTGTATTCTAATAAGATGCAAACACTAACAGATACTCACTGCTGGTCTGATGGAGACATCTCCACCTGTCTGCTGTAAATTAAAAAGAGAATAGAGTAAGTAAGTTGGAGAAAGATATTTGATATTCCTTCACTGACATATACTTTCATGTATGTACATAACTAACTGTCACTAGTGCTGTTTATCAGTTCCGTGAATGACTTTCTTTTAACATTCAAGTGTTCAGTCCGCCGAAGACGGATGTGTCGAGCTGAAAGGTGCAAATATAGCAGTCAAGCTGTAAACTAGCGACACAACGCATTGTTCTCCGGACTGCATCCTGCTAATTGCAAGCGCTGTTCAGGGCTTGGTAATGGGTGTTTGAGAACAAACGCAGAAGAAGAAACTGTTCAGTATCTTCTCTTTAACATAAAAACTTGTCTTATGAGCAAACTGTTGCTACAAAGAAATTAACACATAAAAGATAATAACATACGTGTCATTAGAACAGAATAGCCCCTAAACATGTAATAAAACAACTGTCAAAAGAAGAAGGTAGCCCATAACTTGCAATAAAACAACTCTCATTAGAAAAAAGTAGCAACTAATGTTGTAGTGAAACAGGTGTCACTGAAAGACAGTCTGCGCCAAATGAAACTTGAATAATTAGTATCTCACACATCTAGAAACAAGAATCTTGTATCTTATATTTTTAAGAACAAGCAACTTCACATGAGCTTCATAATATTCAAGAACAAGTAACTTCACATGAACATAATATTCAAGAAAAAGTAACTTCACATAAATGTAATATTCAAGAACAAGTAACTTCACATGAATGTAATATTCAAGAACAAGTAACTTCACAAGAACATAATATTCAAGCACAAGTAACTTCACATGAACATAATATTTAAGAACAAGTAACTTCACATGAACATAATATTCAAGAACAAGTAATTTCACATGAACTTCATAATATCCAAGAACAAGTAACTTCACATGAATGTAATATTCAAGCACAAGTAACTTCAAATGAACTTCATAATATTCAAGAACAAGTAACTTCACATGAACATAATATTCAAGAACAAGTAACTTCACATGAACTTCATAATATTCAAGAACAAGTAACTTTACATAAACTTCATAATATTCAAGAACAAGTAACTTCACATGAACATAATATTCAAGAACAAGTAACTTTACATGAACTTCATAATTTTCAAGAACAAGTAACTTCACATGAACTTCATAATATTCAAGAACAAGTAACTTCACATGAATGTAATATTCAAGAACAAGTAACTTTACATGAACTTCATAATATTCAAGAACAAGTAACTTTACATGAACTTCATAATATTCAAGAACAAGTAACTTTACATGAACTTCATAATATTCAAGAACAAGTAACTTCACATGAATGTAATATTCAAGCACAAGTAACTTCACATGAATGTAATATTCAAGAACAAGTAACTTTACATGAACTTCATAATATTCAAGAACAAGTAACTTCACATGAACTTCATAATATTCAAGAACAAGTAACTTTACATGAACTTCATAATATTCAAGAACAAGTAACTTCACATGAATGTAATATTCAAGCACAAGTAACTTCACATGAATGTAATATTCAAGAACAAGTAACTTTACATGAACTTCATAATATTCAAGAACAAGTAACTTTACATGAACTTCATAATATTCAAGAACAAGTAACTTCACATGAATGTAATATTCAAGCACAAGTAACTTCACATGAACTTCATAATATTCAAGAGCAAGCAACTTCAGATGAACTACATAATATTCAAGAACAAGTAACTTCACATGAACTTCATAATATTCAAGAACAAGTAACTTTACATGAACATAATATTCAAGAACAAGTAACTTCATATGAACTTCATAACATTCAATTCAGTAATGGTAGGGAAAGAGCTACAAATGATCAAGGTGCATTTTTATTTTGAAATTATCAAAGTTTCTATTGTTACTGAGCTAATGAAAATCACAAAAATTATTTTTATAACCATATGCACCAAGTGGTAGCACACAAATGTTTATTTTTCCCACAGCACATGGTTCAAGTACTGGTTGCAGCATTTTAGTCTACCCAGGTGTAAATGGGTACTTGACATACGAAGCAAATAAAAGCTAAGACATAATACAATAAAATATTTCACTTCATCTTCGATGACAGTGTCTGTTATGGGGCCACAATAACTTTGTCATATGCAATAGCAATGTTAAAAAATTATATCTGTTCAAAAACTAACAGCAGAAGAACAAAAATTAAATACATGATAATTCTATGATACTGAAAAGATAAATACTAGGTCGTATCTGAAATCTTAGGAAGAACATGGTATTAGACAGGCAACACAGCCGAAGACGGATGTGTCGGACCAAAATGTGCAAATATCGCAGCCAAGATGTAAACTAGCGACACAACACATTTCGATCTCCGGACTACATCCTGCTACTTGCGAAGCCCTGTTCAGGGCTTAGTAGCGGGAGATTGAGAACGAACGCAGAAGAAGAAGACAGGCAACAAACTGCAAAAGCCATAAGCCAGTATAACCAGTCATTCCCTGTCATAGAGAAAGAGGCAAAGGAATGCCAAAGACTAGATAGAGAAAAGACATAGAGGCAAACATAATACAAATGGGAAGAAGAAAGAAAGAACTTGCACAGGACAGCTACGAGAGGATTAGTTGATGGCCTATGCACCCAAAGTGGTAAGGACAAAGAAGAACAACTAAAAACTATAATATTCCAATGTACATGGCATATAGAGGGTAAGCTTATTTTGTCTGACTTACAAATGAGGATGAACTTGGTGACACATGGCCAGGAATAAACTTTGGTGGAGGGTTATGGAAGGTCTGTTTGACAGGCAGACGTTTGGGCTTCTCTTGAAATGATGAAATGGAAATACTGTCTGGTGGTTCCTCACTCTGGAATGAATGAATGGATTAATATGTATATCAGTACTCAAAAAACAAAGACAAATGTTTGCACAAACAATAAATTGAGATGGCAGGTGCTACATTTGCTCAAGAAATGAAAGAAGGGATTAAACAGAGGGTGAGTAAAATCCTGCAAGGATCAATGCCTCCCCCCCCCCCCTCCCAAGGTGGGTGATATCCACACCTAGTTCTACTAGAGACAGAAGATAAACTTGAAGGGCCCAGTGTACATGCTGTGTACACAAAAGAAGCCTTGACATTTGAAAATCGAAAAAGATCAGGCTATTCGGAGTTGTCTGGGCAAAAATTCTAAAGATATCAAAATTTCTACAGATGGTGGCAAGCATGAAGGCTGAAATGATACAACCCTTCCACCATACAAAGACATAATCACCTGTTTGCCTGTACACTCGATTGAAAGTTTTAAAAGAGCTGAATAATAGCCATAATATGTATATGCTGAATTGTTAAATGCCGGATCCAAGAAAATGAAAGCCATATAGTCCTGCTTACAGATGCTCTGGCCGTAGTCACAGCGCTAAAAAGCCAGAAAAACACTGAGCTTAATGACTTAAGAGCAGCACTCTGTCAACTATGCCAGCAGTCCGCACCAAAAAGGGTAGTGGTACAGTGGGTCCCATCACACTGCAGCATCAAAGGCAACGAGGAGGCAGACAGACTGGCAAAAGAAGGTGCAAGACTACCACAAACAGATACTAGTATGACGTACGAAGAGTCAAAACGGCTTATTAAAGCCAGATACATGACCAAATGGGAAACTGAACATACCGGCTACACCAAAAACGATGCCTATTACCAGTTGAACAGAAGAGAGCAGGTCGTTGTCTTCAGACTTCGCACTGGCCACAATAGACCAAGGTACCACCTATTCAACAAATTGAAGATAGGCGGTACCGGCGAATGCCCGTGTGGTACCGGAAAAATGACCGCTGAGCATCTGCTGCAGAACTGCCCGACATACGAGGATCAGAGAGAGCAGATGTGGCCATCACCAGTGGAACCACAAGACAAGCTCTATGGCAGTGTCGACAGCCTCAGGATGACCGCCGCTTTTTTCGAAAAAATAATGGTTACTGTCTGACTGCGTACGCAGAAGAAGAAGAAATGTTGGATCCATAAATGATAATCTATATGTTGGTAAAGTCCAATACAATATACCCTAATTGTGGGTGGTTGCTGTTTCAAGCTATTCATGTTGAGTTGAGCTACTTTTGACATTTCTTAGGTAGTGGGTTGCAGTGGCTCTTCTTACATCCTGAGGTGCACTTGAGAAAGTGGACCGGAGTCTTCCTGGATGTAGTGCAATGTGAGGCTCTTCAATAAGCTCACCACTTCCAGGATAACAGTGCCGACGACCATAAATCATGATTATTGGATGATTTCATCCAGAAATCATCCATAATGTTTATACTTGTTTTTCTTTATCTACTTCCAGTGGTGACATTATCAAATATAACACAAACGGTGCACCGTACCAACAAAAAAGAAATCCGGCTCATTTAATAGTGAACTACCGTTACTTCCGCCTCTTCTGACCTTTAGCCGGGAAAGTGTATATCGATTTTGAAAGGATATATTCTTAATTTTCAATCAGCGTGGACTCTACCCATTATTGGGGATGGTTAAGTAAGTTGTAGGGTATCTTTGTGAGGTAGTTCTGTTTAGTTTGTTCATGTAGATGTAATAAATTCGTTTGAAGTGAAAACTAACAGATATGCCTAACCTAAACATAAGTGTTTTGTTGTGATTTTGGTGGATTATATGACGAACAGTCTAAATCGGTGGGTCTTCTTCTTCTTCGTACGCTGTCAGACGTCAACCTTTATTTTTTAGAAAAAAGCAGCGATCATCCTGAGGCTGTCGACACTGCCATAGAGCTTGTCTAGTGTTGCCACTGGTGATGGCCACATCTGCTTTCTCTGATCCTCGTATGTCTGGCAGTTTTGCAGCAGATGTTCAGCAGTCATTTTCCCAGTACCGCACGTGCATTCGTCAGTGCCACCTATTTTCAATTTATTGAATAGGTGGTACCTCAGTCTATTGTGGCCAGTGCGGTCTGAAGACCACAACCTGCTCTCTTCTGTTCAACTGGTAATAGGCATCGTTTTTTGTGTAGCCAGTATGTTCTGCTTCCCATTTGGTCATGTATCTAGCTCTAATAAGCCGTTTTGACTCTTCGTATGTCACACTACTATCTGGTTGTGATAGTCTTGCACCTTCTTTTGCCAGTCTGTCTGCCTCCTCGTTGCCTTGGATGTTACAGTGGGATGGAGCCCACTGTACCACTACTCTTTTTGGTGCGGACTGCTGGCATAGTTAACAGAGTACTGCTCTTAAATCATTAAGTTCAGTATTTTTCTGGCTTTTTAGTGCTGTGACTACGGCCAGGGTATCTGTAAGCAGGACTATATGGCTTTCATTTCTTTTGCATGTCACCATTTCTTCTACTGCAGCCCTCAGTGCCTCTGCCTCCACTCTGAAATTGCTTCGGTGGGTCTAAATGTTTGTGCTTTGATTTTATAAGTTTTCACCATCTTGTATCTCAGAAACTAACACACAATAAAAAACTATAACACCAATAAGTTTATTCATTTATGTCTCTACACATAACAAAAACATATATATTGACTATACTGGCCAACTAATAAAAAGGTTACATGCTCTTAAGATCAACAACCATAGTAAAATGTGATGTGCTAAATATTAGTGCTGCTGCAGGAGAAATTTATGTCAATTTTTGAGTGCAGCTTGGTAAAAGGTTAATAATAAAGTAGAGGTCAACACAGTATAAATAGAAAATATAGCTTATTGAATTTCCTCTTCTTCTTCAGCATTCGTCCTGATACAGGCGGTGTCATAGTTTAGCTTATTGGATGAACATTTACACTCCAGAGGGATCCATATTACTTCAAAGCATTTCATAAGAAATGACTAAAGAAGTTTGTGCATGGAGCTAGTAACCTAATCATGTAAAATCATAGTTATTGAAACTACAGTCATTCGATCACTACAAATGCTCAGATACACAATTTCCGTAAAGTCACTAGATATAATGGTGTGTCTATGCTTCAACTGACATACAGGGCTGCTCACTGAGTCTGCCCACAGCCACGAGTTTTAAAAAAAAATACTTTTATTTTATTCAATCTTGATATCTCAGAGCTTCTAGAGCCTAGACCTTCAACTGAACATACATATCAATCCATGCTCATCAATTTTAATTGGACAATCTCTCTGCAAGAACTGTACGTATTTAAAATAAACAATGACATATTCAAATCTCACATTAAACCTTGAGGAAGACATGTAGGTACATGAACCTTACATGCTTACTAGGGTTCCATGGAACATCATTTGAAAAACACTGGTCTTGACTTCCCTGTTAAACTTTTAAATTATATATTCATAGTTATAGTGTCAAAAAATTAATCACAATCATGTCTGTATAAAACGTGCCTAGACTTTCCAGATCATCATCATCATGTAGCATGTCCTTGATAGAACGTCACTCTTATCACAGCCATTCGATAGGAATCTCGATCAGTACGTCAGACTACCCACCTGCTCCATTTTCATTCTTCTTCTGTGTTCGTTCTCAATCTCCCGCTACCAGGCCCTGAACACGGCTTTGCAAGTAGCAGGATATAGTCTGGAGAAATGGAATGCATTGTGTTGCTAGTTTAAAGCTTGACTGCATTATTTGCACCTTTTGGTCCGACGCATCTGTCTTCGGCAGCTCCATGTTAAAGTTTAGAGTGTCCTTGATGTCTTGTGTCCATCTAGGCTTTCGTTGACCTTTGCCTCGTCTTTCCAGTAAAAAATGTTGATATATTCATAGTTATATTGGCATGAGACAAAATAATCTCAAACATTCCTGTAAATAGAGTCGTGAATACTGTGTTCACTGCCACAAAAATACTAATCATTTGTCTCACAACAGATATACATACCCACACTTCATAGTCTGGTATCGAGTGAGTACCCAGTCCTGGCCGATCAAATGTCACCCGGTATGAGTTGTCAGCTGTGTCCAAGGCAGCAATTGAACCAGTAAATAAACCATCCTGCGGCTTGCGAAGGCGAACTTTCCAGGTTAATAAAATTGGAAACAAGTTTATGAGAGTAAATATGATCTGCTTCACCAGTAACCAATGGGGAAAGCAAGCTATTCACTTTTCTATTCCCGGTATTGTTTAACATTTGGGAAGATATTTCTCTTAAGTCCAGTAGCATATCAGTACCAAGTTTCCCAAAGCTGGATGCATTCTACCATAAAAGGGTTTAAGTATGGTGACATAAAGAACACCAATCCTGACAGTTTCATTTATTAGTTACATATATGACAAGGGGATATGCAAATACAGCAGCATAGCACAGTATGGCATTCCACTAATACTTAAAAAAATTATGTTTACAAAGTTGTAACTACTAATGAGAAATTGCTGAAGGGAATTAAATGCGGTAAACCAGTCAACACTACAAGTAAACAACAAGCTTTAATGCTACATGGAAATATGTTTAGTGATATGGTGTGAGGATAAAACAAGTCATATCAAGTCGAACGATCATCCAGGACAAGGTCCTAAGTATCTTCAGTGATATCAAAGCAGAGATTGGCATAGAAACCATGTGAAATTTAAAGCTAGCAGAGGTTGTTGAACAGATTTAGGGGAAGAAGACATCTCCACAACATCACAGTACATGACGAAACAACTATTGCTGATATAGGAGCTGCAGAAAGTTTTCAATGTGAATGTACATGGTGGATTTACTAAGCAGTAGACATTTGATGTGATCTAAGGTACCTTATAATTGGAAGAAGACAGCCACACAGAGCGGTAAATACAGGGCTAGGGGATTCGGTGGCCTAGGGGTTGTGAGCTCGGTTTACAATCCAAATTAACCAAGTTCAAATCACGTTGTGCTCAGTTTGACAGACCGGACATGCTGTTGGTTTTTTTCAAGGTTTGATCACTTCTTTCAGTCAACCCAGTTGTAAATCGGTACCCAACAAATCATGGGAAAATTTAAGAGCCATAGCAGAAGTTACAGAGTTCATACCGTGCCATCTGCACTTTCAGCAATGAGAAAAAGGGACAGCATATATGGGGATGCTTAGCTGCAAAGAAGTCAGTTTTATGAACCATTTTTCATTTCCAAATACAGGGCTTCAAAATACAATAAATATACTTAGTTCTTAATCGACCTGCATTTCTACAGGGACAAATTCCCCTGAGCAGGTCCTAGCTCTGGTATGATCTGGACGATGTTGGGAGGAGGATTTCCTGCTTAGCGGGCTAGGCTCCAGCAGCTTATTACTCCGCTACGTTGGGACAAGTGCCGCGGAGGGTGGTTGTCTTATGTACGAGTCCATCTTAATAGACTGAAACACATCACTAGAGCAAAGTAGACCCGCAGCCTGTTAGACGTCATCTATGCTGCTCTAAACAAACCACTTAACCATGGCCGGCGTTATGCTATGTCACACAGTTATCTCTTACGACATGCTCTCTGTGGGGCAGTGGTGCTATTTTTATCCTTGTCATACACAAAATGGACCACTCGGAACATAAATATACTATACTTTACTAAATTACTATACTATAAATATACTACACTTTTCAAATTTACATTCGCTAGCCACTCACTATAAGCTAAGGGTGAAAATATTGTTAGAATGGCAATGTCTGTTCCCGTACATTGATTTTACTTTCTAATTGGTTTCTTGACATTAACTACTGAATTGAAAAACATGCTGTGGTGTAATAAATATCTAATACAGTAAGGTGAGTGTACAAATTAAGCTGTCTTCTTCTTTTCACTTTTTGTCCTGCTTGTGTCTTTCAGCATCAGGTTATGAAGATTTTTCTTGACCGGGTCCTAGTATGTGCTTCATACGCGAGGAGCTTTACTGCTTCTGTGATTTCTGCTATCCATCTTTTGGTTGGTCAGCTCCTTGCTCTGTATCTATTGTATCTGTATAGAATTTCTGTCTGAGGTATGCTAAACTGGTTTAGACGCATCATGTGGTCAAACTATTTGGTTTGCTGTCTCTTGATGAAGTCTAGCAATGGTGTTGTACCTACTTGTCTCCTAATATCTTAGTTTCTGATTCTATCCATTCTTGTTACTCCTAGCATTCTGCGCAGGCCTTCTGTCGATGTTTCTTTTATCTTTGTTTGCTAATGTCCAATTCTGGCACTGACAGCACTGTGTAGGAATATTGTGTTGTATAGCATTCTTTTTGTATCCATTGTCATGTGCTTACATATTAATATTTGCCAAATGATTTGACTTGCTTTAGGACATCTGTTTTGTATTATTTTTTTTTTAAATTGTTTTTATTGATCTTTTTGTGCAATACAAATTTGCATAATTTGTTGTAATTTTACATTTAATTTCAATTGAATTTGAATAAAACAGTGTAAGAAAGAAGGCGACAGACCAAAAGGATTGAGAAATAGTGAGTGTTGCATAAGGAAAAGGAATAAAGTGGAGTAAATATGAAACAAAAGGTTAAAATGAAAGTTCAAGAACCACATCTCTAATTAGTGAAATATCAATTGGTTTTGTAATTTTATTTGTTTTGTTTTTTTTAACAGGAAATTTTGCTGTTTAATTTATTTTTTAAACAGTTTCAAGAAATGGGGAAAAGGGAAACCACAAATGTTAAAAATACAGTATCCAATTACACGTTGTTTAAATATTTTATGTCTATATTTTGTATCTTTGTGTGTATATGTAATTGAAAAGTTGTGTAGTGTATATTCTCTGTTCATAAAATGCTTTGTTCCTGCATGTCCAAATAAAATATTTTAAATCTGCTAAGAGTGCTAATAGTCTGTTTTGGGTGTTTCTGTCTGTTTTGGGGATAGTGTTTAGCATGATTGCTCTATACATATCCACTTTCATTTGTGTATGTTTGTTTATTGTCTGTCTAAGTGTTGTTAAAGTTTGGGATATGGTTATACACTGGTAAAATATGTGTTCTTCTGTCTCTGGAATATTTTGTCTGCAGTTTACATTTGACCATGATTTTTTTGTGCTAATATTTTGGTAAAAATTTCCCTGATCTCTGGATAGTGAGATAGGAATCTCGTGTTCAGTGTCGAGCACGTTAAAAATTCCTTGGCAGTTGGAAATCGAAAAGAGTAGGCTTAACATCCGCTGCCCTGACAAAATTCAAAATTGAAGTTTAAAATCTACCCAAATTATTTATACCTAGTAAGCTGCAAGAAGTTTAAAATACCTACTACGAATAGCCCATAGCGTTCAACTACCTGGCAACAGACAATGTGCCTGTTTGAATAGCACGTTTCCAGGTATAAAGAAAACAATACTTTCATTTTAAAAATAATGTGGTAAGGAACTAATTTATAAAATACATAATTGAAAAGTAAAAAATAATCATTACATAATTGATAAATGAAAAAAACTATTAAGAAGCAACTCACTATAAAGCTGTATAACAAAGTAATAAATGAATTCACTAATAACCTTAACAAAATAATCTTTGAATTACTGTTTAAATAACAAAACACTGAAAATATAAACTGACCTGTAACTTTTGTTCCAATAACCAAATGAAGAGGAATTTCATCAGGCAAATCTTTGATTGAGTTAAAATCTGTTGACTTTCTTTGCTGCAGTTGTCTAATCTTTTCCCTCCTATCCTCCAGAACTGTTCTTTCTTCAGCCAAAAATGCAGGTGAGCACCTGGTTACAAGAAATATGAAGACAAAAGCCACATTAATCAAATGTATAAAACATGCAGTAATGGATATGCCGCAAACCAAATGAGATACCTACAATGAAGCTTGACAGTATTGAATTTCTTATCTTTTAATTTGGTAGTACATTCAAGGTGTTAAATACTAAGCCAATGACAACACCTTTTAGCTGGACCAACCTGAAGGTCCTGGGTTCAGTTCCAGCGATGTCTATATTTTTAAAAATTATTATCCTTTGTTATTTTGTGTCAATGTTATGCGAGTGATTAAAGAATACTTCCCTTTTGCGAACATTGTCACAATTTTGTTTAGAGTTTTATATTTTAAAATACCATTTCCTATATATGCTGCTGATGTCCTCTAGCCCATATTAACCCAATACAATTGTTGGAATAGTATATCACAAATAATATATTAACCTGCCAATGGTATTACTGGAGAAAAATAATTTTTTTAATGATTAAGCAATTAGGTCCACAATAATAATGACTGACCATAGCTATATTAAATTAAATAGCGAAGTAGAAAGAATAACAAATTCATTGAAAGAAATATATACAGAGAAAAAGGATGATATTGGACCTGTTGTTGTTGTTAGTCCATCGTAATCGATGAGGATCACTTTGTCAACATTCACTGTTCGCATGAGTTCAAAGATAGCGGGCCACAGTAGTGCAGTGGTTAGTGCACTGGCTTCCCAGTTAGGCGATCAGGGTTCAATCCCCAGTTGGTGCTGGATTTTTTTTCTGATCACAAACTGGCCCCTATGATCGACCGAGCCACAGAAATTTGGCACCAGAAAAATCTGGGAAGTAAAGGCAGATGGCGTGATGCTGACATCATCCACTATATGCTGTTGGTTACAAAATAATAAGATGGCGCCATAACTGGCTGCGAGTCTACATTTCTCTACTGTTTTGGATCATTATGGATGCCACCAGATCACGGATTTGCCTGGAATTCACACTAGTCGACGACTTACACTTGTGTTCACGGAAACGTGGTGTTGTTTTCCATCTGGACTTGTTATTTCGTTCTTTTTTTGTGATTTCTTCCATCCGTTTATCCTGGTCTGGGCACCGGCTGAATGGAACTACGCTTATACCTGTGTCGTATTTCACGGGTTAATTCTGCCGGTTCACCTTCACGTATTTGGCGTGTGGGAATTTTAGATGCTACTATGATGAGCTGAATGCAGCTGGGGAGAGATGCCAGACTCACTCACACGCTGAGTGTTGTCCATACGACCTCTTGTGGGTATCGAAAAGGCACGACAAACTGCGTTAGATACCATCCCACCTTTCTACCCTGCGGGTTACGTTACATGTTTACGGAAAGGCTTCGGTGGTAACCCTGAGGCACAATCTGCATCCTATGATATCTCCAGTCGTCTTGATGAATGTCTTGCCACTGGCAAAAGGTAGCTTAGGCTCTGTGAGTGAGGTTGACAAAAGGCGCAGTTTCTTCCTCACTTTAATCTAAATCACGACGCAAGTCACCCATTTCAGTGGACACAGCAAGAGATACGTCTGTCCACGCGGCTGAACAAAGAGAGTGGTCTTCATCACTTGTGATGGACAACAACTATTAATATGGACCTAACAAAATATTTCCTATGCGCCACAAGACGTGACGGGATCTTTACCTTTTTTTTTATACGTTTGAAGATGGCTAAATAAGTCAATCAGAGCCTTGAATTTTCTGTCCCTCTTAGTACATGGAAATAGGACACCCCCTACCACTGGGGTTGAAGAAGGGTCGATGTGTGCAGACTTGAAAAGCAATCGTCTCTGTATACCCTCATTTATTCTTGATGCCTCATGTCTCTGAACACCCTCCGAAATAGTGCTGCTCCAGTCTGTACGATTGATGGCGATTCTTTCCCAGTCATCATGGTTAATACTGCACTGGGTCAGTGATCCGACATGCGCACCACACAGCAAGCCCATCTCATGGCGTGTACACTGGACATGCCAATCGCGCTAACACATCTGTATTTGGCACCATGTCCTGCCATCTAATACTCAGTAGTTTCCGCAGGCAGTGTATTTGGAAGTGGTTTGATTTCCCAACAAAATGACAATAGACAACCCAGGTCGCACACACACATATAAAAGGATAGGTAGAATAACTGCAGCTTAAATCTTCATTTTTGTTTTGAGTCCTGATCCCTCGCCTATCCCACACCCTGCTACGAAGACTGCCAAATGCCACACTTGCCCTAGCTATTCTTGTATTCACTCAGCCACTACCGAGTGAGTCTATTTGTTTTTGCTATTTTACACACCTATCACCTTCATCTTCTACTATCTCAGAAACTAACATACACACAATAACACCAACAAGTTCTTTATTAATATATGTCTCTAGACACATTTAAAAAAATAATAATTTTTAATATATATTTGAGGTTCTAAAAATCAACAACCATGTTGGGGCATGACGTGCTGAAAAATAAATAGGCAGCAGGAAATAGATACAATTTTGGAATCTGGTATGATAAAGGTTAAATAAGACCACATCAGTGAATTTTAATGACTCATATCACTTTAGTAAAAGTAAAGTAAATTGCATGTCTTTTGAATACTGCCTCTAACAACTGCCAACCTATTTGACTGTTTATAAGTTTTTTGGCAGAGAAGTGATCATACTGAGAGAAAAAACCTGTGTCTGCCGAAATGAACACGGCGGAAAGTCGTACCTGGCGCATTGAATTGTGAAACAAACATTTCACCCCTAGGTCATTCTGCCTCCCACATAACTATAGAAGGTACAAAACTCTTCTCAACATATGTCCGAACTCAACCAAACCCAAAGTAATCTTCCCCTAAAAAGCTAGTTCTCATTAAGCTGAAGATGTGATATAATGAAGACTCTCATGTTTCATACTGTATACCAGAGAAGGAGAACTCAGACAAAGATGGTGTCAAGAGATTACTGACAGTTTGTTGATGTCCTTGTATGACGTCAGCCAAATTGCTTATGTGTTCAATGTTGCCTTAATGGAGATTACTACATCTGGAAAGAATGTCCCATGATGGTGGCACCCGTATCTGCTCTATTGTACTAGCATCAAAGAGACAAGGTACCCAGATGAAAATGCGTACCTGGCTAACAGTTAGGAAAGGTCAGTCCTATGGTAATAATTGTCATCAGGGATGAAGATAACTTTTCATGTCCAAAGCTGCAGCATATGTGAGGTGGGCTGGTCAGTTCTCTTCCTTATTTACTTCCCCAACTCATGTGTCAGGTACCCATTTACAGCCGGGTCGACTGGAGGATCTGTCGTACCAAGTATGAACCATGGCCCAGATTTTGTTGTCTGTCCATGAACTCAAACCCTGGCATGATGTAATCAAAGTCTAGCAAGCCAATACAATAACTAGACCTAATACAATCAAGTCAATAACACTATCTTCGACGATTATGTGTCTACTATAGAACTACCAGTACCTTTTTTACAAGTTGCACTGGAATTTGTTGAGCCCAATATCAAATAATACAAGCACTGCTCAACAATTCTTCCACCAGACATCAATTTAAATATATTGAAACAGGACATTCAAAATGAATAATTGAAGTTCATGTTACCTTCTTGGTTTTCCCATGAGCCTGCGGATCTTGTTCCACTCAACACGACGCAACTTCTTACACTTTAATTGAGGAAATGATTCCCTCAAACAGATGCAAAAATCATTCTCTCCCAGAAACAGAGGGCTGAAAATAATTGAACAGTGTTTATTATATATTCAGTTAATTGTTTACCAACAATGCATGTGCAGTGTTTATTATCTGTTGTGTAAATTGTTTATAAACAATACATGTGCTGTGTTTATTATCTGCTTACTTAATATTTTTTACCAACAATGAATGCTTCAATATTAATTTTTGTAAAAAAAAATGCACTGTATTGTATTGGAAAATCCTAATCTGTGGGATTGCAAAATTAACCAGATATGGCTATCTAATGGTTCTAATTGTTTGGGTTTCCTTTTTAAACCTAAACCATTAGGGACTTTTAAACAATTTCCCTCAGGAAATTAACAACCAACTCACAATAGCTGCTGGCCATAACAGTTGTCCCTAATGATATTCAAATCCCCTACTTTAACTGTAACTGACTGCAATATGTAAATTTGTAAGTTTATATCCGCCAGGCGAGGAAGATATCAATCTTGTCACATTACCCATACAACAAATGCAGAGAAAGAAGACATCTGATGAAGCTACTTACGCATCTATGTTTGAGTAAAACCATTCATAGCAGACCCATTTGTGAGCTTTTGGCAACTTCAAGAGGTTCCTTAACCTCATACCAGTTGTCTGGGCCACCTTCTTGTCCATTCCACTACTGCTTGGAACAAGAACTGCTCTTGGAGGGGCAGGCTAAAAGGAATAAACAATCAACAAATATATCAGCATGATTGAATATCATGTCTAGTTTATGAGAGATATGTAATAAGGGGAAACTTGCATTAACAAATAATTTGGCATTATGTGAGTGGCAGTGAAAATGGGAAATGATACAGAATAATCATATTTTTTGCTTCCTATTGATCTCGATGACCCGTACCTCAGCGTTGCTGCGTGTCCCAACTTCGTCTCCAGCCGACCCTGTCTTGGGCCACAGAAGTTCAGTGCGTGATAAGTACTCCTCTAGCGGCATCTCGGATGTTGCAGCATACAGCAAGGGAGTCTGACCAACGCATTGGAGGTCTTCCCCGCTGTCTCTTCTTACCTCAGAGGTACCAGGCTGCCGTCTCCGTGCTCCATCGACCATCGTTTCGTCGTATCATGTGACCTACCTACCTATATTTTGCCTTGTCTGCATGGATTACCCCATCATTCACCATAATAACTATTGGCCACAGAAAATGATCTAATGGATCACAGATGAGCCATTTTCCCATTCCTGATGTTAGCAATTCAGAACGATCAGCCTTATCCTTTTTTTCACCCTCGATGGAGAATAGGGCCAGGAAGATGACTTCATTGTTTTATTTTAAACAAACATTACAGCAATGCAGAAAGTGATAGAATACAATTATCTATGTCAGAGATAAGTTATGAATATATTTATTTTGTCTTTATTCAATCCATTGTCAGATTTGTTTTGCTTTTAAAAAGGTCTGGATGACCTTGATTAAATATCAATTATTTTTTTCTTGTGATCTTGACAACTACATCACAATTTTGCACGCTAAATTATACCACACTATAAGCATATGCACAAGCACATAACAAACTCTATAAATGAAAATAGTGACGCATACGTTAATTGCCAGTGTAGAGACAGGTGTACCTTACAGGTAGGAAAGTATAAAATAAATACACCCTACTATGGTTATCAAAGGTGACTAATAAGGATAGTTTTTAAGGCTGACAGCTTCATCGTGTAAGGCAGAGTACAACAGAAACTGCCTATACCAGAGAATATAAATGCTTTGATGGAGGGCTTCCTGTAGAGGTAGCCCATTATTCCTACTTGGGTGAAGAAAGGGTTATGTTATTTTTTTTTAAAAGTCATACAACATTTTTCTCATTGCTGCGGTCTGGGGTAGTTGAGGGGTTTTAAAAGCTGAGGATTACAGACCGTTTCACCACTGCTGTCGCCAAGTCGTATGCTGGCTATGTTTGTTTATTTCACCCCCAACAGAAAAACAACATGTCACATCTGGGATTCGAACCATTGCCCTCCTTGTCGGTAGGCAGGCTTCGAAACCATTCGGCCACACAATCCGACGTTATAATGACATATACATATGCTACAGGATTTTGGCACACACATAATCTTTAAATGTAAAGAGCAATTTGGTATTTGATTCATTTATACCCTTCAGTTCTTGTCAGAGCATACAGCCCAGCAACAAACACCCAGAATACCCTATTATAAGATTTAATTCTCCTCTCTTTTACGGATAAGCTTCTTTGTTTCACTTACTCTGCCACTGATCTTCTCAATGCCTTGCTATGGCATAAAACCCTTCTCTTACACTGTCTTGGTATCAAGATGTTGAGCAGTTCATGAGCTGCAGTGGTCAGCGTCCCAATACTGCTTTAGTGTCAGAGTCAGCAAAACAGACCTGCCAAGACCCTTCTACACCTCCAAGCGGTGATCCTGAATAACAGGCTGCAACAGAGGAAGACTGCAGAATGTGTCGGACCGAAAGATGCAAATATCAGTCAAGCTGTAAACTAGCGACACAACACATTCTATTCTCCAGACTACATCCTGCTACTTGCAAAGCATTGTTCAGGGCTTGGTAGCAGGAGATTGAGAACAAATGCAAAAGAAGAAGAAATAAGATTTCCTTATTGTGTCTTTTCGGTTATGCTTGTTTGTTTCATTTATCTTCTCAATGTCTTGCTATAGCATAAAACACTTCTCATGCACTGTCTGCTTCAATTCAGAGCCAGACTGACTACATTTCTGCTGATCTTTCAGTACAACTTCAATTCACTTATATGAGCGTGAATGGATTGTTTTTTCAGTTCGATTCACAAATCAGTAATCATATTTAACAAGTTTTACAAATTGTTACATACAGAAATTGTTGCATACGAGTTTCTGCTTCAGCAGATAGCAACCTTCATCTCATTCTGGACAAGGCCTGGAACCACACCGCAGCAGTGGGTCATGGATGTGACAGACTGACGTCTAAGCGAACATTATTAGTTTTTACCAAAAGTTAGTGATCAATGTACAAATAGCATAACAAGCAAAGATGGTGACAGCTTCAGACTTGTGGTGTGTCTAAGGCTGTGACTTGTGATGTACTTGAATTTAAGTGAGGAAGAGTTGTGCTGGTCATCAACCTCACTCTAGTCCCAGGCTATCTGAGTTCAGCGGTAAGACGAAGGTGTGAGATGGGCGGCAGGTGGGGGACTAAGGTTTAACCCTACCACATCTGAGGCCCGGAACCTAACTGTCCCCCATTCCTGGGCTCCAGAGCATTAAAGAGAAAAAAACCAACATGATATAGAAAAATATTAGTTACATGCAAACAAGTGGTTAGAATAAGATGTAACTTGGAGACATTGTAGAAAATAGGTTTACCTTTCATCTAGCGTCAATATTCCACCTTTGTGTGCCAATCCACCCAGCAAAAGGCAAAGAATCTGTCTCGAGTCATAACATTTCGAAATCAGGGAGTAAGCACAACAAAGAGCCCTCATTTGTCAAATAATCCTGATAGCTGGGCTTTATACATGAGTATTCCATATAGATCCTCAGTCCAAGAAAAGCCTTCATCTCATCACTCGAGCTCTCACTGTCTGTTTCACTTGAACAGAGTCTGAATCAACCAAATTATTGATCACCTGTTTGACTGTCATAAGTCTAGACTTACTTTGCTTTCCTGTTGAAGTGCTTGGTTCATCAGCCGCTCGTTTCATTGTCAATTTTCCAAATTTGTTCACGTTAAACCCCACAAAATCAATTCAAACATGGGGACAGCTATTTGCAATGACTAATCACGAGGATTGACCACGATTGGTTGGTTATTTTTAGATTCTGGCGCATTTTATGACGTACTATCCAAAGTACCGAAAATTAGGTACAGCGGTTTAGCGGCAGTTAATGAAATTACTGATAATTTGGTACAGCGGTGTGGTAGGGTTAACATACTACTACCTGTTGATTCACATGTTATTCCCACCAGAGGTACTTCTCCACACATTCTAAATAATCCCAATACGGCTGGAAATTGATGAGATATGAATAGGGTACATCCTTAGAAGGAAGCCCAGAAATATTACCAGACATGTGGAGGATTGGAACTCATAGGGGAAGAGACAAGTCGAGAGTCAAAGAACACTTAGCGAAGTATAGTGGAAGAGGAGATCATTGCAGCTGGAGTCTCATGAACAGAACTCAACAAGATAGTTGAGGGATTAGGGCTGCTCAAGAGTGGAAACACCTACAGATGAGAGCAGTCCCTCTATCATACTTATAACAGTAATTCAAACAATGAGTCCATCCTAGTCTAGCAGCTAAAGGTAATAACGGCTATCCCCCTCCAGTAGCAGTCTCGCAAAATTATGCTGTACTTCCTTGTAAGAAGCCATTCTCTGATAATATGTTTGATAGTCCGGTAAACACAGTTTTTCCATGAGAAACAACTCTCAAAACAAAAATAACTGCCGCCTTACAGGTAGACTTCAAACAGCCAAGGACTAGAGAAGCGACCCCAAACAAATACAAGCTGAAGATAAATGCAGTGGGCGAAAGGCATCAATCTCGTAAGTTCAGCCGTGTGAACTAGGACATGAAATATGACACATGTTTAAGTGTAGTGCTACTCATATAGCCGATGTCCATTCTAGGATAATCGGACAAAAGAAACACAAAACGAACAAATTAACCAGTCCAAATGGAAAACAACAACACGTTTCCATGAACACAAGTGTAAGTCGTCGACTAGTGTGAATTCCCGGCAAATCCATGGTCTGGCAACATCTAGAATGAACTAACACAGAAGAGCAATATAGACCCGCAGCCAGTTGTGGCACCATCTTTGCTGCTGCTCTATTTGATGTAAATTTCTAATAACACTAGTATAATGTCATGAAAATGAATTCACAGACACACAGTAATATAATGCATATAAAAATATTACATCATGTTCCCGAAACAATATCCTCGTATTCTTTCATGCATTCAAATGATATAGTAGTACTGTTGTTGTTCAACTAGATCTGCCGAGGTGTACATTTTTTAACAGTCAAAGGCAAATTGAAGAATTTTCAGGTGTTTTGTAGCTAATGAGTGGAGCTGTATAAGGTATAAGTGATTGTTAAGGGGACGGTTAATAACTTTTCTCTTCATGGTGCGAGTCCCAGGCAAGCGAGCAGCACATGTCACAATGTCTCGTATGGATGGGTGCAGCTGTGACAGTTAGGTTTCTGTGCAGGGTCTAACTTGCTTGTGTTCCTAAACTGGAATATTATGCTCTGCTGCTTGCATTTCAGTTTGTTGATGTTATCTATCAATGTTTGTGCACATCATTTCTTTATACATGTTACACTTAGTAACCCCTTCTTTCCATCCGTTCAGGTATTCTCCTTTGAAGTTATTTTGAAGTACTTCTTTTTTTTGTCTGCATGTTGCCTGGTGTGTTTATTTAAACCATGCTTGTTCCTAGTTTTGACAGTCTGTCTGCTTTATCATTGTTTGATGTATATATGTCCTGTTGGGTGACTTTGATGTTGGGTTTTGTTTGTATATTGTCAAAGGTCTCAGCCAACTTTATAACTTCTTCATTGTTAGTTTGTAGATATGTTTCTAGTGCCTGTAGCATTAACCCGGAATATAGTAGTATCAATTTAACATACAATGAACATTTAACTCACCGATGGCGGCTGAATAACCCTTCGCTTGGGAGTTCTTGTGACTTGATAATCGGTCTCTTCATCATCGTTGAAAAAGCGGGCATTCTTCTTTCTGATCCGTGCAGGCTGAATAATGAAAACGAATGTAATAAATTCTTTTATAACTAAATCCATGTGATATGACATTGCTGCAATGAAAGCTATTAACATACACAGGTAATGACTCAGCGACCATAACCCATATTACAGCTACTACTACTTGTTTTGTTACCACATCATTTTGTTCACTAATTTGGTTCATTATTGATTTACCTACGATGTCTTCACCCAAATTCGTGACCACATCCATCTTATCATCTGTTGTGATTTGTTTTCATTCGATTTTAGTCCCTGGTGAAGGCTTTGCGGACGTAACGTAGGAGGAGGTGTTATCCTGTTATTGTCTTGGTGCAGTCACTATGCCATTACCAGCTTCTTTGTGTTCAGGATCTTTTGGTCATGCTATATCTGCAGGCCAGTCGCCATGATAAAGTCTTAGTCTTCATCAGGTCAGAGCGGTTGCCCCACAGCTTTTGTCTCAGCTCCGCATCCTCTGGCCGGGACCGGTATCTCTTTTCCCTGTAAAGTGGGCATTCCTGTAGATTGTGTTCAGGATTCTGGCTACCTATTCGACATGGGCATTCGTCGGTGTGTGAGATCTTTATCGGTCTAGATGTTCTAGTAGTCTACAGTGACCAGTTCTCAGGCAAAATAAGGTAGTTTGTTGGCTTCTTTCGGGTTGGTGAATTGGGTTTGATGTACTGCTTATGTTTGTCTTCTCTCCATTGGTGTATGTACTGATTTTCAATGGTGTTCTTGATTTCTCTGTATGGTACTCTGTATGCCATTACCTTTATGTGTTATTCTACTTTTGACTTTCAGTGCTAATGTAGCTTTGATTTATTTATTTCTTGAATGAAAGCCATTGAACCAGGAAAAATACAGAACCATACATGTTCACATTTTGCAGTCTCTTTATTTTACAATACTTATGCTAAATCGAACCAACGTGTCATTTTAGAAGATACAAAGAGAGAGAGAAAGAGAGATAGACAGACATACATATATTCTGCAAATAAATAAACCGGGACTGTGTACTCACATAGTGACCTATTCTTTGAGGCGATCCCAATCCTACGGGCAAAAAAGAATAAGAAAAATAAAACATATTTTTTAAAATATTAATGTTACTTTCATTTTTTGTAAATCACACATTTTATCATAAATGAACCGTAAACTGCAGAATATTGTTTTACTACATTACATAATAATGTACAAAAGGCGGAATAAGACATGAAGACCTGCTGCAATTACCTTTAGTCTAAGGTGAGTGACAATGTTGACCTGATTTTAAACTTAAATTAGTAATTTGACTGGAAAAATGTTAAATAATCTATAATGCATGAAATACAAACAGTAGTTTTACATGACAATAGTACCAGACGCTGAACAACAATTTGGTGAATGAGCTGACAGCAGCCAGAGACTCATAGCTGGCTGCTTGCATCAGGGACAACGAACCAGAGCTGACCAAGACCATATTCCGCCTCTCGAAACAGGCTGCACTAGTGCAATCTGGCTAAGAGAATATGGATTGCAGTGGGAAGGTAAACCTGGTACCCATAAAAGCCAGCTGAAACAAGATGTGTAGGCCCAAAACGCACAGATATAGCAGCCTCGCTTCAAACTGCAACACACCGCCCTTTCCAGGAGCAAAACATCTGAGAAGAAGCAACAACATTTCAACAGAAATAGGTCTCTAACAGAGACCGGAGAAACAAGAACTTCTTCTTCTTCTTCGTATGCTGTCAGACGTCAACCTGTATTTGTTCGAAGAAAGCAGCGGTCATCCTGAGGCTGTCGGCACTGCCATAGAGCTTGTCTAGTGTTGCCACTGGTGATGGCCACATGTGCTTTCTCTGGTCCTCGTATGTCGGGCAGTTTTGCAGCAGATGTTCAGCAGTCATTTTCCCTGTACCACAAGTGCATTCGTCAGTGCCATCTATCTTCAGTTTATTGAATAGGTGGTACCTCAGTCTGTTGTGGCCTGTGCGGAGTCTGAAGACCACGACCTGCTCTCTTCTGTTCAACTGGTAATATGCATCATTTTTTGTGTAGCCAGTATGGCTTTTTAGTGCTGTAACTACGGCCAGAGCATCTGTAAACAGGACTATCTGGCTTTCATTGCTTTCGCCTGTCAGCATTGCATCTACTGCGGCCATCAGTGCCTCTGCTCTGAAATTGCGTGAGAATTTTCCAGTTGCCACTGACAGTGTTATTTTTCTACCATTTGGTAGGCTCAGGATTACCCCTGCCCCTCCGGTCTGTGTTGTGTTTATTACAGAACCGTCGGTGTATGCATGGATCCAGTCCATGCTTGGGTAGTTTTCCGTTATGCACCTCAGGGTTATGTCTCTTATTTCTTTTTCAGTCTGGCTGTTCTTGTTTCCAATACCTGGTATATTTTCTACCACCTCCGGAATGATATGCTGCTTCCAGCTAGGTTTGCGTACAGTAGGGATGGGCTTTTGGTATTGTTACAGTGTTCATGGGGTCTTCGCTCATCTTTGCTTTGGCTATTTCTGCAAAGTTTCTCCGCTTTAGTTTCCCATTTCCAAATCTATTTAGTTCCTGATGCATTGGATGGTCTGTCAGTCTTCTGAGTTTCTCTGCTTGTTGTTGGGCTCTGCAGTCTCTTCTGTCGGTCATGGATTGCAGATTTGTAATCTTTTCAAGTTCTACAATTGGCGATGACTTCATGCCTCCTGTTATAACTCTCATGGCTTGGTTTTGAAGTTTGCTAATTTTAGCAAAGTTCGCCTTTGCTGCTGTTGTTCATGCCGCAATGCCATACTTGAGAACTGGTCTCACTCTTCCAGTGTACAGTTTCTTTAGTATTCTTTCGTCTGCTCCCCAGCTAGTGCCAGCAAGTTTCCTCATGATTGCCATTCTTTGTTTGGCTCTCATTCGGTTTCTCTCGATTTGACTTTTCCATGTCATGCGCCGATCAAATGTGACTCCCAGGTAGTTTGGGTTGTCGTTTGGCCGCAGATATTTGCCGTTAAGACTTATTTTGGTATTCTGGGGTTTATTTGAAAGCGAGATTATCGCACATGTTGTTTTTTCCCTCATTTATTTAGACCAGCCATGAGTTTGCCCACTCCTCCAACGATGTTAGGGCCTGCTGCATCCGATTGTTTACTACGGTGAGTTTTTTTTCAGAGGTCCACATAGCCAGATCGTCTGCAAACATGGAGCTGTGGACTCTTCTTGGTATATTCTCTGTGATGTTGTTTATATACACCAGGAAAAGTGTGGGTGACAGTACTCCCCCTTGGGGTACTCCCTGCTCCAGTGTCACCTTTTTGCTCATCTGCCCTTGTACTTGAACTCTGGCTGTTCTGTTTTCGAGGTAGTGGCTGATCCATCTGTACATTTTCCCACAAACTTCACTTCTTCGTAGCTTGACTTTAAGTCCCTCTTTCCACACCTTGTCAAACAAGAACAATCACGTACTATAAGCAGCGAGCTAAGTTACACAAATATCATAACTGTATAACCAATCCTGAACAATATCAAATAATTCATGCACAATCCTTATATTGTAGTTAAGGAAGCATTCCATATTCATATTACGTTTTACTGCAGTCATTCATATATTAAAGTTATCAAGTGAGCAGCATTTCAAAATAACATACACAAGAACAGACACCACTACAACTTAATGTATGGGAAATGTTGTCACCTGCCACAAGATATAGAGGCTAAAACGATGAACATATACTATGAAATATTATCAGGCTGGCATTAGTCAATGTTGTAAACATAATTCTGGTCTTAAAAATTACCTTCTTTCAAACTCACTAAAGCCTGAGCAGAACCTGAAACAAACAAAACATAATACCTGTCCGTGAGTAGAGAATGCAATAAGCACAATAAAATTACAAAATATTAACAGAATAACTAACACACACTGAGAGAGAAAAACCACTTAGTATTAAAACAGATTTAACACCAACAGAATTGATAAATAGAAGTAATATATAATATTAAAATGAGCATATCAATGGACACAAAAATTAGTTTTATAAAACTCAAACCAATACCAAATGTATAGCAATGGTAAAACTCTCCAGCAGTTGTATTAAAGCTCAATATTTGATGTTAAACTATTTATTCAGACCAAAAGGTAGTTTGGATGTCTGGTCCGGGAAAGCGAACTTGCCCGAAAAGCTAGATAAGCCATCACCTCAGATCAAGTGCAATCTCTACATCGAAGGTTGGCTGCAATGAATCTCTAACGTCCTCTGTCTCTTGTCTTGATGGTGCAATCTGCCAGACTTTTTCCATCCGCCTGTTGTTGTTGTTGTTTTCCCACTTACAGCATTGGTTACCTCTGATACATTTAACCCCCCCCCCCCCCCCCCTTCCAATAGTCTCTGCAAGAGTTATGTCTTTGATGTTACCAAAATATCTTAACCAACTCTGTTCTAGTTCAATTTTCTTTGAACTTAAAATTTCTCTGACACTTCCTTATTTGTTTTCTTTTCTTTCTGTGAGATGCATTCCACTATTCCAAATATCTACATTTCAAAAGGATCAATGTTTGTTTGTTGTTCACTTTTCTACACAATAAAGTAATGACGAATATACATATCTGATGACTCTTGTTTCAAATTTCTGAGTTACTTGTTTGGATGTCAATACAGGAAAAAAATTTGTTGAAATCCCTATTCTTTTCTTGAGTTCCATTTCGCATCTTCCATTATTATATTTCAAGATATTGGATGGCGTGGCCTAGTGGTTAAGTGACACGGCTCACAATCTGAAGGTCCTGAGTTTGATCCCCCATAACATCACCAGCCGTTACCCCATGGAAGCAAACTCTTAGAAAATGCATGCCTAAGTCAGATGCACTGTGCCGACAGGCACAAAATAAAAACATAGCGTACCGCACATCGCCTTGAGGAATAGGAAAATAAGGCGAACGTTTAAAGAGAAAAAAAAATATTTCCAGGAAAGAAGCTTTTGATCTGGTCTATTTTTGTCCGTAGAGTATATTTCAAATCTACTTTGCTAATTATCATAATTTTAGTTTTCTCAGTGTTAATGTCCAATCCATATGTTTCAAATTTGTTCTTTACTTGAATCACAAATTCATGTAGCTCTTGTTCGTTGTCAGCTAGCAGAAAAGAACTGTTTTCATCTGTGTAAAGAACTGTTTTCATCTGTGTATCTGAGATTATTTATCGACACTCCACTCATAATTAGTCATTGAATTGGTTTTATCTGTTAAAATGTGAAACAAAGGAACAAAGTATGTCTGTTGCACTTCTAATTTTACATCTATACATGGTGAGTAAATCCTGCCAGATATTATAGTGGCAGTTTGCTCTCAGTATAGGTTACTGAGTATCCTATCTTGTTTTATCCCTACCTATGTAGTTTTTCAAGTGGGACACTTTTTTTTTTTTTTTTTTTTTGTATTTCTATATATTTTGAAGAGTTCATATAATTGTGTTTGATATATCTTTCTCATCAAACAAGATATTTTGGCTTAGCTTGGCTTCGTTCTCAATCTCCAACCACCAAACCCTAAAAGGGCTTAATTAGCAGAATGTAGTCCAGAGAACGGAATGCATTGTGTCATAGTTTACAGCTTGACTGCGATATTTGCACCTTTCGATCCAACACATTCAACTTCAGCAAGCATTTTTTGAGTACCTGGTTAGCATTCCCTCTTCGATCCCTTCTCTTTAGCCAGTCTGCCCTGCTGCAGCCAAACAAGATATTTTCATTCTTGCTCTTAACATACCCTCCTTCTTAAGAAAGCTTTGTCATGTTTGAAAGATGCTTTATTTCTGTATCGATAGCTCTCATGCTATGGTTCTTTCCCATGTCTTCTATTATCTTACATTTTGACTCTATTCACTTTTCGTGTCGGCACATCTTCTTTGCTCATTCTCAATCTCCTGCTACCAAGCCCTAGAAAGGGCTTTGCAAGTAGCAGGATGTGCAGAGAACAGAATGGACATTTATCCACTTTCAGGGCTTCCAATTTTTTAAAAACCATTTCCTTTGTAATACAGATTGATCTTAATCCCGCTGTATCCATGTCTCTTTGAAAAATATCTATAGGCTCTGGTCCTCTTTTGTGTAGACTGTGTCAAAGTACCGATTGAGTAGATTAGATGCCTCCATATTCTCCCTTATTATTTTTTCTGTCCTATCTATGAGAGGGCCTACTTTGTCTTTCATTCTTTGTTTATTTCTAACATAAGAAAAGAAGCTTTTACTATCAGTCTTGATCATCTGAGCAAGTTTTTTTCTAAGTCTATTTTTGCTGTTTTATTCACTTTCTGAGTTATGTTCTGCTTATATAAATATTTTAAATATGTTACTTTTGATTTATCTGCCTCTATGTATTTTTTCCATGCTTTATTTTTCTACATTTAACTACAAATCTAGTTATCCACTTTTTACGCTTGGGGTTTACCTCCATATATGGAACACATTCCTCTTTTAGCTTTTCTAGAACTGTTTACTTGTTCAACATCTGTTCCTCCAACAATATCTTTCCAGATTATGTGGCCCGCTGCCTCTTTCATCTTCTTAACATCTGCCTTAGAGCAGTCATATGTTTGCGTGTTTATGTTTACTTCTTTCCCTGCTATAAGATCCCAACGGATGATCTGATGGTCACTTGAGCAACAGTTCCCCAACGGTAACGTTTTCAATCATATTTTCCTCTGTAGTAAAAACTAAATCGAGTGTGTTTTTGCCTCTGGTGGTGTATTTGTTTTTATAATTACAACATTGAATGGTTTAGCGCTCAACTTCATCAGCATCATTCGATTGTTGTGTTCAATAACCATACACATATTTTGTTAGCTGTTCGAAAATAAAAATAACCTAACTCCTGGGGAGAAAGACTAATGTCTGGTCATGCAAAATATACTGATCACACATTTTAGTCAGGGTTAGGCAAAGCATACTGGCCAAGACCCTCTCCTCGACTTCCTAGTAGCCCTCCCTGGAAATGAGCTGTTTTCATGACAGCCTGGCTAACAAGGTGAAGGACCTAGGTGAGGGACCACCAGAGGGACCTAGGGGTTATAATAGATCATGCAGGTAAGGTGAGTGAGCAAGTTAAGTTAGCAGTAAAAAAGGCAAATGCAATGTTAGGTATGATAAAAAGAAATATTAAACACAGGAGCAAGAAAGTGATAGTCAAACTGTATAAAGCATTAGTTAGACCTAGATTGGACTATTGTTTACAGGTGTGGAGTCCTTATCATAGAGGGGATATAAACATGCTGGAAAGAATACAAAAAAGAGCGACAAAGCTGATAGTGGGATTCCAGTTATGAGGAAAGCCTCAGAAAAACCGGCCTACGGTGTCTAGAAGAGAGAAGAATTTGTGGTGACTTAATACAGGTTTATAAGATGATCAGAGGAATGGATAAATTAGACTATAACAAGTTTTTTTTAAATACAGCCACCCACAATAACAAGAGGGCATAGCTACAAGTTCACTAAAGAGAGGTCCAGATTAGATATTAGAAAAACAATTGTTAGTCAGAGAGTGGTGAATGCTTGGAATGCATTGCCAGAGGAGGTAGTGGAGGCAGGCACAGTTAATTCATTTAAGAATAAATTGGATGCGCATAGCTTTTAGAGCAAGGTGATGTAAATGAAACTGGTTGTATACAGACTCTGCAGGGTCGCCTAAACCAATATAAAGACGTTAAGTTAAGTGAGGGATCGACATAATCCCTGTAGTAGTAAGTGACATCCAGATGAAGTCAAGCATAACACAACTGCCTTGAGAACCACAGTCCACCTTCATCAGCACGCTCGAGATGTGAGGAAAGTTAATGCAACCCACCACTTAACGTCCTTTTCAGGGCGCACAAAAGAGTAACCTACTCATTGGGGGCATTCGCAAACAACCACCCCAACTCCTCATTCAATATTTACTCCTGAATGTATAAGCATCATACACTATTCTTTCCTCGCGCAACCATCTGTTAGTCTTGCCTCTGCCACACCAAATATTTCAAGGTTAATTTCACTTGCCTCTCAGATATAATTGTACGGTATTCCTAATCCATTCAATGCATCAGTTTTTAAGGTTACTTTTGCCAGTTTTTTATGTGCCCATTCTTAAAAAGGTTCTTTTTCTCTGAATTTGGGAAGCAGTCGTTACAGACCCCCTTATTCACCAGACAAGTATCCTCTTCCCTGTTAATATGTACAGCAGATTTGTCTCCAGGGGATCAGAAAGTATCTCCACAAATGTATAAACTCAGTTTATTCATCCATTCACCACTGCATACAGTACAATAGGGTGTTGCTGTGAATTCACTCATTCTAAGTTAATTCAACTCGGGACGTTTCTTTGGTGGCAGGGCTGCAGTCATTCATCTTACATCCTGAGGCCAACTTCAGAAGGGGAGTCAAGATAATCATGGCTGTAGTGATGTGAGGCTCCTCAGCATACTCACCACAAGCTCCCATGAGGATAACAATGTCAATACCCACCTCGTATTGGTCAGACATATTTTGACAGTAATGAACAGCCTATTTTTAGGGATTCTGACGAGGACCTGAGAGGTAGGGTCTTGATCAGTATGTTTCACCTGACCCTGATGTTACTCTTCACTCTCCATATGGCAGGATGTATTTTTATTATAGATAGGTGGGGATCCAACTGCCACGCTCTTCCACGGCAGCCAATCGAGTCATCGACGTTATCTTCTTGCCCCTGGCCCTAGTCGTGTCTCTTTCCTGTTTCGGTTCAGGAGATGTTGATCTTGAAGATGCATTCTCTTCAATCACAGTCTCGGACTTCGTGTACTAAGAATGGGCATTTCCGTAAGCAAAATCTCTCCTACTTTCCCGCGGTACAAAAGCACTATGCATAACCATATGATACACTACAGCTACAGGCTACACAGCTGACACTGGAGCACAGCACTCACTTGGACTTAGTAGTAGTAGTCGATCGATTTATTTATATTTTTCCAACTCACTTAAAGCAAACATATCAAAATAGTTCAATCACGAGGCATCTGAAGCTACGGGTATAAGCAGACCTGTATGACAATTACACAAAACATAGTTTAAACATTAATGTCCTTAATAAACATTGGACATTCTGTGTTGTACTTACTCGCAACCGAATCTTCCGCCGCCATTTTGACGCGCCTCTATTTCAAAAGAATAAATCACGTGACCAAGTACAATCTTCTGTAAGCATATACACAAAAATCAGTATAGTTTTAAATATTGAAAGAAAAAGCAATACAAAACAGAATGTTATTTTAGTACAGATTTGATAACAATGAATATAAACAGATTAATGAGATAAGGCATTAATTTTAGGAGATATTTTCTGGATAAAACCAAACAATATAACAAAACGAATGAAGCCGACAAGTAAGAACTTCTTTTCGCTTTTGTCCTACTTACGCCTTTCAGCGTCAAGTTATGAAGAAGTTTCTTGGCCGGACTCTAGTATGTACATCGGACACTTGGAGCTTTACTGCTTCTGTTATTTCTGCTATCCATCTTTTGCGTGGTCGGTACTTGGCTTTGTATCCGTTGTATTTGTATAGCTTTGCTTTCTGAGGGACACTATCTGGTCACGTGGCAGAACCATTTGGTTTGCTGTCTCTTGATGAGGTCTAGCACCGGTGTTGTGCCTTCTTTTCTCCAAATATCTTCGATTCTCATTATATCCACTCTTGTTACTCCAAGCATTCTGCGCAGACATTTCATCTCTATTGTTACAATGATTTTTTCATCTTTGTCAATGACAAATTTTGCCACTGATAGCACAATGTATGAGGAATATCGTGTTAACGTCTTCGCACTGGTTTAGAAAACTCTGCAGCCTGTATACAAGAGAGTGATTCTAAGAGCCATTTGCGCTTTTTTTCTTAGACAAAAAGTTTGAATTTAAGAAATTAGCAGATCAATCGATTTGCTCCAGCAAAATTTGTTCGATAAAAATGGCTTCCAGTGATCGTAAGCAAAGATTATCATCAGAACGAGCACTACAGCTAATATGTTCATGGACAATTATCAAACTGACACATGTTGTGTAGAGATTGATATAGTCAGTGAGGATTAGTGTTAGGAGCTTCAGACCTGTACGCATATATTTTGATATATTATTGTCGGTTCAAACATTTTTTTAAATATTTAGTTTTAAATGTATTTGCAATATATGTGGACCACTATTTATCTATTTTCTTTATGTTAAGACAAATTGGTTTTATTTGATAGCCTATTCAATTGTGTACATGAAATACGTGAACAAAGTGTTAAAATAAGGAAAATTATGTTAAAATATATTATGGTGACGTAACCTCAACTTATATAATTTTCTTTCCTCATTTTTATTTCACAATATCTTTTCAAAGATACAAATACACACTAAATCTTTATTTACTGACAGAAAATGAGACAACTTGTATGTGTTGTGTATGAATTGATATTCTATCAATGATGGCTAATGTTGGGACATGTACCAAGCTTGATATATTATAGGAATTTAAACATTAAAAAAAAAATAATAAATGTATTTATAATAAGCGTAAATTACTATTTATCTATTTTTTAAGTATAAAGACAGAAAGTAGTTATGTTTGATAGCCCATACAATTCTGCACATTTGTATATGAGATAAATTAATGTAATGTTTAAAATAAGAAAATTATGATAAAATATGTTTTGTAACTCTAACATCAAAAAATAATTATGAAACAGACGGTATAAAAACGGAGTTTAATGTCGGTATACTAAGAGTTAAACTCCATTTGCCAGTTCACAGATCTTTCACGAATATTATCTAAATTCGATTCCAATATATCCACTTATGCTTTAGATGAGACATTACTGCATAGTTTTGTGTCATCCGCTAATTTTGTAATTATGGATCCGAAATCATTGTTCAAATCGTTTGTATATATCAAGAACAAAGTGATCCCAAAACTGAGCCCTGTGGCACTCCACCTTTTACCAAACACCAATCAGAGTACTTCTTATTTATGCCAACTCTCTGCCTTCTTCCGTTAACCAATTTAACTCCATTTGGCATTTTCGTCACCTATGCCATGTGATTTTAACTTTATAAATAATCTTTGATGAGATATTCTATCAAAATATTTATTTGCAAAATCTAGATAAATAACATCCACTGGCTCACCTCCATCGATCATTTTAATATCCTCCTAGGTAAATTCAAATTGATTTGTTAAGCTCAACCTCCCTTTAGCAAACCCATGCTGACTATTTCTGATTAAATTTAACTTGTCTAAAGGCATTACAGTGTTTTCTTTGATTATAGTATATTTTCTCAATGACGTGGGTGAGCCGTCCACCTATCTTTTACTTGCGATGAGTTTCCAATATGGCCTCTTTCCCATCCTATCAAACCTCTTTTTAAAGTCAATGAAAACCTGGTACAATTTCTGTTTGGGCTGAGTGTATTTTTCACTGATGTTAAAAATGTGTTCTGTTGTGCTGCGACCAGCTCTGAAACCCACTTAACTTAACGTCTTTATACTGGTTTAGAAGACTCCGCAGAGTCTGTATACAACCAGTTCCATTTACATCACCTTGCTCTAAAAGCTGTACGCATCCAATTTATTCTTAAATGCATTAACTGTCGCTGCCTCCACTACCTCCATTGGCAATACATTTCAAGCATTCACAACTCTCAGACTAAAAAAATACTTCATAATATCTAATCTGGACCTCTCCTTAGCCAACTTGTAGCTGTGCCCTCTTGTTCTTGTTGGTGGGTGTATTTTAAAAAAACTTGTTACGGTCTAATTTATCTATTCCTCTGATCATCTTATAAACCTGTATTAAGTCACCACGAATTCTTCTCTCTTCCAGACACTGTAAGCCTGTTTTATTAAATCTTTCCTCATAACTGTAATTCTGGAATCCCACTATCAGCTTTGTCGCTCTTCTTCTGCCGTACTAATTTCTTCTGCTCGTGGCTGCAGTATGTTAAGGATGACCCTGAGCATAACTTTACTGGCGTGGCTAATCACACTGATGGTTCTGTAGTTCTGACACTGTTGGAGATTACCCTTCTTTGGTATCACTATGATCAATGATTTTGTGTGGGTCATTCTCCTATTACTATGATCAATGATTTTGTCCAGCTTGTGGGCCATTCTCCTATCACTATGATCAATGATTTTGTCCAGCTTGTGGGCCATTCTCCTATTACTATGATCAATGATTTTGTCCAGCTTGTGGGCCATTCTCCTATCACTATGATCAATGATTTTGTGTGGGCCATTCTCCTATTACTATGATCAATGATTTTGTCCAGCTTGTGGGCCATTCTCCTATCACTATGATCAATGATTTTGTCCAGCTTGTGGGCCATTCTCCTATTACTATGATCAATGATTTTGTCCAGCTTGTGGGCCATTCTCCTATCACTATGATCAATGATTTTGTCCAGCTTGTGGGCCATTCTCCCGTCTGCCATATCATGTTACAGATTGTTGTTAGAAAATCTATCACCCCTGTCCCTCCAAGAATTAATAGTTCACCTGGTATATTATCCACTCCCGGCGATTTGCCCTTTTTAACAAATCTAACCGCCACTCAACTTTTTCCCGCATGATGCTATTGTTATCTTACTCTTCTTGTTAATCTGCAGGGGTTTCGTGTCTAGGATCCCTAGGGGACTTCATATTGAACAACTGAGAGCAATATTCCGTCCATCTCTGCATGACATCCTTTTCCTCAACCTGAATTGTTCTTATTGTGGGTGTGAGCTTCTTTGTCAGTTTCTAACTAGTTGGTGAGCTGCTCTACCACTGTTCTTGACAATGTAGTCTTGAATTTTTGTGTGCACTGATCTATTTTCCACTTCTCCTTTGCTTTCGCCATGTCCTTTCTTATAGTCTTGTTTATAGCTCTTTATTTTTCCGCTCCAGGTATCGTGATTTTCTCATTTTTGAGGGCTCTCATTGTGTCACATTGCCGTAATTTATGTGCCGAGACCCAGGGTTTAGAGCTCTCCTTGTATCACAAAGCCGTAATATATGTGCCGAGACCCAGGGTTTAGAGCTCTCCTTGTATCACAAAGCCGTAATATATGTGCCGAGACCCAGGGTTTAGAGCTCTCATTGTATCACAAAGCCGTAATATATGTGCCGAGACCCAGGGTTTAGAGCTCTCCTTGTATCACAAAGCCGTAATATATGTGCCGAGACCCAGGGTTTAGAGCTCTCCTTGAATCACATAGCCGTAATGTATGTGCCGAGACCCAGGGTTTAGACCTTTGTATCTTCCCTATATTTTCTCGTCTGTATCCTTCAGAATAGAGTTGAAGTCTTCTAACAAAGACTGTGCATAATGGCGTTCTGTATTTGAGTCAGTGCTTGTTGCTAGGTTAAGATTGTTCCTCAGGCTATCATGAAACGCTTCCACGGTTAGTGGATCTTTCAGTCTATCAAGGCCATACCTAATCCTTGGTTGTTGTGGTCTGGCTTTGTTCTTTATGCTGAGACGAAATGTAAGCATAAGCAGATCATAGTCCGCCCCAGGATAACTTCTTGCTTAGGCATTATTGATGCTGGAGAGAAATCTGGTTTGTACCATTATGTAGTCTATCTGATCATGATGATTCCCACTCGGTGAGTGCCATGTGGTTCTCCTAGACAATTGATGGTTCTCCAGTTTATTCGCAAGCACAAAATGATTGTATTCGGCAAACTCCAGTAACCTATGACCTCTCACGTTTGAAATTCTGTTACAAAAGGGTCCGCATGTGTCCGGCCAAGTTTCTGACGCGTCAGAGCTAACTTTCGCGGTCTAGTCACCCTGCACTATAATGATGTCTTTCTTGTGGGTATTGTCGATATCATTCAATTGTCTGATATCACGTCCATCTCTAAACATCGTTGTCTAGTTCTTCACTGTTGTCTTCGACACACTTTTGTCACCATGTTCTGTATGCATTCTGCGATGAATGTCAACTGGTCGACATCCTTCAGCTGTTAGAAACCGAATCACCGCTCGCTGATCAACTCTGGGCGGATTCCGTATCACACCCGTCATGTTTTCAACGGTCTGCTGAGAAAACTATGAGTTGGAAGATAATGAAATTTTACAAACTTGGCGGTTGGTAGGTATTATTTATACCAGAAGTGACGTCATGATGCACATCGTACGTATATTCACTTGTTGCAGTTTGGTCCGGTTTCGGGATCAAGATGCTGAGCAGCGCATGAGCTGCAGTGGTCAGCGACCCATAGCTGACTGCTAGCGTCAGGGTCAGCGAATCAGAGCTGCCAGACCCTTCTAAACCTCCACGCGGTGATCCTGGATAACAGGCTGCAGCAGGACAGACTGGCTAAGGAGAAGGGATCGAAGAGGGAATGCTAACCCGGTACTCAACAAATGCTTGCTGAAGTCGGATGTGTTGGACCGAAAGGTGCAACGCATTCCGTTCTCTGAACTACATTCTGCTACTTAAGCCCTTTCAGGGTTTGGTAGCGGAAGATTGAGAACGAACGAAGAAGAAGGTCCGGTTTCATTTGAACACGCCTCGTACTTCCCAAATTGCATGAATATGATCTCGTATTAGTATATTTCTCTTTGATTATAGAAAAACCTAACAGTCCATTCGTGGATGGCTGACCAGATTAACTGAAATTTTAAAACGTCCTTGCGGACCGGATAAAATCAGGACGCATGACGGATGCGGGCAAAATTCGGTAATTTATACATGCCCGATTTATCGCTTTCTTCACATGGCAGAGTTCGTTATGAGACCTCAATGACCTTTATATGGTAGTTTTCATCACGTTTTGTATTCTAGACTGATCGTAAAACAAAAGTTGTTTGATAGATGGCAACGGTTGATGCGATCCTTTGTTCGTGTCATGAAAGGCTGTTCTCGGTTACAGACTTCCAGTTCACATGTCAATTTGATGACGAATTTATTGTTTAACTCGAGTCATCCAGTCTGAGAGACATTCATTATATACATTGAGTCATCCAGTCTGAGAGACTTTCATTATATACATTGAGTCAGCCTGTCTGATGTTCATTGTTTACCTTGAGTCAGCCCATCTGAGAGACATTCATTATATACCTTAAGTCAGCCCGTCTTGGCTTGGCTTCGTTCGTTCTCAATCTACTTAAAAGCGCTAAGTAGCAGAATGTAATCCAGAGAACGGTCCAACACATCCGACTTCAGCAAGCATTTTTTTGAGTACCGGGTTAACATTCCCTCTTTGATTCCTTCTCCTTAGCCAGTCTTCTCTGTTGCAGCCTGTTATGCAGGATCACCGCGTGGAGGTATAGAAGGGTCTTGGCAGCTCTGGCCTTGACGCTAGCAGTCAGCTCATGCGCTGCTCAGCATCTTGATCCCAGTCAGCCTGCCTGAGAGACATTCATTATATACCTTTAGTCAGCCCGTCTGAGAGACATTAATTATATACCCTGAGTCAGTCCGTCTGCCAGACATTCATTATTTATCATGAGTCAGCCAGTCTGAGAGACATTGTTTTCCACGACTCAACCCGTCTGAGAGGCGTTGTTTTCCATGACTCATCCCGCCTGAGAAACATTCATTATTTACCTTGAGTCAGTCCGTCTGATATTTATTATTTACCGTGAGTCAGTCCGTCTGATATTCATTATTTACCTTGAGCCAGCCCGTCTAAGAGACGTTCATTGTTTACATTGAGTCAGTAGTGATTATATTATCGCTCAAATGTGTAAGCGTTTGCCAACAATTCTTGTATGTTACTACAACACATTTAATACTGTTAATATTATATTTTGTTTACATTCAGTTTTGGTTTTCGGCGACCTTGACATTCGATGCTCTCAACTTGACAGACTTGTGGTCAACGATAATTGGCCAATGCGTGTTTTGTTCCGGAATATGTTTACAGCTGGACGAAAGAGTTTTTAAAAAAATAGAATATCTTAACATGTGTTCTTTCTGTGAGCATGTTTATATGTCTATATATAAACATTCGAAATAGTATGTGTCAGTAAGTTACTTATCTTTCACTTGTAACAGAGTCGGCTACCTGTTAAACTGGTTATCTGCTCCTCACTTATATATGACGTGTCCGTTTATTCATCTGTCTCTCTTATAGTTATAGTGTCCCTCTCTGTGTATCTGTGCACCACTGTCTCTATTATAGTCTCCCTCTCTACGTATCTATGCACCGCTGTTTCTCTTAGTTTCCCTATATCTATGCACAGATGTCTCTCTTATAGTCTCCCTCTCTATGTTTCTATGCACCGATGTTTCTCTTCCTTGTCTGTCTCTCATAGTCTCCCTCTCTATGTTTCTATGCACCGCTGTCTCTCTTATAGTCTCCCTCTCTATGTTTCTATGCACCGCTGTCTCTCTAATAGTCTCCCTCTCTATGTTTCTATGCACCGCTGTCTCTCTTATAGTCTCCCTCTCTATGTTTCTATGCACCGATGTCTCTTTAATAGTCTCCCTCTCTATGTTTCTATGCACCGATGTCTCTCTTATAGTCTCCATCTCTATGTTTCTATGCACCGATGTCTCTCTTATAGTCTCCATCTCTATGTATCTATGCACCAAATTTCTCTCTTATAGTCTCCCTCTCTATGTTTCTATGCACTGATGTTTCTCTTCCTTGTCTGTCTCTCTTATAATCTCCCTCTATATTTCTGTGCCCCGATGTTTTTCTGACTTGTCTGTCTCTATTAATTCTTATCATGGCTACAGAAAAGATAACCCCAAAACATAAAATCTTTGTTTCACCAATTCAACAAACGATTGTTGTTGTTGTTAAACGCCCACGATTACCAAGTTACTCTTTTGTGAACCCTGTAAATGACGTTAAGTTGTGGGTTGCAGTTGCTTTTCTCGAGCCTGCTGATGAAGGTGGACTGAGGTCCTCCTGACGGTTGTGCTAAGCTTGCTTCAATTGTGTCGCCCACTACTACGGGAAACACGACGATCCCCCACCTTGTTAGCCGTAACACAGACTGTTTTCAAGGTGAACTGCGTGGAAGTGAGGTGTGGGTCTTGGTCAGTATGTCTGACCTGGCCCTAAAATGTCTGATCAACATGTTTGATCTGGCCCTAAGATGTCTGATCAACATGTTTGACCTGGCCCTGACTAAGATGTTTGATCAACATGGTTGACCTGGCACTGACTAAGATGTTTGATCAACATGTTTGACCTGGCTCTAAGATGTCTGATCAACATGTTTGACCTGGCCCTAAGATGTCTGATCAACATGTTTTACCTGACCCTAAGATGTCTGATCAACATATTTGACCTGGCCCTAAGATGTCTGATCATGTTTGACCAGGCCCTAAGATATCTGATCAACATGTTTCACCTGGCCCTAAGATGTCTGATCGACATGTTTCACCTGGCCCTGACTAAGATGTCTGATCAATATGTTTGATCTGGCCCTAAGATGTCTGATCAACATGTTTGACCAGGCTCTGACTAAGATGTCTGATCAACATGTTTGACCTGGCCCGAAGATGTCTGATCAACATGTTTGACCTGGCTCTGACTAAGATGTCTGATCAACATGTTTGACCTGGCCCTGACTAAGATGTGTGATCAACATGTTTGACCTGGCACTGACTAAGATGTCTGATCAACATGTTTTACCTGGCCCTAAGATGTCTGATCAACATGTTTGACCAGGCCCTAAGATGTCTGATCAACATCTTTGATCTGGCCCTAAGATGTCTGATCAACATGTTTGACCAGGCCCTGACTAAGATGTCTGATCAACATGTTTGACCAGGCCCTGACTAAGATGTCTGATCAACATGTTTGACCTGGCCCTAAGATGTCTGATCAACATATTTGACCTGGCCCTAAGGTGTCTGATCAACATGTTTGACCTGGCTCTGACTAAGATGTCTGATCAACATGTTTGACCAGGCCCTGACTAAGATCTCTGATCAACATGTTTGACCTGGCCCTAACTAAGATGTGTGATCAACATGTTTGACCTGGCACTGACTAAGATGTCTGATCAACATGTTTTACCTGGTCCTAAGATGTCTGATCAACATGTTTGACCTAGCCAGCCCTAAGATGTCTGATCAACATGTTTGATCTGGCCCTAAGATGTCTGATCAACATGTTTGACCTGGCCCTAAGATGTCTGATCAACATGTTTGACCTGGCCCTAAGATGTCTGATCAATGTGTTTGATCTGGCCCTAAGATGTCTGATCAACATGTTTGACCTGGCCCTAAGATGTCTGATCAACGTGTTTGATCTGGCCCTAAGATGTCTGATCAACTTGTTTGACCTGGTCCTAAGATGTCTGATCAACATGTTTAACATGGCCCTGACTAAGATGTCTGATCAACATGTTTTACCTGGCCAATACTAAGATGTCTGATTAACATGTTTGACCTGGCCCTAAGATGTCTGATCAACATGTTTGACCAGGCCCTGACTAAGATGTCTGATCAACATGTTTGACCAGGCCCTGACTAAGATGTCTGATCAACATGTTTGACCTGGCACTGAGTAAGATGTCTGATCAACATGTTTGACCAGGCCCTGACTAAGATGTCTGATCAACATGTTTGACCTGGCCCTAAGATGTCTGATCAACATGTTTTACCTGGCCCTAAGATGTCTGATCAACATGTTTGACCAGGCCCTGACTAAGATGTCTGATCAACATATTTTACCTGGCCCTAAGATATCTGATCAACATGTTTTACCTGGCCCTAAGATGTCTGATCAACATGTCTGATCAACATGTTTGACATGGCACTGACTAAGATGTATGATCAACATGTTTGACCTAATCAGAAGTTAGTCTCCTGTCCAGCACACAATAAAAGATGCTGCTTGATTTTCTAACACAGCCCATTACGCTTCTAAACTTAGTCAATACATGAGTAGACACACGGAACGAGAATTGTATAAATACATATAACATACGTATACAGACACACAAATGATGTCCTTGTATTTGCTTGTTTTTGAACCCTTTCTTATCTTTCGCACACTGTCAGACGTCGACTTGAATTTGTTCAAATTAAGAAGCGGTCATCCGGGGGCTGTCAACACTGCCATAGAGCTTGTCTAGTGTTGGCGCTGGTAATGTCACATGTGCTTTCTCTGGTCCTCGTATGTCAGACAATTTTGCAGCAGATATTCATGGATTATTTTCCCAGTACCATAGATGCATTCGTCAGTAGCACCTATCTTCAGTTTATTGTGGCCTGTGTGGAGTCTGAAGACCATCACCTGCTCTCAGTTTTCCTGGTTTTATCAGCGCAACCACATGAGATTTCCTCCACAGATATTAGGAATTTGCATTTTGTCAATCCTCGTGTTCATGAGCTTTAGCAGCCATTTGATTGTTTCTGGTCCAAATTTTTTAATTGGTTCTGTTTTCAGTTCATCGGGACCAGTTGCTTTATTGTTTTTCATTTGGTTTATTGCATGATTTATTTCCTCTATGGAGAAGGGTGTGTTCATTGCGTCGTTCTCATTCTCATATTGACGTTGGATCTTTGTTTGCTCAGTTTTGTGATTGATTTTCCCATTCATCGGTAGTTGGTGGGCTATTTGGTTTGGGGTAACTTGCATTATCCCTATAGGAGCGCTTGTTTGATTGTTACTGAGACGATGGGGATACACAGATGACACATGTGATTGACACGCAATACAGGACCCAGACCACCTGATGACCTGCCCCAACCTCCAGGAAGCATGCAATAGACACGACATGCTGGACGGCAAATGACAAGGCAATCCATGTTGCTAAATACTGGATGCAAGATATATAACGTGGTACTTAGACACAGACACGGAAAGTAAGTATGCCCAAGTCTCACTTCCAGCTTACATTTAGACCATCCATTCCTTTTATCCCCAAGTTTCTCTTCCATGTAACATTTAGAATAGCCATTGCTTTTATTCCAAAGCCTCACTTCCAGCTAACAATTAGACCAGACAGTCCTTTTATCCCCACGTTTACTCTAAAGTGTTAAACATTTTACGTTAGCCAAGTAGACAGTTCTTTTCAACATGCCAAACTGCATTATTATGTACTATTTCTAAGCTCCCTTCACACTTTTTCTAAATGTACTGGTTCTGTTAGGCTTAGAACCATATGTCTCTTATCGCTTGCTTTATCTTACAGTATTGTAGCTGCGCTGGCCAGGTTAAAATGTATGATCATTTAAATTGTACCATGCAAACAGATTCAAGGGTTAACAAATGGGTAAGATTGTCAACTAAAAATAACGTAGGTGTATCTTGCTAAGAAGGTAGACAGAAGTGTGTCATGAAAAGTCTCAGTGCGGCCCAGGGTCAGAAACTCTGTTATAGATAAGAGTGTAACAATGTATGTAGTAATCTGGCTAAGAAGGTAGACCGAATTGTGTCATGAAAAGTCTCAGTGCGGCCCAGAGTCAGAAACTCTGTTATAGATAAGAGTGTAATAATGTATGGAGTAATCTGGCTAAGAAGGTAGACAGAATTGTATCCTGAAAAGTCTCAGTGCGGCCCAGGGTCAGAAACTCTGTTATAGATAAGAGTGTAACAATGTATGTAGTAATCTGGCTAAGAAGGTAGACAGAATTGTCTCATGAAAAGTCTCAGTGCGGCCCAGAGTCAGAAACTCTGTTATAGATAAGAGTGTAACAATGTATGGAGTAATCTGGCTAAGAAGGTAGACAGAATTGTGTCATGAAAAGTCTCAGTGCGGCCCAGGGTCAGAAACTCTGTTATAGATAAGAGTGTAACAATGTATGGAGTAATCTGGCTAAGAAGGTAGACAGAATTGTGTCATGAAAAGTCTCAGTGCGGCCCAGAGTCAGAAACTCTGTTAAAGATAAGAGTGTAACAATGTATGTAGTAATCTGGCTAAGAAGGTAGACAGAATTGTGTCATGAAAAGTCTCAGTGCGGCCCAGAGTCAGAAACTCTGTTATAGATAAGAGTGTAACAATGTATGGAGTAATCTGGCTAAGAAGGTAGACAGAATTGTGTCATGAAAAGTCTCAGTGCGGCCCAGAGTCAGAAACTCTGTTATAGATAAGAGTGTAACAATGTATGTAGTAATCTGGCTAAGAAGGTAGACAGAATTGTGTCATGAAAAGTCTCAGTGCGGCCCAGGGTCAGAAACTCTGTTATAGATAAGAGTGTAACAATGTATGTAGTAATCTGGCTAAGAAGGTAGACAGAATTGTGTCATGAAAAGTCTCAGTGCGGCCCAGGGTCAGAAACTCTGTTATAGATAAGAGTGTAACAATGTATGGAGTAATCTGGCTAAGAAGGTAGACAGAATTGTGTCATGAAAAGTCTCAGTGCGGCCCAGAGTCAGAAACTCTGTTATAGATAAGAGTGTAACAATGTATGTAGTAATCTGGCTAAGAAGGTAGACAGAATTGTGTCATGAAAAGTCTCAGTGCGGCCCAGAGTCAGAAACTCTGTTATAGATAAGAGTGTAACAATGTATGGAGTAATCTGGCTAAGAAGGTAGACAGAATTGTGTCATGAAAAGTCTCAGTGCGGCTCAGGGTCAGAAACTCTGTTATAGATAAGAGTGTAACAATGTATGTAGTAATCTATCTGGCTTAAGAAGGTAGACAGAATTGTGTCATGAAAAGTCTCAGTGCGGCCCAGGGTCAGAAACTCTGTTATAGATAAGAGTGTAACAATGTATGTAGTAATCTGGCTAAGAAAGTAGACATAATTGTGTCATGAAAAGTCTCAGTGCGGCCCAGGGTCAGAAACTCTGTTATAGATAAGAGTGTAACAATGTATGTAGTAATCTGGCTTAAGAAGGTAGACAGAATTGTGTCATGAAAAGTCTCAGTGCGGCCCAGGGTCAGAAACTCTGTTATAGATAAGAGTGTAACAATGTATGTAGTAATCTGGCTTAAGAAGGTAGACAGAATTGTGTCATGAAAAGTCTCAGTGCGACCCAGGGTCAGAAACTCTGTTATAGATAAGAGTGTAACAATGTATGTAGTAATCTGGCTAAGAAGGTAGACAGAATTGTGTCATGAAAAGTCTCAGTGCGGCCCAGAGTCAGAAACTCTGTTATAGATAAGAGTGTAACAACGCATGGAGTAATCTTATCACCTCACTGTCATGTGCTTAATTTTCGCTCAATTTCCTGAAACCTCTCAATGGCTGTATGTTTTCACACACATAGACTGCTGAAGTACGTGATAGTAACATATTTTTTGTTCTGCTCTATTCTTATTCAAATATGTAAATATGTATGGGTGGCATGGCCGTCAGAGTGCTTGTCAAAGGCTCTATATTCAATCCCTGGCCTCCATGCACTCCAGTTTACCCATCCGTAAATGGGTATCTGCCACACAATTATGGAAGGCAACTCGGAGATGCATAGTGCAATGAAACCTCTAACGACAGTGGCTGTCAACATGTCGAACCACTGGGTAGACTTTGTTGAAGAAGATTTTATGTTACAAGATTTGTATTGTAATGCTGTACGATAACAATATCAAAGTTGTATACTAGTGTATCCGCGCAAAGATAATGATTTCGCTCTGCACAAATGATCAGGTAAAAATTTTATATTCTACGTATGAATATTGTTAAATCTTAGGAAGAATATGGTGTTGGATAGGAGACACACTGCAGAAGTGTCACCAGGCAACCTCTCTCTATGAAAATTTTAGAAATTATTTTAAAAAGTATCACATTTCTCTGTCATAGTTTACCAATATACTAGTCAGGTCAGGTCGTTGAGGCACACGTGAAGACAACCCCCCCCCCCCCCCCCCCCCCCCGTCAGCGGCGGCTACCCCTGTGCCTCTTCTGGTCGGAGATTTATCCATTCTTTTATGTTGTCCTCCGACTTCTTTGTCGTGTGCATTGCACCTTTCCATGCAAGATCATAATTGCAAGACAGTTTAATTTCGATATGTGGCCGAACCAAGCGAGTTTCCATCTTTTGACCGTTTCCAAGAGGTCTTCAAAAGGCCCTATTGCTATTATAATTCTTTCTCGCATTTCCTCATTTGTAACTAGGTCGTTGTGTGTGACGTTTAGAAGTCTTCGGAAACATCTCATCTTCAAGGCATGTATCCCCTACTTCTACTAGTAAGTTATTCAATGTCTGCACCCTTGCACAAAGTTACACGAACATTGATAGTTGCATTCCAGGAGTAGTTTCTAGCAGAGCTTTGTGGGTGACATAGATGGTGATAGTAATAGGGACACCTTAACACTGAGAAAATATTGTAAATGGTTCCAAACAGTTCAGTTTGACACCTCTATAGTAAATGACTCTCTAACTCGGGGCTCGTCATCCTTTTTATAATTGCTGCCCACTTTTATAGCTTTCCCGAGGATAACTTTTCATCGCCACCCACTAACATTTAAATTGAAGAAAATGTGATCGACCAGAGTCTGTGTATTTTGAATGTTTTTTAACACATCATCGTTTGGCATGTCCTTTGCAGATCGTCACTCCCATCACAGCTCGTCTGAACGAAACTCGAACTCTTGTCAGATCTCAAGAATTATGCTCATGCATTCCTTGACATCTTGGTGCAATCAACTTCTTGGTCTGCCTCTGCTTCTCTCAAGACCGTTGTGTACTTTGATGTAGCCAAAGTATTGACATTTCCTGTTCATGATGGAATGTATGAACTACCGAAGTTCTTCTCTATGCCGAGCTCAGAGTGTCTGCATTCTTCGATCCATGGTATTCTGAGAATCTTTCTATTACATTTCGACTCGATTCTCTTCCGTGAAATTCGGGTAATTGTCCATGTTTCGCATATCTTTTCGGAAGTCTGGGTGTTGATCTGACCCATTTTCCCCTGAAGTTGGATTAAATGATGGCCTTAGCCTCATTATATCTGATGCTCAGGACTGTTTGTTGGGATGCTCCTCCACAATTTTCTAGTTTGTATATAATAATTTTAATATTGCAGTGGGATGGAATCTACTGTATGGCCAACCTTGGGTGTTCTGCTGAGAGCTGTGTCAGGGATAACATACATTGCTCGAGATCTTCATCTTTGTGTTGTTTTAACGCTGCTAATACTGACGCGGCATCAGTCAGCAAAGCTATGTTTTCTTGGTGGATATCTTTATCTTGGATTACAAGCTCAGCTGCGGCCTTCATTGCCTCTGCACGGATGTTATCAGAATATGTTCCAGTTGTTAATACAAGTTTTTTTCTTCTCCATTCCTTAGTCTGTAATAGACCCCTCCACCTCCATTGGATGTGGCTTTGTTAGATGAGCCATCTGTGCATATACATGTTTCTGGAGGGTATACTCTCCTAAGATATTCTTCTGTGATAAGTTCCCTTCTTCCGTCTATGATTTCTACCATCTCAGGCAATTTGGTTTATTTTCATGATTGTTTTAGATCTCTAACCACTGCCTAGCTTATGATTAGGTTTGGTCTTGCAAGTTCTTTTGTTTTTGATATGAAGTGGTTTTTCTTTAATCTCCCTCTTCCCATGCGATGTATTTTGTCATAAATTGGGTGATGTGGCAATAGTTTAAACTTCTCACCTGCTGGAATGTCTTTTGATATCTACGCATCAACATACTTTTGATGTTCTCCATTGCATTTATTGGCGTTGTTCTCATAGCTCCAGTGATGATACGTATACCTTGGTTTTGGGTTGTATTTATTTTTTGAAAGTTATTCTTTGTTGCTGTGGACCATGCTGCTATCCCTTACTCTTGTCAGTAAAAGGTAAAGGTGAAGGAAGTCTGTCAGTGGACATAACTGCTGGTCAGGAATGAAGTATTAGAGACTTCATTATAAGCCTCAGCTTGTGAGGTGGGTGACCAGTTCACTTCTTCACAGCCTTTTCCTTCCCTAATCGTAAGTCAGATATCTATTTACAGCTGGGTTGACTGGAGCTGCCGGTAGTGGGAGTTGAACCCTGTATCTCTGTCATGAAAAGCAAGTGCTCTACCACTGCGTTAATCAACCGCTCCTTGTCAATAACCAACTTTGAAAGGGGTGAGACCTGGCCATAAGGAGGCAAAATGTAATGAACTAAAAAATTAAAAACCTTTTGACATTTTCCTATGAGTAGGACTGCATGTTTGACAACTTGGTTCTAGTTTTAGTGTCAAGACAGTATGTGCTGGGCTCATCTCTTGTTTATCACTGACATGCTCATTATGTAGTATATGGCCATAAGTTCACGTTGGCTCCCAATGATAGGAAGCCGTACCAAAGTTCTTGGAGTAACTATTTTTACATAAGTTTGCTAGCCCTAGGCACAACCCTTTTGTGTTGCCTTTTATAATATACTTGACAAGTTACAGAGGGCTTATTCTATGCTCCATGGTATTAACATAGATTAAGCTGGAGCACATACCTCAAATGCTATTTGACTCACTCAAAAATTTGGTTTTAACCCACAATATTCTGGTGTTACTGTAAACAGTCTTTGTCAGGGATTTCCAACCTGTGTCACTGTGGTGCACACTTGTTTAAACAAGATCCTTCAGTAGCACACTTAACACATCAGCTACCACAAGCCATTCACAATGCTAGAGAGGTTTACAAAGTGTGGTACAATGGCACTCCCAGCACAAACACTAGTGTAGTGATAAAAGAATGACAAACTGAGCAAAATAAATTTATTTATTTCAGCCATCTTTATTGTTGTTGCATTCAACGTTATTTCTCTATTCCCCAAGGCGGTATGCGTTGCACTATGTTTTTATTTTGCGCTTGTCAGCCCAGTGCATCCGACTTCGGTATATATTTTATGTAAGGGTATACTTCCTTCTGCATTTTCTAAGGGTTTGCTTCCCCAGAGTAACGGCCGGTGCTGTGATGGGGAACAAACCCAGCACTTTGGGATTGTGATCCGTGTCACTTAACCACGAGCCCATGCCGTTCCCCAGTCAAGTCAAATATTTGAGCACATCAACTACCATCAACAGTTCACAGTACTGTTGTTGAATGCCCACAATGAGTAAGTTTACTCTTTTATGTGCCCTGAAAAGGGCATTAGGTAGCTTTTCTCACATCACGAGTGTGCTGATGAAGATGGACTGGGGTTTTTCAGGCTGTTCTGCTGTGTGGCTTTATCAGTGTGTTGCTCACTGCTATGAGGATAATGTTGATTCACACCTATCAGCCAGATTGCCTTGAAAACAGTCTGTTTCCTGGGAACACTAAATGAAAGAGAGGTATGGTCTTGTTCAGTATATTGCGCCTGGCCCTGACACAATGTCCTAGTCAGTATGTTGTTCCTGACCAGACTAGAGTCTCTGCTCCCTCTGAAAAACACTGTAAAGTTATCATTCTTCAGCTCATTAAAAACTAGGATTAAGTTGGCTAGGACACAATATGTGACATTAAAGTCTACTACAGAGGATAAAAGAAGGCAAAATGCCAGTGAAAAAATTAAGGGGGTGACCAAAACCCACCTTTACATCTCAGGCATGTAGAGACACCAACATAGAAAACTATGATGAAATGAAGAGAGCTGCAGAGGATAGGGTCAAATGGAGTGATGTGCTCAGACAACCTTACAACCAGCCTTAGGACTAACCAACCAGAGGATATGGTCAAATGTAGTGATGTGCTCAGACAACCTTACAACCAGCCTTAGGACTAACCAACCAGAGGATAGGGTCAAATGTAGTGACTTGCTCAGACAACCTTACAACCAGCCTTAGGACTGACCAACCAGAGGATAGGGTCACATGCTCAGACAACCTTACAACCAGCCTTAGGACTGACCAACCAGAGGATAGGGTCAAATGTAGTGACTTGCTCAGACAACCTTACAACCAGCATTAGGACTGACCAACTGGTTGGTGATGAGCTTGTTGAACAGCATATACACTATCTTCAACACGACATATGATTCATAAAAAGATGTAAACTATTTAGAAGAAAACTAATATAATCTGTACTCTTAATTCTTGGTGAAACAAAAATTCCTCAAAATGTTTTATGCTACTGGGACTGGATGGTTTTCTCTTGTAATCCAGGAACATAATAATGTTTAACAGTGATTAATAACAAGTGCTTTATTATAATAGGGTTAGTGTTGGAAAAACCAAAATCAAGGTCCCATCAACATTATTTATTGACAAATTATTAATAAAGTACCTTCTTTTTCTTAACTAAAGATTCTTGATTGTGAAATGCAATCACATATTTCAAATCACGCCAGGTTGAGAATCATTAATCTACGCTGCTATGTTACTTGAAATATAATAAATGGTTGACATAGCATGTAAGGAGTTATACATCGGCAACTACTATACGAGTAGAGTGAGCTAATGGGATCTATTTCTGTTAGCCACTGCCTTTTGATTAAACTGGACAACAAATCTGGATAAAAATCATGTCTCTGAGATACAAGAAATCTTTCCTTAAAGGTTTCAAGGTGCTGAACATGGATATGGCAATGAGATCACCAAATTGGCTACTATTTCTAAGAAATCTGCAATTAGTTAGTATGTATACTATTATAATAGAAAGGGGAACTGAGACGCTAGTCTAGTCAGGCACAAAATACTGACCAGGGCGTCGTGTCAGGGTCAATACACTGACCAATACCACAATCTCTCTTCCATGTAGCGTGCCCTGAAAACAGGTTGTTTTCAAGGCAGCCTGGCTGACGAAATGTGGATTGATGGATTCCTGCAGTAGTGAGCGCCAAGCACATGAAGCTAAGCATACCATATTCGCCACGATTGGTCTACCTTCATCAGCATGCTCGCGATATGAAGAAAGCTACTACAATCCGCCTCTTAACGTCCTTTTCAGGGCGCACAAAAGAGTAAACTTACTCATTGTGGGGATTAAACAACATTATAATGGAATAATATGTACATATGACATGTACTGGTAAAGGTTAATTTCTAAGTCTGACATCCCTTTGTATGTTGCTTGTATAGTTGCTCAGGATCATCTTTAGCAAGCATCCAACAGTAGTCAGGCAAGTTTGAAGTTGACCAGTTTCTCTATCATGGCAATGTCCTGGTGAAAAATGTTAGCTCATTCAAAACCATGCACAATTGTTGGGGAAGAAATCCGATTGGGAATTGAGAAATTTTAATTTAAGAGACAACATGTCCTTCACCAGCTCATTTTATTTCTGAAAGATTTCCAGAGGAAATTAATTGAGACCAGATGTGACGTGTCCCAAACTTTTTTTCTCATCACCATCAAGCAGCATGTCTACCATTTCAACTCTGAAGAGTTTGCAGATTTGAGGCCTGACAAGAATTCCCTCTTTAATTTTCGATTTCCTGAATCAAGTGAATTTATCAGCTTAGTACTTGAAAGCATACGAATTTAGTGAGTTTTCATCACTTCTCTAAAAAGATTTTCTCTGAGGTCAGTCTCTCTTCACATAGTGCAAGGTCTTAGCCTGGCTGACTCATTCACAGAAGAAACAGCTGTACTTCATATATACTTGGTCCTGGTCCATCAACATAGTCACTACTTTTAGGTCACAACAGAGAAGTCAAGCCATACTTGCTGTATTGTAGATAATTCAACAGCTGTTTTAGGTATTCATAGGTGTCTTTCATGTGCACAGTGTCTCCAGCTGGAATGGATGGAAGGCAATTTTCATTATGCAGCAACATTATCCTGAGATTCAATTAAGAGAAGTCTATGAATAGTCACCATTCTTGCTGGTCATGTTTGATTCCTAGTGCATTCATCAGGCCATTTACATCTGAGCAGAACACAAAGTCACCTTCCTTTTTGAATTAAGGGGCATCTATTCACGATAAATGTAAAACAAAGTAACTGACATTTTCCATCGTTGAGAAGATTCCATTGTTCAAGTTTTGATCCAAGTAACTCCCCTTTGGTCTTGGACAGCTCCAGATCGTGAACAAGATCGTTCAGTTATGTTTGGATGAGAATGTGTCGCGCAGATGGCTCACTGTGGCAGATGTATAGATCATTAATAGACGCAGAAGGTTGCGGATAACCCGACATTGGTTCTCCTTAATCCTCATCGTCTGAACTGATGAAAAATTCATTTGGAAGTTTGGGAACAGGAAGTTCTTTGTTGCACAGAACTAGTTGGAGAACAGATTGTATATTGTATATTCAGGCATGTGTTTCTCCACTTTTTTCTCCTAATGTCTGCTGAAACAGGTGGAAGCATGCAGAAGTAACGAGTCATTTATGTAACTGCTTGACTATCTCCCTGTCATAGGAACAGTAAAAGCATCACCATTTTTTCACCTTTCAGAAGATTTCTTGCATATATGTGTGGGTCCCGTGCTGTGTTCTGGTCCCCAATCTTGCATCAAAAAAAAGTCATACATAGTTTTCACTTTTGTAGTGATGACCCTTTTCTGACATGCAAAAATAATTACCCGCACATGAAATAAATTGCACTATTAACACAGTTATGATACATCAATACTGCTAGCTTTAAAATGCAAGAATCACTTGTGTTACTTTTATGATGAAGGGGTAAATGGGAGTCGTTCAAATGACTTGCCTATCCAACAAGACTTCTCTTACAACTAAATAGTGTATCATTGTCATCAGCGATAGTAACACTGTGATGTTATAACTCAACTACAAAATATAAGAAAATGATGCAATACCGTCAGGCTGTAGTGTGTATGGCAGGATGATACAATACGGTGTAATATGGAGATAGAAATACAACATTCTGAAATGGCTACCTATGGACTCAATGTGAACTTAATTACTTATACCTTAAAATCAATTTTTCTCCAAATCAAGAGCCAAATGACAAATTGTATTGTCATTTTCATGTACAGGACCAATACATTAGTAAAGATTGCCTTTTTCAATTCAAATACAATGTGTGTGCTGTCCAGTGTTATCTAAGCTCATTGAGTTACATACAGACTGCCTGCTTCCACAGCCACCAAACAGGTCAGTTCATCTAAGTCGTCGTCTAAATTATTTCCAGCCTTTAAGTTATTATTAGACACAAAAAATCCATCCTGGAAAATTTAAGGCTTAAGTGATTACTGAATAAAAAGAAAGTCTAACTAAGTGATAACTTAATAAATGGAAAGTCTAAGTGATAACTGGATAAATGGAAAGTCTAACTAAATGATAACTGGATAAATGGAAAGTCTAACTAAATGATAATTGGATAAATGGAAAGTCTAACTAAATGATAATTGGACAAATGGAAAGGATAACTGGATAAATAGAAAGCCTAAATACACTGCACATATTTTAGAGGTAACAAAATTCCTACCTAATGGTGGCCTACATCAGGTCCAAAATGAGGCACCTCTCCATCATGCAAAGACATAACAAATCAATCACTTGTTTGTCTGTACACATAATTGCAAGTATACAAAATACCTTCACATGGTAAAAGAGGTTTGACTAAGTAAAGGTTTTACAATAAATTTCTCAACTCTGTAACTGTCCTCTTCTCATACTATGGGCAGAATATGTTTCTGTCCATTACATATATAGTTAATCTTTTTTTTATCAAACACATCATCTTATACTTCTTTGCTTGTAAAATAACATAGGTGCCATCACTGCAGTTGGCCCCTTTGCAGGAAGCCTGTGCCAAAGCACATGTTTCTGTGAAATGTTGGTTTTTATAACAATTTCCTTGACATTATGAAGTTGCACCCCACTGCATTCAAACTCACACTAATCTTTTAAAGTTGTAAAACAGAAATATTGACATACAAAAGTAACATCAATAGTCATATGTACATCTGAGTGGAGATATGTAAAAAATATTATATTTAATATACAAAATAGTCTAAAAGCATCATATACACTTGAGTGACAACTTTAAAAAAAATTATAGAGACTCCCAGCAGATCTTGCATGAAATTTTTGTCAACCCGTAAAAGACAAAAAAGTGTTAAGTAGTACACCTGAGTAAAATACAGTTTATAAAATATACAAGAAATAAAACTATTTGAAACACGTGTAAACAAACTTAGGCCACATTAGGCTTGAAACCACATTGGTACTTCTATAGGAAGCAATGTGATATCTCATGATGAAGGTCACTATGGCTGGATTGGTCTCGGAATTAGCCAAACACATGGCCTCTTTATACTTACTTTACTAAAATCTCTACTGAACTAAATATTTCTTCACCCAAATCTCCCCTGAACTAAATATTCCTTAATCCAAATCTCCATTTCACTCAATTTTCCTCAATCCAAATCTTCATTTCAGTAAATATTCTTCAATCCTTCTTCTTCTGCGTTCGTTCTCAATCTCCCGCTACCAAGTCTTGAACAGGGCCTTGCAAGTAGCAGAATGTAGTCCGGAGAATGGAATGCGTTGTATTGCTAGTTTACAGTTTGACTGCGATATTTGCACCGTTCAGTCCGACACATCCGTCTTCAGCAGCATTCTTCAATACAAATCTCCCTATCATTAAATATTCATCAATTCCAAATTTTCATTGCACTACAAATTCATAAGTGCAAATGACCAGGCTTTTTCTAGTGGCAAAACTCCTCAAATGTTTACAAACATGATTACAAACATAAAAGTGAAGGTGATCTCACAGCAGATACTGCTGTTGGCAGTGAACTATAAGCTTTTTATAAGGTTCCCCAGTTCCTTTTCCTAATAGCAACCAAAGTGCCAATTTACTGCTGTGTCAACTGGAGCAAGTTTACAACATAAAACCCTGCCGAAAACGAATCTGTCAAACCGAAAGGTGCAAATATCCCAGTCAAACTGTAAACTAGTGACAAAACGCATTCCGTTCTCCGGACTACATCCTGCTAATTGCAAAGCTCTGTTCAGGACTTGGTAGCGGGAGATTGATAACGAACACAGAAGAAGACAATATAAAAACATCATTTAACTTAACACTAAAAGATTAATAGGAGGTAAAAAAAACTCAAATCCTTAAATGCGATTTCGTTAACCAAATGCATTATACCACACCCCACTTTCTTATGCTGTAACAGCTTCAATTGGTCCCTTCCACACATTATACAGTGGTTGTGCTCAAATTAATCTACAAGTGCACACACAACAAATACAAAAATATCATGACAGAGATTCTTTATGGAATGGTCAAACATCTTAAAACTCATGCATTTAACAGTTTCAGTAGCGTCAATTCACTTATAAAATATTAACAAACGCTTTCAACAAAGTTAATTAATATTGATCAAAGATGAGATTCTGATAGTCTTTTCTGAAAGCCACTGAGCAACATATTTATCATTTAATTAAAACAGATAATTCACAAATGTTATTTGAAAATTGTTCCTATTGTTTGCCAGAAAAAAATCTCAAATTCATGATCACTTTAAAGTCATGAGCTAGTTGACAAGAAATTATATTTATTTAACTACTAGTATCCGAGCCTTCCCTCCTGAAACCATTTCTGCCGCCGCCTTTTTCCGAGGCTCCTTCTGAGAAAAGAGAAAACCAATGCCTCTTTAACACAATTTTTAGACAAAGTTACAGCCAGCTTGCCCAAATTTGGGTCCAGTCAAATGAACACTAGACATTTTCTTTCCATAAAACCTTGTGTGGGAATAATCGTCCATTTTAAATAAACTGGTATGTTCTGTGATCAGTAGTTTTTGGTAAATTTTTTCGTTATGAGAAATGGCTTCAAAAACAAATGATAGCAAGCAAAAGTTCTCAGCCAAGCAAGCATCAGGACTTATTCATTCATGATTTAATTCGAAAATGATGATTTATCGAGTGAGGATAGTTCGTATGACTAGTATTCAGAAAATTATTGTAGTTGACAAAGTTGCCATACTCTAAAAATATGGGCCGGGGAACGTCTCTCGTGGCTGGACCTAGTGACTATGCTTTGTAGAGAAACTACTACTTACTAGAGGAACAAATCATGTTCCAATAACAAGTAGAAGATTGAGAAAAATCCTAACTTAGACATGTAATATCAAGTACACCTGATAATGTTGAACCAATTTAGTTTTATTTTTAAAATAGAAAGTGAACATTTGGTTATAAATTATGATTTTTGTTCTAATTGTGACAACCAATTTCAAAATGCATGCAGAATGTTTATTTTTAACAACACACACATAAAACTTTCCTAACTTCTGTGAAAATGGATATACTTTACAATGATCCTAAATTTATAAGTTTCTGTGATGCTGAAGGATTTAAATATTATTGCAAGTGCTATATTTTTTTTGTTGTTGGTAAATTTATATTAGTTCTATTCCAATCTTAAGATATCTTTAATAAATATTTGAAACTGTTTATATGTTTAACTATGTTCATATAATAGGTCTTTCATTTCTGCACATTCTGATATATTACACTTGAGTTTATCCTTATAAATAAATATAATAATCCAAAATCAGTAACAGCAGCCAAGTACAAAAAGTTACTACTTAAAACGAGCTCGTAAAAATGTGGTTTTTGAGCCGGTAAACTAAGAGTTAAAAACAAAAGAAAAAAAAAGCTTCAAGATTTGAGTAATGAACATTGTTAAAAAAAAAAGAAAAATATATTCTGTAACCACTGGTTGTTTATACTGTGGCTGGTTGGTACATGATCTCAGTTTTCTTTGTGCCCGTTTTTGATATCAGACCTTAATAGGTTAAACTGTCTGTTTTTTGTTGTCAGACCTTTATAGGTTGAACTGTCTGTTTGTGACAGAAATTTATAATTTGACGTATCCATTTTATTTGTATACAAAACAGCATTCATTCAAACATTGCCTGTTTCCCAGTAACCCTTGATATTCAGTTTTACTGCAGTCCCTTACACTTTCAGTTCCTATAGCTTATACTGGGGTTGAGAAAAGAAGTGGTAGTGGTAGAGACATAAATCTACCAGGTCTCAGCTTTTGCCAGGTGTGGTGACCCATGTCCTTGTCAGAGACCCAACTGCTCTGTTTTTAAAATATATATTCAAAAAGATTCAGAACTTTTGAAATTGCACACCAAAATGATGTCATGGCAACTTTGATTCAGTGGTGCTGCTCGATAATTTTCTGAAATAACCTAGTTTCTCTTGTTTTTCTGTTGTGCTTGTTTATCATCCTGCAGCTGATTGTGTATGTGCATGCAGATTGTGCCCAGTGTTTCTCAAGATGTTTGAATTTCATGAGCAGAAAATCCACATAATATTTTGCTTCAAGCCTGGGAAGACGTTCACGGAGACTCATGAAATGCTAAAACAAGTTTGTGAGGATCAGTACATTAGCCTTACACGATGCTATGAATGGTGTTAGCGATTTAGGAATGGTCAGCAGTCAACAGATGACTTGCATTCAGGAAGACCTACAACATCATCTGACGACGCTCATGTTTGTGAGATGGTGCATTCTATTTGTAATCTAACAGTTCAGAAAATAAGCAGCAGAATGCAACATATCCATAGGGTCATGCCATGACATTCTAACAGAGAAACATCCAGAGTTGTGGAGGTCACTCGTGGTATCTTACCAATGACAATGCACCAGCCAGAAATACCCCTGCTGGTTCAAAAATATTTGTCACAAACAAATGACAAGTATGTTTCTTCAGCCATCTTATGCGCATCACCAGGACATTTCTTTATATTTCTCAAATCTCAAATTCAGCTTGAAAGAATGATGATTTCAGACCACTGAAAAAATAAAGAGCAATTCACAGACAGAACTACGCATGATCTCCAAAAATGCTTACCAAGACTGCTTCTAGAAAATGAAACAACATTGGCGGCAATGTATTAAAGGTTAAAGGCGACGACTTGACTTCATCGCCGCAGGTCTCGCCATATGGCTCGGTCTCTCTCCACAGAACGGTATGCCACCTGCTCAGAGGATAGCACAAAGCCCATAACTTCAGCAATGAACCCATGGACCTCAATAAAAAATTGTCATCATGAACCAATTGCTGCAGCTTGAATTCGAACGACTGTCTGATGTTCTGAAACTTTTTAAACAGATCTTGTGTGTGTGTACATATGTATAACACTACATTCATAAATATATATATAAAATATAAAAAATAGATGAATTATTTTTGAAAAAAATACTTTACATTAATATTTTGTAAATCAGTATTTATAATTTATGTTTGAAAAAAGATACTCCAAAACGTACAAAAATATATGACCATATTCATGGCCAGAATGGGTCAACCAAAATGATCTGACAAAATGAGCCTTACTGGCCAATGCCAATTCATCCCTCTCTCTTGAGTCTTCTTCTTGTCTCCATTTCTTGGAATACTCGGAATCCTGGTATTCAAACAGGCATATTAATGTCTGTTGCCAGGTAGTCAAAGGCTTCGGCTATACGTAGTAGGTATTTTAAAACTTCCTGTGGCTTAATAGGCCTATAATTTTGACAGATTTTTCACTGGAATTTTTGAATTTTGTCTGGGCAGCGATTTCTAACTGCCAAAAGATTTTTAACGTGCACAACACTGAACACGGGAGCCCCATCTCACTACCTAGAGATCAGGAGAATTTTTACAAGAAGATCCACATGAAAAAATCCTGGTCTCCACAGTGATTCGAACCCGTGACCTCAGGCACCAGAGGCGAACACCCTACCTCGAGAACACTGAGCTCCCCCTCCATTTCACTCCTTACAAACCATAGGGCCACCACTGTATATGAGCCCTAACAGGAAGCCTGCAATTTAACCCATTGTGTGCTCATGGGTTAAATAATTTCTGTAGCAATCTCATTTGCATGATAAGGTTGTTAGCTCCATACATAACCTATCTCTTGTTGACTTTTATTACATGTATAGAGGTATGGTGGGCTTGCTCTATCCTCCCCAGTAAGGGCCCTGTAATCCACATGCGAATGAGGTAGAGAAAGTTGAGATACTAGCCTCATTACTAACGACATTACCGACCATCTCAAAGTGGTTAAAGTATAATGATAGGTATTGATCGCTAGACTGCAGGACAAATAACAATTAAAAGGGGCATATAGCTGAAAACACACTTCACAATGAATATTGCTATATTTCTGATGGACCGAATGCACCTATTACAATGAAAATTGTTATACCAGTGGAAGGATGAAATAATGAAAAGTGTTATAACAGTAAAGGAATAAATGCACCTAACACAATAAAAAGTGTCATAACAATATAAGGACGAATGCACATCACAATGAAATGCATCATAACAATATAAGGACGAATGCACATCACAATGAAAAGAGTTATATTACTGAAGGGATGAATACACTGCACCTATTACAATGAAAATTGTTATACCAGTGGAAGGATGAAATAATGAAAAGTGTTATAACAGTAAAGGAATAAATGCACCTAACACAATAAAAAGTGTCATAACAATATAAGGACGAATGCACATCACAATGAAATACATCATAACAATATAAGGACGAATGCACATCACAATGAAATGCATCATAACAATATAAGGACGAATGCACATCACAAAGAAATATGTCATAACAATGGAGGGATGAATGAACATATTACGATGAAAAGAGTCATATTGCTGAAGGAACAAATGCACACATTTCTTCAAAAAAGCATACAAGGCAACTAGGGTTAATATCATTCAGAAAAATGGAAATCATAATATGAGTCTACACACTTATACCATCTTTGTTTTTTGGGACTGTAAAGCTTGTCTTCACAATTTAGTTTGATATTTTACATAGATAATCTAGACATGAAATTTGACGACTGCAAACAAGAGTAACTATCTGATTGAGCAAGTCAACAGTAGCAAAAAATATATCTTGTAAATAAGTTATAACAATAAGTTATAGGTGCTCGTAATAATCTGTCAAAGGTTAAAATACATTTGCCAGCTTGGTCCAAACACCAAAGATGTCAAAAGCCTGTAAAATGATTATCAACTTTGAACAATGAAACTGAGAAGTTTTTTTAAACACTATCTTACACATATCTTTTACACAGTGGACACCCACTTTAAGAATGGACCATAATATCATCAACTTACTTCATCGTGGGCAAAGCTTATGTGTTTGTTTTTTTAAATTCATAAATTTTACATGTATGTATCACCAAACAAATAATGCATATCAGATTCATATTAAGGCATTCCCACTATACCATGTGGGTTTTCTAGAATGGTGTATCAACAAGAAACAGACCTATTGCATGTGATTGCTGATTGATGTTATAAGATAAATTACCAACATTTTGTTCTTGATTTTCTCATTTTCAATAGCTTTCAGGATTGTTTTGTGCAGAGTAAGGTAATGTGATGGACAAAATGGTAGCTTTGTTTTTGCGCTTTTCCAAATCTCTTCATTTTTTTAAGATACATTTTACAATGAAATAATGAAACTTTATTTAATTACAATTTTATGTTTTGACACCGTAGAGGCCATTTAATCTGTACTAAAATCACCTTGATAATGTTCACTTGATGACTTTGAGACTTCTACCAATTTCAATAAAAGCATCAACTGCCTTGTCAATGTCTGCCTCAGAGTGTGAAGCAGATATCTGGACCCGAATCCGAGCTTTGTCCTTTGGCACTACAGGATAGCTGAACCCAATCACATAGATACCTTTCTCTGTATGAAGCAGAAAATAAATGATTTAAAAAAATTACTTGAGAAACATGGCATGTGAAAAAGAGCACCACATTCAAACTGCAAACTTTCACCAACAGATATTTGTCACATACTTAAAGTGAGATAGCCAATTGCAATAACAAACATAGGTCTGTGGCAAAGAACATGTCAACAATCAATACAGCTGGAGATTGGCAAGAGAAAGTGGAGAAGGATAGGACACACCACGTCACAAGGGAACCTAATAATGCAATCAAACATGCATTGGATTGAATCCTATAGTGGGAGAGAAAATCGGGAAGACCAAACTCACCTGGTGAAGAAAGGAGGAAGAAGTCAGAACAGGTGGAATTACATAGGCAGAGATCAAGATGAGGCCAGGACAGGCGAAGGACCATTTGTGGAGTTCAAGAAGAGGTCAGGACAGATGAAGATCCATGGATGGTGTTCAAGAGGAGGTCAGAACAGGTGAAGGTCCATGGATGGTGTTCAAGAGGAGGTCAGAACAGGTGAAGGTCCATGGGTGGTGTTCAAGAGGAGGTCAGAACAGGTGAAGGTCCATGGGTGGTGTTCAAGAGGAGGTCAGAACAGGTGAAGGTCCATGGATGGTGTTCAAGAGGAGGTCAGAACAGGTGAAGGTCCATGGATGGTGTTCAAGAGGAGGTCAGAACAGGTGAAGGTCCATGGATGGTGTTCAAGAGGAGGTCAGAACAGGTGAAGGTCCATGGATGGTGTTCAAGAGGAGGTCAGAACAGGTGAAGGTCCATGGATGGTGTTCAAGAGGAGGTCAGAACAGGTGAAGGTACATGGATGGTGTTCAAGAAGCTGCCAGAACAGGTGAAGGTCCATGGGTGGTGTTCAAGAAGCTGCCAGAACAGGTGAAGGATCATTGGTGGAGTTCAAGTGGAGGTCAGAACAGGTGACGCTCCATTGGTGGAGTTCAACAAAAGGTCAGAACAGGTGAAGGATCATTGGTGGAGTTCAAGTGGAGGTCAGAACAGGTGACGCTCCATTGGTGGAGTTCAACAGAAGGTCAGAACAGGTGAAGGTTTATTGGTGGAGTTCAAGAGGTCGTCAGAACTAGTGAAGGTTCATTGGTGGAGTTCAAGAGGAGGTCAGAAGGTCTTTGAGTGGAGCACAAGAAGACAGCCCACCATAGATATTTGTGGAGAGCATATGTTGTAGTTATAGGTTACTATTAAACTATTATTATAGTATTTATCACATTTCTGTGGTATACCGGTGGAATTCATGTGGCTGAAAAATTAAGGCCACTTGTCCTCACACAGTGTGCAGGTTTGGTTTTTTTAATGTAATGCTGATACAATTTACAGGAGCGTTACTGGGTTTCAAATTCATGTTTTCTGATTACAAGACCGATATCTTTTTCTTCGTTCGTTCTCAATCTCCCACTACCAAACCCTGAAAGGGTAAGTAACAGAATGTAGTCCAGAGAACGGAATGTGTTATGTCGTAGTTTACAGCTTGGCTGCGATATTTGCACCTTTCGGTCCAACACTCCGACTTCAGCAAGCATTTTTTGAGTACCGGGTTAGCATTCCCTCTTCGATCCCTTCTCCTTAGCCAGTCTGCCCTGCTGCAGCCTGTTATCCAGGATCACCGCGTGGAAATGTAGAAGGGTCTTGGCAACTATGGTTCGCTGGCCCTGACGCTAGCAGTCAGCTATGAGTTGCTGACCACTGCAGCTCAGGTGCTGCTCAGCATCTTGATCCCACAAGACCGATATAATAACTGCTCAGCCACCTGCTTGAATGGCGACCCACCCATCAGAATAAATAAGGGATCAAATATTTAATTAGAAATAACACTGAAAAATCTAATATGATGCATCATACAGAGACTTTGAAATAAGTAGCAGAAAATCCAGTTGACAGGTAATTCTTCTTCTTCTTCTTCATCGTACGCAGTCAGACATCAACCTTTATTTTTTCGAAAAAAGCAGCCGTCATCCTGAGGCTGTCGACACTGCCATAGAGCTTGTCTAGTGTTGCCACTCGTGATGGCCACATTTGCTCTCTCTGATCCTCGTATGTCGGGCAGTTTTACAGCAAATGCTCAGGGTCATTTTCCCGGTACCACACTAGCATTCGTCAGTGCCACCTATCTTCAATTTGTTGAATAGGTGGTACCTGAGTCTATTGTGGCCAGTGCGAAGTCTGAAGACCACGACCTGCTCTCTTCTGTTCAACTGGTAATATGCATCGTTTTTTGTGTAGCCAGTATGTTCGGTTTCCCATTTGGTCATGTATCTAGCTCTAATAAGCCGTTTTGACTCTTCGTATGTCATACTAGTATCTGGTTGTGGCAGTCTTGCACCTTCTTTTGCCAGTCTGTCTGCCTCCTCTTTGCCTTGGATGTTGCTGTGGGATGGAACCCACTGTACCACTACCCTTTTTGGTGCGGACTGCTGGCATAGTTGACAGTACTGCTCTTAAATCATTAAGTTCAGTATTTTTCTGGCTTTTTAGTGCTGTGACTACGGCCAAGGCATCTGTAAGCAGGACTATATGGCTTTCATTCCCTTTACCTGTCACCATTTCTTCCACTGCCGCCCTCAGTGCCTCTGCCTCCGCTCTGAAATTGCTTGTGTATTTTCCAGTAGCGAATGACAATGTTATTTTTCTGCCATTTGGTAGGTTCAGAAATGCTCCTGTCCCTCCGTTCTGTGTTGTGTTTGTTACAGAACCGTCGGTGTATGCATGGGTCCAGTCCATGCTTGGGTAGTTTTTAATTATGACAGGTAATTCAAATTGGTATGTCCCAATTTTGGTTATACAATGGGAAATAAAATATAAAATAAGTTAGATTATCCAAGAGAGGATCAACAAACTGTAAAGAAAGCAAATAAAAAAATTAATAGTTGAGCTAACAAAGATTACCCAGCATATTGTCAGCAAACTGTGATGCAAGTCGGGCATCTCCCAGCATGACTGGACAAATGGGATGCTTAGGATCACCCTGTATAAAATAACACAAAATAGAGCGGTCATAAACATAATATACATGTCGGCTGCCTTCTGTCTTGTTTATATAAAGTTATCCACACATGATCAAGCAGAAAGAGGTGTGAGGTGACAAGATTGTTTAAGTTAGTGGCGTATGGTGAATGACTGCACCAATAACAGCAAATATGGCTACATCAGGTAGTCAAGGTAGTGCAGTGTTTAGTGCACTGGCTTCCACAGCCGAGCAATTGGGGTTCGGTCCGCAGATGGTGCGGGATTTTTCAAATCACAAAAACTGCTCCTGGGGTTTACCCAGCCTACAAAATTGGGTACCAGAATAATATGGGAAATTATGGCCATAATTGTGTGATGCTGACCAAATCACCTCAAGAAATATATCACACTGAAGTGTTAATGGGATCTTTCCTTTCATTTTTTAAAATGAATGCATCAAATACATTTTTGTTGTTCGAAGCTACTTTAGCAGAGTAGAGTTAACTCTTGACAAATGTCTCTTTTGTGGAGGGTTACAGTTGCTCTTCTTACATCCTAAGGCGTACTTGGGAAGGTAAACTGGGGTTCTCCTGATTGTAGTGCTATGCAAGGCGTCTCAGTAAGCTTACCACTATGGGGATTACAATGTTGATCCCCACCTCAATGGTCAAACAGGTGTGACACAGTCTGTTTCCAGAAGTACGAGCAGGGATGTGAAATGGAGTCCTGATCAGTATGTTTCATCCATGATTACTCTTTTTGTTTCCTCAAATACGTAAGATGGTTGGTTATTGATCCAGCAGCCAGCGGGCTCCTGCACTTTGGTCCAATGCTAAATAGTGGTATCTGCAAGCATTTATGAGCTGTTGGTTAGTTCCGTACAGTGTTCCATTCATCTGGCCACAGAGGAAGAAGCTCTTTCCTAATGCCATCAAGTGCAGACACTCAAAAAGATGGTGTTCAACAGTTTCATAGTGATGTGTGCACCTTCTGGAGTATGTTGTGGTTGGATTCTGTTCAAGTGACTGTTAAGTTGTATATGTTGAGTGGGAAGTCAGAAAATAGTACTTTGATCTCTGCTTTACAGGATGATGATGTTGTCTGTGGAATGGCCATATGTTTGTTGATTTCCCTCCAATTATTCCCCATCTATGACGCCGTGTCTTTGTTTGCAGTCTACAGTAGTTGTTTTGGCTGTCTGTAGGGTTATTGTTGCGTATTGTTGTTCTTGCCTTGATCACTTCTTAGCCAGTATGTCTGCCTTGTTATTGCCAGGTGTATTTGAGTGACCAGGAATCCATTGCATAACTATTCGGACCATGGAATGTGATAACTGGTTGGTATCTTGGAATATTTGGGTAAGTTCAGGCTTACAATGATCACTATCTTCCAGAGCTTGAATGGCAAATAATGAGTCTGTAAAGATAACGATGCTTCAGGCTTTTGATGGAAAGCCATCAAATACAGTCCTCAAGTAGTACAGAGCCACTTCCAGTGTTGTTATTTCTGCTTTATATTTTGACCATGTCTCCCCACAGGCACCAAACAGCTCATCAGATGTTCTGTTTGGATACTCTATGTAGACACCATATCCTGTTTTAATGGTGGCCCTAAAAACAGACCTATCAGTATAGACATGTCTTCTGAGCAGCTGTCAGTCATTCTCTGTGATGCTCTCATAAGACTTACTGGATCACAACTTGTATTATCTGACATTTTTCTACATATAAGTGGTGGTAAATTTCTTGCTTTATTCTTTGTTTTTGTTGCCATTTTCCTGCAAGAAAATCTATTGGGCTTTGTTAATTTTTTTTTTACTCCTCCATATGCTTCCTTTGTAGCCTGCATATCTATGCAGTTCAAGGGGGTCCACATTCATGTGAATTACACATGCAGCAGTGGGTATTGACGTCATTACTCTAATTAATAAACTCTAACTCTATTAATAAGATGCAGGGCATTATTCTGTACTATGTTCTACATTGGTCTGTGAGCATGTTGTCAAGAGTGCATTACTGTATTCTAAAGCCGAGTATACATACCTGAAATACAAGCCTTTCAAAGAGTCTTTGTCTGATCCCCATGCTGTACCAGCGAGTCTCTTCAATACCTGTAGCCGCCTCAACGCTTTGTTTTTAACATTTTGAACATGTTTATTTTGGATGAGATGTCGGTCGAGAGTGACTCCAAGATACGTAGGCTCTCTAAGAAATTTCTGTTTGTCAAATCTCAAACTGATATTCTGCTTGGCTACTTTGTGGCTCTTGGTAAAGATAGGGTGAACAGTCTTTTCACAGTTTATCTTTAGCTTCCACATTTGACAATACTCATGTAGTCTTCTCAGGTCTCCATTGAGTCTTTGTGCTGCACTCTTAACATCTTCATGGCTCTGACATATTGTCAGGTCATCAGCATATGCAGCTTTTAGCTTTTTCAGCTTTGATGTGCTGGCCAGATCATTGATGTAGATGAGAAAAAGTGTGCAGAAGATGAGCCCAGTGGTAAGCCTTTCTCTAAGACTTCTAATACATAAGATAAGAAACTAAGTAAGTAAAACCATTTAAAGAAGTTCATTATCATGTTTCTAACAACAAGACATATTTTTTTATATCCAGACTTTCATCAGTGTGGATTTTTTTGTTTTTATTGCTCAGGTCCACCTGGGAATGGGGGTGGGAGGAAATAGAGATAATAGTTAACAGCATTAAGAAATAAAGGCTTCTTGCCCCAGCAGTTATATCACACAATGTGCTAGATAGGTTTTCATTTCACCCCCTAGGGGACGGCGTGGCCTAGTGGTTAAGTGACACGGCTCACAACCAGAAGGTGCTGGGTTCGATCCCCGTTACCCCGGGGAAGCAAACCCTTAGAAAATGCAGGAGGAAGCAGACCCTTACATAAAATGCATGCTGAAGTCGGATGCACTGGGCCTACAGGCGCAAAATTTTTTAAAAACCAGTGCAACGCACACCGCCTTGGGGATTAGAGAAATAAGGCGAACGCAAAAAAAAAAAAAAGAAAAATGTCACCCCCTGATAGATAAACACCCAGGCCTTAGAGGGGTTCCAACCCATATCCCCTGGCTAAGAGACATCCAGACACTCCTTGTGCAGTATCCCAATTAAATTAAATACTGATCCCCACCAATAAATGAGGCAGTGTGGCCTAGGGGTGAAATGTCTGTTTCACAATCCCAACGCACCGGGTTTGAATCCACAATGTCTAGTTTGACAGACACTGGATTTATTCCTTGGTGCGATTGCTCCTCCACATACATAAAGTAATGCCAACCTACCGTACTGCACACCTGTCAAGAAACTTGTAACAGCCACATAAGTTGGCGGTTGTAGGAAGTGATGCACTGCAAGGGACATGCTAATTACTTTAATTTAACACAAAATAGTGAAATAAACTAATATTATGTAGATATCTATGTGACTTACAGTAACTGTAAAGCCTGCATCAAGCATACGAGTTCTGAATCTAACAGTGTTAGACAGCACCTTCTTGGGCAAATCAGAGTTTTGCATGATCAGATCCAGGGCCTGCAGAAATGATTGAAAATTCCAAATTCTGATGTGACTCAAAAACAAAATCAGAGCAAGAAGAAGGCCAAGAAAAATATTAATTGACAGTGTAAAGAAACCGTACAGATACAAAACAATACAATATCCACAACATCAGTCCGGCGGGTGTGCCGTATGTGAGGTAGCCAACAATGTCCTATATGCAGTCTGATCTTTTGCTGTGTCGTACCATTTCGGGCCCAGGTATCTCAGCAGACCAATTCGCCATCGTATCGGTGGGCGGCATCGTGGTCGTGTAAAATCATATGGCCAACAAAACGTCGTTCTGAGTGCCCATCTGTTTTCTGGCATGCGCACAATGTGGCCAGCCCGGTGGTATTTGCGAGACTACACAGCCTCCACGACGTCTTGAAATAGAATGCGTTCTCTTTTTTCATTATTGTGGATTCGATCTCTGATCGAGATCCCAAGGACGTGTCTATCCATCGCTCGCTGGGTAACTCGTAGTTTCTCTGCATCCGCATTGCGTAGATTCCATACTTCACATCCGTATATCATGGCTGGTATGACCGCAGAATTGAAAAGATGTGTCCTTGTAATGGTGCCTTTCAGCTGTAGAAGTATAGGCTTTATGGTATTGAAGCTAGACCAGGTTGTAGCTCTTCGCCTTGAGATTTCTTGGTCTAGGATGTGGATGGCATTTATTTTTTGTCCTAAGTATATGTAGGAGCTGACATCTTCGATAGGCTCATTTCCCAGCTTGATTTCGAATTTGCGGTAGAAGGGGTTTCGGAAACATTGTGTTTTCTTTCTGACACCTCGACCGACCTCATCTACTTCGTTCAGAGAGTGTTGGGCCTTCTCTGTGGTGTGGCTGATGTGCTCAATGTCATCTGCAAAGTATAAGTGGGTGAGTCTTTTTCCATTTATATTTATGCCTCTATCGTCCCAACTAAGCTGTTGGAAGATGTCCTCAAGCGGCATGTGAACAGCTTTGGAGAAATTGTGTCGCCCTGCCTCACTCCTATTGCTAGTGGAACAGTTATTGGGTGGCGGAACACAGTAATGTCCGTACTGCAGCCTACGTTTATTTCCTCGATCATCATCGTGTAATTTTCAGCCACGCCCTGGTTTCTTAGGGCATTTATTATGGCATCGATTTCAATACTGTCGAAGGCCTTTTCATAGTCTATAAACACTTGACATATGGGCAGATGTAGTTCACATGCTCTCTCCAGCAGCCGGTGGATTGTGTTTAGGTAGTCAGTAGTGGAGAACCCTTTTCTGAATTCAGTCTGCTCACGGTGTTATGGAGGTCCAGTTTTTGGCCGATCCTGTTAATAAGAACTTTGGAGAATATTTTATATATCATCGGCAGCAAGTAGATAGGGTGATAGTTTTCCAGGAGTATTGCGTCGACCTTCTTATGGATGAGTATAGTTTTTGAGGTTTTCCATTGATCTGTAATTTGCTCTTCTGTATAAATTATAAAGTTGTAGTGCTAGAATGTCTCCTTCCGCCTTAAGGATGTCTATTGGTAATTCCATCTACTCCCGGAGTTGAATCAATTGAACAGGTTTAACTCGGTTGTCGCCAGTACCTTTTGGACCATCTGCTTTGATGAGAAAAGGTTAGTATAGTACTTTTGGCATGCTGTTTCTATGGCCCATAGGTCTGTTGAGATGGTGTTATCAGCCGATGTCAGTGTTTGAAGAATGGTTTTCTTTTGCACCATGCTCTTACGACATCTTACTATACTGTCCCTGTTTTCAGCTGCCTTGACAAGTCTTCATGTTTGATACTGCTCGTAGTCAGCGTTGAGCGGATGACGTATTCTTTTATTCAGTTCGCATAACGTTGGTTTTAAGAAGGCGTTTGATAGGGTATGGCATAAAGCGTTATGGGCAACCATGAGGATGTATAAAATCAACAAAAATATTATAATGGTCCTTAAACACCTGTATGACTAGGCGTCCAGCGCAGTTCTTGTGAATGGGAGGCGAGAGTCTGGTTTTGCACATCAGTTGGTGTGAGACAGGGATGTACACTCTCTCCAACTCTTTTCAATATATTCCTTGAGGAAATTATGATTGAGGCACTTGGAGGTCACGTTGGTACGGTCAAGATAGGGGGGCCAAACGATTACCAACCTTCGTTTTGCAGATGATATCGACGGGTTGGCGGGTTCAGAAGGCTCAATGAAACAGCTCTTGACTATGGTATGGAGATAAACGCTAGAAAGACAAAAATTTATGACCAAAAACGCTGAGGGATTCAACAGCAGGATAAAAGCTAATGGTCAGGAACTCGAAGTGGTTGACTGTTTTAAATATCTGGGGTTGATTGTCAGCGATGAAGGATCAAAATGTGAGGTGTTGGCCAGAATTGCACAGACAATAGCGGCGCTTGCACAGCTTAACAAAATCTGGCAAGATAAACGGTTAGCACTTTGCACAAAAATCAGATTAATGCGTACACTGGTCCTGTCAATATTCCTCTATGCTTGTGAGACATGGACAGTTACAGCTGACCTTCAGCGAAGGATACAGGTCTTGGAGATGAGATGTTAAGACTTTTAAACGTCATGTACAAAGATCACCAGTTGACCAAAAAGACTTGTTAGAGATCCAGAGATTGACCATTTCTGTCTTGAGATTTGATCTGCTAGCTTGGTGCTATTTACTTGTGTTATGGCTCTGTAAGGTTGTTTGTGAGGAGGGCAGCTTAAGTTTAATGAGATCCAGAGTGGTCTGTGGTCGCTGATCACGTCTAAGCGGTGTAGTACCTCCACATTGGTGACCAATTGGAGGTAATCACACATAACAATCCATTTCTGTCTTTCAATCTGAGGAGTGCCACGTCTATCTTTTTCCTGCGGGTTTCTTAAAGAACGTATCTGCTACGAACAATTTCTGCATCTCCTCAAAGATAGCCAGTTGATCTCCTCGGTCGTTACGCTGCTCTTAGGAGAACACACCTATAAATTGTTCCTTTGTCTGTCTGGAGCCCACCCTGGCATTCAGATCGCTTAGGGTGACCATCTAGTAGGCAGGGCGGTATAATATTTGCTTGAGGTTCTCATAGAACAGCTCCAAGACGTTATTGTCGTAGCCGCTATGGGGTGCGTAGCATTGTATGATGAGGAGGGGTTTCTTCTGTCCAGGGACTTGTAATTTTAACGTGGCAATTTAGGAAGAGATGATTTACACAGACATTACGTTTTTTACATGGTGGCTTGAGATAATGAAACCAACTCCACCTATCTGATATAGGCCCTCTCCTGCACCGAAAGGGATCTCATCCCCATTTTTGCACCAAGTTTGATGCGAGTCAGAGTCGGTACGCAGATACATAGATCAAAAATAATAACAGCCATACACAAAATAAGTTATAATCTTCTTTTTCGTTCGTTCTCAATCTCCAACTACCAAACCCTGAAAGGGCTTCAGTAGCAGAATGTAGTCCAGAGAACGGAATGCGTTGTTGTAGTTTACAGCTTGGCTGCGATATTTGCACCTTTCGGTCCAACACATCCGACTTCAGCAAGCATTTTTTGAGTACCGGGTTAGCATTCTCTCTTCGATCCCTTCTCCTTAGCCAGTCTGCCCTGCTGCAGCCTGTTATCCAGGATCACCGCGTGGAGTTGTAGAAGGGTCTTGGCAGTTCTGGTTCGCTGGCACTGGCGCTAGCAGTCAGCTATGGGTCGCTGATCACTGCAGCTCATGCGCTGCTCAGCATCTTGATCCCAAGTTATGATCTAAGATGATAGATGAGATAATATGCAAAGGCATTTGATATTGTAGACTACGCAGTGATATTGAAAAAAAGGATGTATTGCTGAGACAGTATGTATTGCTATAGAAGTTGAAGAATGCTAAAGCCATTTTCAGTTTAACCCTTTCCAGACACAAAACTTAGAATTAGCGTTCACTATGTCAAAAACGTATTTCAGAGGCATGCATTTGTGTTTTGTGATTAAGTTGGGGAATTCAATTTTTTTAATGACTAACTGATGGTTGCATTCACACATATGCAATTGACATTTAACTGTAAGATTGTTTTTGAAAGGTAGACATTTGTGAAAGTTATGATGTTTGAAAGCCAAATCATGAGAAAAAGTAAATGAAAAAAAAAAGTTTAAAGTTGATTAAAATTAAATGTAATCAGAATTTTTTTTTTAAATGGGTATGGTCAGATACCCCAAAGAGACGAGAACACAAACAAAGCCTACGTTACGACCGATAGGCCTTCATCAGGGACAACAAATAATGTTGAACTAGCAAATCATAGAAGAAAGGATGGATACATGTACGGGGGATGTCAACATGTAAGGAAAAAATAGTGTACTTATCTAATATAGTGTATATATCATGACTTACTGAGTCAAAGACTTGGCTCTAAATGAAGGACACAGGTCAAATCATGCACCGTGAGGAAAATTGGGCTTCAAAACCCAAGAAATACCTTATTTTTTTATCAGTTCAATGATCATGCATCTGGATTACTCATGGATATTCAACACATGCCCACTTGAGACTTTTGACTCGGACACATAATACGAAAGGTATGTGTAATGGTTTTGACAGATATATCAGCAAAGCACAGAATGTGGAAAGTACCCAAAACATGTTTTCATTTCCAATTCTCACCTTCCCAATAATGCCATTTAACGCTTCATACTAACATATAACAATTGTTAATGTATACTTCGTGTTGTAGATAGTTTAATTATGTGTCTTACGATGTTTTGATCTTCTTCTTCTTCTTCTTCTGCGTACGCAGTCAGACAGTAACCATTATTTTTTCGAAAAAAGCGGCGGTCATCCTGAGGCTGTCGCCGCTGCCATAGAGCTTGTCTTGCAGTTCCACTGGTGATGGCCACATCTGCTCTCTCTGATCCTCGTATGTCGGGCAGTTCTGTAGCAGATGTTCAGCGGTCATTTTACCGGTACCGCACGGGCATTCGTCGGTACACCCTATCTTCAATTTGTTGAATAGGTGGTTCCTCAGTCTATTGTGGCCAGTGCGAAGTCTAAAGACAACCGATGTTTTGATCATAATTTTAGATCAATTTGTTCAACATTAATTTATTGTACTTTGAATAAAACTTTGACGTACGGAATTCCGGCACTTGGCCTGCACAGAAAAACACAAATCAGCAAAATTATCCAGAACTGGAAAGGGTTAATAAACAGTGTTTAACATTATGATGGCTAAATATTGTAGAATAGTACAATACCAATGATGTTCTGCTATTAAAATAATCCTACCTTACTGGCACAGGCCACAACAGCAGGTGGCAGAGTGTTTGAGAACAAATATGGCCTAGATCTCTGTCTAAGTAAGTCAATCAATTGCTTGGGTCCTGTTGTATAACCACCTAGCAATAACCAGAAAAAAGCTGTGACTGTAAACCATGGTTTCTTCAGGCCTAATTAAATGACATCATCTTCTTCTTCTTCGTTTGTTCTCAATCTCCCGCTACCAAACCCTGAAAGAGCTTAAGTAGCAGATTGTAGTCCAGAAAACAGAATGCATTGTGTCGCAGTTTACAGCCTGGCTGCGATATTTGCACCTTTTGGTCCAACACATCCGACTTCAGCAAGCATTTTTTTAGTGCCGGGTCAGCATTCCCTCTTCGATCCCTTCTCCTTAACCAGTCTGCCCTGCTGCAGCCTGTTATCCAGGATCACCGCGTGGAGGTGTAGAAGGGTCTTGGCAGCTCTGGTTTGCTGACCACTGCACTGCAGCTCATGCGCTGCTCAGCATCTTGATCCCAATTAAATTACATGACTTCCAGAAACCATAATTCATTCATCTTTTCAGTCCAATGTGAAGGGTAGGACATCACTGACCCCTGTTTTCAAGCATTTGCAATCATTCACCCTTTTACTCCAATATGATATGGCGAAAGACTAACATCTGGTCAGGCAAAACATACTGATCAAACATGTTAGTCAGGGTCAGAAAAAATATAATGACCAAGACCCTCACCTTTGACTTCCTCAGTCCTCTTTGGAAATGAGCTGTTTTCAAAGAAGCCTCGCTAACAAGGTGAGGGATTGTCGTGATCCCCATAGCAGTAAGCAACACACAACTCCAAGCATAGCACAACAGCCAGGAGGACTCCTGGGTCCACCTTCATCAGCATGCTCAGGATGTGAGAAAACCTATGACAACTTACCACTTAACATCCTTTTAGGGTGCACACAAGCATAATCCTACTCATTGTGGGCATTCGACAATAACTCCAATATGATGAATACCTTTTTAACTGCAGCTGGTCCTTCTATAGGAAGCCTGTTTTAGAGTTTTTACAGTGGCTGTTTATAATTGTGTATTGTTTTATATGATGAGGTTACCAGCCCACAAGGACTCTATAGTCACATTTTACTGCATGCTTGGAAGGTAACAGTGGAGCTATTCTTCTGATCCCGGGTGTAACTTGGATAAATAATAACTATAACTGAAATTTTACATAACCCTACAAATAGTCAACTACTTAAAATTGTGAACAAAGAGAATTGGCTGAACAGATGGGCAATCATCTACAAACATATGGTCATCCCATATCCCAAAGATAATCAGCCTCCTAAAATGGGGATATCAAAGCTGGCTTCCCAGTCAACACATACAACTCAACAGCCGCTTGAACAGAATCCAACCACAACATACTCCAGAGTGCCAGCTGCGCGCACATGCTATAACCAAAAAGGAATCCACAGATAGACAAGTATTCTCATATCATGATGGAATCAAGCAAAATAGATATTCTCATTTTATGAAATTAAGCAAAACAGGTATTCTCATATGATGAAATCAAGCAATACAGGTATTCTCTTAAGATGAAATCAAGCAAAACAGGTATTCTCGTATAATGTTGAAATCAAGCAAAACAGGTATTCTTATATGATGAAATCAAGCAAAACAAGTAATCTCATATTATGTTGAAATCAAGCAAAACAGGTATTCTCATCAGATGAAATCAAGCAAAACAGGGCTATTCTCATATCATGAGATGAAATCAAGCAGACTCTTGTTCCATAATATAATAGTTTTACCTGCAGCTCCACCCAGAGCTTTCCCCATAGTTGAGTTGATGATGTCTACTCGACCATTCAAGTTGAAGTATTCTTCTGTACCCCTTTTTTGCACAAGAATTATAAAATGATCTCGGTTAGAGCAATGCAGAAGCTATACCACTCACGCACATGAAACATCTCTCTCTATATTAATTAATCACACTATCATTCATCAATATCCCTCATACTAACAAAACTGAAATAGTATGTAACGTAATGAATCATCTTCAATAACATAATGGATAGCATTTAAAACAATACTCAATATTAATAAACTATGTATCATTTACAGGTGGTACTATATACTAGAATCTGCTTTGTGATGAATTTTATATGATGTATTGTTTCAGCAAGGATGCTAGACACCTACCACCATCATTAGTTAAGGAATAGCTTTGCTTAACTCATCTTGTATCTCATTAATTGTATCTCATTAATTATTCATTAAATATTCAGAGTATATTTATTACTCGACTTGACTTAGTCGCTCCTCTTTTACCCTGGATCTAGAGGTCTTCCCTTCTTGTTCTTGTGACTTGTAGCATTATAGCTACGCAGAGAGGATGTTGAAAGAGATGACTCACAGAGGAATCTAAGACCCACTAGGGTATTTGACTCTCTAACCCACAGAATTATACTTCTGGTCATTCACTAATACCAAATATGTGGAGTAGCCTTCTGGATTTGGGAAAAGCTCTTGAAAAATGCATTAATAAATAAGTGGATACCTTGTTTCTCTGCAGGGTTTGTAGAAGAAGAACTATAAAACTAATGTCACAGCTGAGCATGAAAATCTCCATTACTTTCAAGTTACAAAAAATAAACACTTCCACCACAAGAACCACTGGAAAAGTTTTACATAGCTTATTACAGAACAATAAAGTAATCACATGTTCCGTTTTCAGAAAACAGCAATAGTGTAAACTTTGAAGGTCAAAGCATGATAAATACTATAATATATACAACAATGAAAGTGAAGCTGCCATGCTTTCTGATAAAACACATCCAGCTAGTGAATTGGTCACGGCATCTTTCAAATTTATTTATTCTTTTTTATAAAACCACCATATGTTTGCACTAACCTGCCAGTGGGTCCAAAAAATCCAGTGGCATGACAGTCATCTACAAAAACCACAGCCTGATGTTTGTCTGCTAAGTCACAAATGTCCCTGAAAAAAAGCAAACATTTTTACACACACTGAAGTACCTAAATTACTTCAGTAATGAATTCATTCCCTGTCAAAGCTAATTCCATTGTATTTATCACGGTGCCACTTACGGTGGGGAAAAAAATATAAAAATTGAACCCTAAGCTACATGGTGCAAAGGGGAGAGCAAAACATACTGCTCGGACAATGTTAGTCAGGGTCAGGAAAAATATACTGGCCAAGATCCCCACCTCACTTGTACACAGTTCTTCCTGGAAACTGTTTCATGGCAATCTGGTTAACAAGGCGGGTGACTGACGTAATCTCCATAGTAGGGGGTGACACGCAGATGAAGCCAATCATAGCACAACCACCTGGAGGACTTGGGTCCACTTTAATCAGCATATTTGGGATATGAGAAAAGCTACTGCAACCCATCTCTTATTACCCTTTTTTAGGATGCACAGAAAATTAAACTTACTCATTGTGGGCATTCAGCAACAACAACAACATGACGTAAAAGAAGATTAAACAAAATATGGATGCTTTCCTTTAACTCTCCTGTCATCTTGTCTAGTTTAAATGTCAATTATGAATTTATTTATAGGACAGGATAACAACCATCATATGAATAGCAATATAAGGCAAGTCTGTCCAGGTTGTCCAGCATGTGATGGCAGGCAGTATTTGACTGATACATGTTAATGAGACCCTTGTGCTTCTAGGAGGTTCAAACAAACCATTAAATGTAAGTGAGGGAAAGGACAAGACTATAAGAACAGGTCTTCAACTCGATCAAGACCAACCAACCAACCAAACCTATTGTTAAAAATGAAACAATAATTCTATAAATTACTAAGACTGCCATGAATGTTTAGGACCGTTTCACACACCTTATGCTCCACAAGGATTACCAGAATGGATGCTGACGATATTCGCATTCTGGTGGTCAAAGAAGTTAGGGAAAAAAAAGCAATGGACAACAAACTGTATTTGCAAAAAAATGTGACTACCGGTACATCAGATCGTCAATGAAGAGGGAGACATTTGAAATTCTGTTCCATACAGTTTGAAAATTTAAGTAGTTTCCCTATTTTAGCTTCTGCTTTAAAAAAAAAAATGTCATGTAAAAGTGCCTGAATAGTTAAAGTGCTTGTTTCTCATGATACACTCTGTTAACCCAGCTATAAATTTATATCTGACTTACAATAAGGAAAGACAAGGCAATAAGGAAGGGAGCAACTAATCACAAGAAGCTATGATCTTATACAATGAAGTTCCTAGCGCTTGATCACTGATGGCAGTATGATATAGAAATACATTTAAGAAAAGTAATGTATCAAATTTAGATATAATATTCTACCTGAGTGGTGCAACGTTGCCATCCATGCTGAACACTCCATCAGTTGCAATCAAACGCTGACGACAATCCTTAGCCAAGACAAGGTTAGCTTCAAGATCTACAATATTCAAATACAATCTTTACTTATTGCTTATACAGGAAATTTTGTTTTATTTGATTGAAGGCATCACATTGGTCAAAATGATATTTAAAAAATACAACATTGTGAAGCAGGTAAACTAAAGTCTCATGGGTGAGCATCAAGAAGATTGTACAAAAATTGAAATGGTAGACAGTGATCATTGGAGCCCTATGCTCCAATAGAAACTTCTTTTTCGTAATTCATCCTCAAACTCCTGCTCAGGTCAGGTCATCCCGTAGCCGGTGAGGTCGTTTGGGCACACATGAAGACATCCTCACAACTCCACGCCATCCCTCTCCGTCAGATGCCGCTGCCTGTGACTCTTCTGGTCGGAGACCGGTCCATTCTTTTATGTTGTCCTCCCATCTCCTTTTGGCCCGGCCTCTTCGTCGTCTGCCATGCACCTTCCCGTGGAGGAATGTGTTTGCAAGACCATCTGATCTCGATATGTGACCGCACCAAGTGAGTTTCCTTCTTTTGACAGTTGCCAAGAGATCTTCGAAAGGCCCCATTGCTATCAAGCCTTAAAAAAGGCTTTGCAAGTAGCATGATTTAGTCCGGATAACGAAATGCATTGTGCTTTACAGCTAGACTATGGAATTTGCAACTTTCGGTCCAACATATCTGGCTTCAACTGGCATTTTTTGGGTACACAGTTAGTCTTCCCTCTTCAATCCCTCTCCTTAGTCAGTCTGCCCTGTTGCAGCCTGTTATCCAGAATCACCTCATGGAGGCGTGGAAGGGTCTTGCCAGCTCTGGGTCACTGACCCTGATACTAGTAGTCAGCTTTGGTTGGCTGATCGCTGAAGCTCTTGCACCGTTCAGAATCTTGATCCCACAAGAGGAACTAAAGAGAATAAGATGAAGAGAACTGAGAATTTGAAATACTGAAAACAAATGGTTTACTTGATGATTGAGGGCCACAAAGATAGACATCACTGACAAGCACAGTACAATGTGAAATCCACAAAAAAATAGTCACTAAGAGAAAAAACAGGCCAACAGGTTAAGAAAGTGTATCTTCCAACTTTGTATTAATCTTGGGATCAAGATGCTGAGCAGCGCATGAGCTGCAGTAGTCAGTGACCCATAGCTGACTGCTAGCGTCAGGGCCAGCGAACCATAGCTGCCAAGACCCTTCTACACCTCCACGCGGTGATCCTGGATAACAGGATGCAGCAGGCCAAACTGGCTAAGGAGAAGGGATCGAAGAGAGAATGCTAACCCGGTACTAAAAAAATGGTTGCTGAAGTCGGATGTGTTGGACCGAAAGGTGCAAATATCGCAGCCAAGCTGTAAACTACAACACAACGCATTCCGTTCTCTGGACTACATTCTGCTACTTACCCTTTCAGGGTTTGGTAGAGGGAGATTGAGAACGAACGAAGAAAAAGAAGTATTAATCAAGTTTCTTTAAATAAAAAATAGATTTATCAACATTTACTAACCATGCAGGAGCATCATTATGTAGCGTTTGCTTCACAGAACATTGCTCTCATAAAGAGCTGATCTGCAAGATTTTTTATCTTTGGCCAGCTCTCCTGTCTCTGTAGCCATCATCCTCAGAACCTCTTTAATGTCCTGTGTCCGTCTTTTACTTGGTTTATCTCTGCCTCGCTTGTTAGGTACTATACCCTCCAGTATTGTTTCTTTTAGACCACTGTGGCGTTTTATGTGGTCAAAGTATTTTAGTAATACTGTTTACTAGTCAATTTTGTCCTATATCCAGCTACATTAGCATCATACAGAAACACATCTGTTAAATAATATTGAAAACAGCAAGTCTACTTCTTCTTCTGCGTTCGTTCTCAATCTCCCACTACCAGGCTCTGAACAGAGCTTTGCAAGTAGCAGGATGTAGTCCGGAGAACGGAATGCGTTGTGTCGCTAGTTTACAGCTTGACTGCGATATTTACACCTTTCGGTCCGACACATCCGTCTTCGGCAGGAGCAAGTCTACTAACTGAGCAACGCCCACGATGCAATGCTTCCCTGCCATCTGTTAAACAGGTCACATAATATCACCAACCTTTGACACTTCCCTTTGGTAAAAATAAAATAAATACCTCTAGCCCTAAAACGCAAGCAATGAAAAATATTATTTGGATTGGTGCCATCGCACAGCAGCAATGAACAGAAATGCCATAGATATGTGCCATCACAACGCAGTCAAACATGATCTTCTGATTCCTGGGAAAATAATTAATTTGTTCTAGAGATATTTTTCAAACCGAGTAAGCTACTCATCAGGATTTTGGCCTGTATGAATGACAAGGAGTTGCAAAACTATGAGTTGGTGTGCCTTCTACTCTATAGGGGTTAGACAACACTTATTTTTCAAAACAAATAAGCACATTTAAAAACATTTCTGATACTTTTGACACACATCATGTAATAAATTAACCCTGCTGAAAAATGTTGAGTTTTAAGCATTAATAACCAAGCTTTTCACATTCAACACAAAAAACTGTTTTCCAGGGTATCTAAAAAGCTGACAAACTCACACAAGCCTCATTTTATGGGTGACCATCCCATTTATTCTGAAGAATACCTTTGTAATGTAGATGCTTGTGGTGCATGTTATGTCTGTACAAGAAGATTTTCGCAAGAAATTACTCTATAGTATACAGAAAGCAGAGATTCTTTGTTTTATGAATATCAGTAAGTAAACATCTTTTCTTTCAAGAGGCCAACTAGCCTTTGAGTACTTCTGTACCATTTTTCACAATTCAATCTCAATTTTTTATATTTTCATCTATCATATCTTCCTGTTTATCTCTTTTCATCCCCACTTTTACTTTCTATTTAAAAAATATAGAGTTCATCATCATTGGCTTATCAACCATCCACAAATTGCAACAATAGCTTTATTTTGTTCAGCGATATAAACATTTTCCAATGTGTCTATATTAAGTAACCTTTCTGAGGTATGAAAGAAGGAATGTGAGCTACTAACCATAAAAATTGAAGGTAAGAACTATTACCTGCAAGGTCCCTGTGCTTGTACCGAAGCCTCTTGGCCTTACAAAGTCTAATGCCATCAATGATGGAGGCATGATTGAGTTCATCAGATATCACGGCATCATCAGGGTTCAGTAACACTTCAAATATTCCAGCATTAGCATCAAAACAGCTGATGTACAAAATGGCATCTTCTTTTCCATGAAATTTGGCAATCTTCTCCTCCAAGTGTTTGTGGATGTCCTTTCAAATCAAGAGCACAGAAACAGTCAAATATGAGTTTAGCTGATGCTGTTTATTTCATATTTATAAAGTTAATCACCAAAAAATATTAAAACAGTGGACAGAAAGTTTGTGAGTGACAAAAATTACCAAGTATCTTACTGAATTCAATGAAACAATGGGACACACTTAGAATGTATGCCATTTGTATGTTTTTTTCTCTCCAAAGTACTGAGACAATGTTTACTAATAAATCAAACCATTTCAGTCCTCATGCGGAGCACACAGGTCTTCAACAAATTCATGCCTAGTCCTCGTGCTCTGTACCATCTGTCCCAGTCATCTACAAATCTTACTTGTCTGTCCCAAGATCTCTTAGTCTCTCTCTATTTCTCCTACTCTTTAAGTATGCCAGAACAGAGACTGCCTTGTACTGCTATCAGTTAGCTTTAATGTGAGTTCAATCAAAAGTCAGTATTTTCTCCTCATCTCCCATGTTACTGTTATTTGTTGTCTGGTTCTTCCCAACACTCAGTAGAAATTGTTACCTGCCAGATTCCTGTACTTGTATCAAACTCTCTTGGCCTCTTCCCAATAATCAGTAAAACCTGTCCCCTGCCAAATCCCTGTGCTTTCATCAAACTATCTAGGCCTCTTCCCAACAATTAGTAAAACCTGTCACCTGCCAGATTCCTGTACTTGTATCAAACTCTCTTGGCCTCTTCCCAATAATCAGTAAAACCTGTCCCCTGCCAAATCCCTGTGCTTTCATCAAACTATCTAGGCCTCTTCCCAACAATTAGTAAAACCTGTCACCTGCCAAATCCATGTGCTTTCCTCAAACTCTCTTGGCCTTACATAGCTTAATGCCGTCACTGATGGAGGCATGATTGAACTACTCTAATATTAAAGCAACATTAAAAAATTACAGCATCAGGACATCTTATGTATAAAATTACATCTTCTTTTATATTTAACATTTAACAATCTTCTAATATTAAAGCAACATTAAAAAATTACAGCATCAGGACATCTTATGTATAAAATTACATCTTCTTTTATATTTAACATTTGACAATCTTCTCCTCCAAGTGCTTTCAGATCAAGAAAACAGAAACAATTAGAGCAGTTTAGTATTCTTGTCCTTTTTTTGTAGCTTATTTTCTACAGGATAAGGTAGATGTCCCATGTTCAACCCTACTTAGTCACCTCTTAAAACAAGCATGGCAGGTTTCAATATTACTATTATTTGTTTCTCTAGACACTCAGGACAAGACATTGTTATAACATTATTGATACCTGTGTTCCACAGATGAAACGCACAGAACTTAATCCAGCTCCATGAGTTTCCATAGCTTTCTTGCCAGCCTCCATAACTGCTGGGTTGCTCTGAGCAGGAGAAAAATGGACAGGTGTCTTGAAATTATGCTAAAAATCATCTAGAAATGATGAACACATTTATAAAATACATTGTTTGTGTATTTTTTATGCATGAAGGCAGCATAATGCATGACATAAGAAGGGTTGTGAATGAAGAATCATCACATAAAACTTCAAATATAATTCTACATTGGTGATCTAATACATTTTCAAGCAAATTTAAGGTGAGACTTACAAAATTTTACGACAAGAGATTTAAAACACCTTTACGGTGAGAGGATTACAACATTTAAGGCAAATGATCTAAAACACCTTTAAGGTGAGAGACTTACAACACTTAAGGCATTTGATCTAAAACACATTTAAGGTGAGAGGATTACAACACTTAGGCAAATGGTCTAAAACACGAATAACGTAAGAGATTTACAACCCTTTTAGGACAAATGTTCTAAAACACCAATAAGAGACAAGACATGTGCAGCACCTTTTAGATAAGTGATCTGAAACACCTTTAAGACAAGAGATATGAAACACCTTTGAGACAAAAGATATAAATCACCAATAAGACATGTCAACTGAAACACATTTAAGATATCTGATCTGAAACAATCTTATGGTAACAGATCTACAACACCTTTAATGTATGAGATCTACAACGAGGCCAAAGACACAGTGAATGAGCTGACAACAGAAAGCTGGCTACTTGCGTCAGGGTTAACAAATTAGAGTTGATCAAGACTCTATTCTGGTCCAAAATGACAGCCCTGGAAACACACTGCAGATAGAATAGGGGTCGAATAAGGAAGGCAAACCCTGTACGAAAAATACTGTGCTGAAACCGGATGTGTTGGGTTAAAAGACACAGATTTTGCAACCTTGCTGTAAACTACAACACAATGTAACAAAAGATAACCTTTTCCGGACAAACACAGAAGAAGGACACCTACGACATCTTTAAGATATGTGATATACAATGTCGTTATTGTAAATAACCCGGAACACTGTCACTGCAAAGAATACTTATCAGTTTGTTTTGTAGATCTTTATTTTTTTTAAATCATCTCTTAATACTCAATGTTTTCCAGCCATGTTCATTCTATCACAGAAATATACATTAACATCTGATATATTGTTACAGCTTACAACATAAAAATAGCCAAACAAGAAACAATAACCAAGCATGCACAAATCAACATCCTTCCTTTTTCATTCTAATAGGAGCACAGCAATACAATTGCTTAATATTGGAATACGTGAAGAGCACTCTGGTTGAAAAGTGTGTACCTCGCCAAAATGAGGCTCAAACAGTGAAACAAGACAAGAAGGAAAGGCTCTTGACTGGATGAGACATATATATAAGAAATCCAATTATTTTTCTTGAACTTCCAGTGCAGAAACCATAAATGTACCCAAAGGAAACAGATTAGAACAGATCTTGGAACAAACTGGATGACATTCAGAGACATTCTTGATGGACCAACATTGTATGTCATGCTGAAGGACTAAGGTTAATTTTGATGACAAATATTGAACAAGTAACATTTTCCAAAAGTTGTGGTAAAATAAAGTCATGACGATGATTGCCCTTTTCACATCAAGTGAAGCATTGTACCACCACTACAGCTGGCCCCTTTATAAGAAGCCTGTATTCAAGCATTTGAAGTTGGTTGATTTAAAAGCAATGGTTTTAAATGATGAGGTTGCTAGCCTTATGTATAACCCTCTAGTCACCTGTTACAACATGCTTGAAGTGTTAGAGTGGACCAATTCTTATTAAGCCAGGTGCTACTCAGGTGTAAATAAAGGCATACTAACTGATAATCCTAAGTAATTGTTTGCACAGAAATTCAAAACGTCTCCACTTCTGCCCTGCACATGAATAGAAGGTCCTTGTTGAGATGTAATAATTCGCTCCAATTTATATGTCCCAGCATCTTTAATGCCCTCCAACTCTCGACCTAGGAGATCTCTCAGTGAAGCCAGAGTTGTGCTCCATCGCTCAAGTACACCTAGAACTGGAGTTCTGTTTCTTTCTGGGGAATAAAGAAAATGTGTTAAATCTTTATATACCACAATTGACAGAAACACTAATGTAAGGACTACCATTACTAATTCCTTTATTTTCTGGAATATAGTCTTTCAAGTGTTCCTTTCTGTAAATTTGCGTTTTAGGCCATTTTCTTTAATTCTTCCTCTTCTTGAGCATTCGTCCTGAAAAAGACGTTTGAGATGTTGTGTCGTTGTTTATAGCTAGGTTGTGATTTCTGCGCGTATTGGCAAAATACATCCGATTTCAGTACAGCATTTTGGTAACCCGGTTTTCCTTTCCTATTCTATGGCTAACCTTTTAGTCCAGCTGCATGATTGCAGTCTATTGCCAGAGCCGCCACATGGAGGCAGAATAGCGACTTGGTCAGCTTTGGTTCGCTGACCATTTATAGTATTGTTTAACTGTATAATTATTTTGTAAATATTTTTTTAAAGAAATTAATTTACAAGAAAAAGAAATATAGGTCTCAATCAATCTTCTTCTTCTTCGTACGCAGTCAGACATCAACCTTTATTTTTTCGAAAAAAGCAGCGGTCATCCTGAGGCTGTGGACACTGCCAAAGAGCTTGTCTAGTGTTGCCACTGGTGATGGCCACATCTGCTCTCTCTGATCCTTGTATGTCGGGCAGTTTTGCAGCAAATGCTCAGCGGTCATTTTCCCGGTACCACGTGGGTATTCGTCGGTGCCACCTATCTTCAATTTGTTGAATAGGTGGTACCTCAGTCTGTTGTGGCCAGTGCGAAGTCTGAAGACCACGACCTGCTCTCTTCTGTTCAACTGGTAATAGGCATCGTTTTTGGTGTAGCCAGTATGTTCGGTTTCCCATTTGGTCCTGTATCTAGCTCTAATAAGCCGTTTTGACTCTTCGTATGTCATGCTAGTATCTGGTTGTGGTAGTTTTGCACTTTCTTTTGCCAGTCTGTCTGCCTCCTCGTGGCTTGGATGTTGCAGTGAGATGGAACCCACTGCACCACTACCCTTTTTGGTGCGGCCTGCTGGCATAGTTGACAGAGTACTGCTCTTAAATCATTAAGTTCAGTATTTTTCTGGCTTTTTAGCGCTGTGACTACGGCCAGAGCATCTGTAAGCAGGACTATGTGGCATTCATTCCTTTTACCTGTCACCATTTCTTCCACTGCCGCCCTCAGTGCCTCTGCCTCCGCTCTGAAATTGCTTGTGTATTTTCCAGTAGCGAATGACAGTGTTATTTTTCTGCCATTTGGTAGGTTCAGAAATGCTCCTGCCCCTCCGTTCTGTGTTGTATTTGTTACGGAACCGTCGGTGTATGCATGGGTCCAGTCCATGCTTGGGTAGTTTTCCGTTATGTAACTCAGGGTAGTATCTCTTCTTTCTTTTTCAGATTAGCAGATTTTGTTTCCAATACCTGGTATATTTTCTATTACCTCTGGAAATATATGCTGCCTCCAGGTAGGTTTTCGTACAGTAGGGTTGAGCTTTGGTGTGGTTAGTGCGTTCATAGGGTCTTCGTGCATCTTTGCTTTGGCTATTTCTGTAAAGTTTCTTCGCTTTAGCTTCCCATTTCCAAAATTGTTTAGTCTCTAGTGCATTGGATGGTCAGTCAGTCTTCTGAGTTTCTCTGATTGCAGCTGGGCTCTGCAGTCTCTTCTGTCGGTCATGGATTGCAGTTTTGTAATCTTTTCAAGTTCTACAATTGGCTTTGACTTCATGCCTCCTGTTATAACTCTTATGGCTTGGTTTTGGAGTTTGCTAACTTTATCGAAGTTCGCCTTTGCTGCTGTTGTCCATGCCGCAATGCCATACTCGAGAACTGGTCTCACTCTTCCAGTGTACAGTTTCTTTAGTATACTTTCATCTGCTTCCCAGCTTGTGCCAGCAAGTTTCCTCATGATTGCCATTCTTTCTCTGGCTCTCATTCGGTTTCTCTCGATCTGACTTTTCCATGTCATGCGCCGATCAAATGTGACTCCCAGATAGTTTGGGTTGTCGTTTGGCTGCAGGTATTTGCCGTTTGGTCTTAATCAATCAAATCCCTGGCCACTCCTTGTAGAGCATAGGTCTTCAACAAATACATGCCCAGCCTTGTTATCATAAGCCATGAATATCTCAGTCCTCCGCTATTCCTTCTGCTCAGTGGATTCAAGTACAGAGACTATCTTATAATGTTATCAACTGGTTTCCATAATGTTAGCTTGTCCAGCGCTAGTGCTTCCTCCGCGTGTCATGCTTCACTGGTATCTGTTTTGTTCTTTCCAACAGTTCCATATTTGTGATCTTATCGTACCATTTCCAACCTTGTATTCTGCGCAGGCAACCATTTACAAAAGTCTGTACCTTTTTCATAAGTGCCTTTGTTGTCCTCCCCATGTTTCAGAGTTATATAGCAGAATGGACGTTGGAGTTTTAAGATTTCTAATTTGATGGTAGTTTTAATTTCATTTGATCTCTGTATGGTCCTTTATGCAATGAAACCTTCTCTCATCCTCTGTGTTCTTAATTTAACATTATTTTATGTACCTCCTAATGTGTCTATATTACTACCACGATATATAAAAGATTCCATATTATGGAAGGGGTTGTCTTCCGACACAATTCTATTGCTGTTAGTTGCCTTTATTTTCAAAACCTGTGTTTTGTCTTTGTGTATTTTCAGACCAAATTGCAGTGATCTCTCAAGTATACTTACCATGTATCTTGTTTTGCATCTGGTTGTGGGTATTGGACAGAAGAGTCAAATCATCAGCAAAGTCAAGATCGCCAAGTTGTCTTATCAGCTCTCTATTTAATGCCATTGTCACTGGACAATGTTGTTGACTTCATAATCCAGTCAATGACCAGCAGAAAGAGTTATGGTGATAGTATACTGCCCTGTCGAACCACAGTTCTTATTTTAAAGGGTTCAGAAAGTTGACCTTCATCTAACAGCCTCCAATGTTTTCTAGATTATGTTCAAAAACTTCAGGGGCACTCCATAGTGACTAAGCAACTGCCATTGTGATACCCTCTCCAAGTTTTCAAAGGGATTTTCATTGTTCATGAATCCTATAAGAAGTTGTGAGTTCCATTCTACAGTTTGTTCAATTATTATTGCCAGTGTAGCATTTTGTCAGAAGCATGTCTGCTTATCCATTAACTGTTGATCTATGGCCTTTTTTAATCTCTCTAGAATTATCCTGCTCAAAACATTTCCAGGTACAGATAATAATAGTATTCCTCTGATTCGTACACTGCTGCATATCTCCATTTATTGACCACTTTATTGCATAGGTTACTTTCTAGTTATCTTACCTTTTTTTCTCTCCCAAACTTTACACATAATTTGCACAATATCGTTGTTGAAGTTTAATGTCCAATTTGATTATTTCTGTGGAGATAACATTTGGGCCGGTAGCTTGTCATTTTTCAGAAGCTGTATAACTTTCCTAATTTCCTTTGTATTTAGTTTCTCACAATTAACTTGAAGTTCAGCATTCACCAACTGAATGTCAGGAGGAATGTGGTGGAGCCAGATGTTTTAAAAGTTCTGCGAAATGTTCAGCACATCTCTTCATTTGCTCATTGGTGTTACTAAAATGTTCTTCTTATCTTTGACAAAGTCATTTATGTGTTTATATTTGCCTGCTAGTTTCTTGTGTTGTTGTTACCAGTCCCCCATATTTCCTTTAGCAGCAGCTTCCTCTGCCTTTTTCGTCAACTCATCAATATGTATTTTTTAATGACTTGTATCCTATTATCATGATGACCCGTTGAGTAGCTGCATCATTTGGTTGGTTTCTGCTGATGACTCTGTGAATGAGCACTATATCAAATTGAAGATGATTGAGGCGTCTACCGTCATTAAGGATGTCAAAGTTGTCCCAGTTGCATCGGGTAATGACTGATTCCAGATGCGCGGAGAAGAGGTTGAGTGAGGTAGGATCACCCTGAATTTGTACCATGATTGGACAATGGAAGGGACGAAATGTGGTAGTGCAGTTCGTATAACACTTGGTGAGAATTCTGATGTAACCAGGATTGACACCTTGTTCCAACAGTGAATGCCAGACAAAATGTAGTTCTACCGAATCAAAAGCCTTTATATAGTTGATGGAGGTGCATATCAAGGACGCCTGGAACTTTCGGGCTGCCTCAATAAGGCGGCAGCAGGTTGAAATATGGTCCATTGTGCTGTAAGAACGTCAAAAGCCTGCTTGTTCTACTGGTTGCGATTCTGGCAAGGATGCAATTTGTAAACAGCTTGTAAGTGACCGGGAGGAGAGTAATTGGGCGATAGTTTCCAAGATCCTCTTTGTCTCCTTTCTTGTGCAAGAGTGTTGTCCTCGAGCTGTGCCAAGCAGCCGGTATTCTTCCTATTATACAGTATTTTCATTCACTTTAAAATCCATAATTTTTTTCTACATTGACTCAGTCACAGACACGAATCATTGAATGAGGTATCAATAATTGCATATGTTAAGAGACAAAAGTCAATTAATGTAGTCAGGAAAAGATTGGACGCACATAGTTTTTAGATCAAGAAAATGTAAAAGAAACTGGTTGTATACAGACTCAGCAGAGTCTTCTAAACCAGTATAAAGACGTTAAGAAGACTAGTTAAGTTAAGACTCGAGAGAGCTATCTCCGACTTATACTATCTTAAATTATTAATCTAGTAAATATCTATCTGTGATAATTTTAAGTAACTATAAGAAACTCTCATGACAATTTTACATGAGTAGGCCTACATACTATATAATCTTGTCTAAATGAGTAAATCTTGTTTAATTTATCAATTTACTTTATCATACTTATACTTTTAATACTTTAGTTTATCATTTATTATTTATGCATCATTGTATGCCATGCCCATTTGATTTATACTGATTGAATTGTTTTATCTATCATGACCTGAGTGTACTACTGTACATCCTTTATGAGTTATGAAATATATAGACTACACTTTAAGAGATTAGTCTAACTACTCTAAGCAATATGAACTTAGCAAGAAAAAAAATAATGAGAAAAAAATGTAAAAGTTAATTAAAATTAAATTACTATTACATTTCAAAATGGGTATGGTCAGATGCCACACCGAGACGAGAACATAAACTATAAACGAAACCTTCGTTACGACCAATAGGATCCTGAAAAATTGAATAAATAGGGAATAGCCTATTGAATATTTATATTCAATAGGCCTTCGCCCTTCAGTCAGGGACAAAAAATAGTCTAAATAACAATACGTTCATTTAGAGTCAGGTAGAGTACTAACAGTACAGTTGAGTAGGAGTAACTTGAGTACTATGTTAACTATTAGTTATGTATTATAAAATTAAGTACTAACTTTAAACTTAGTTTAAAGTTAACAATTATAATTTACTGAATTACTTTAGTTAGTTAACTTAGTTTAATAGTGTCTTTTACTCTTTAGCAATGCAATTACAATGATCAATGCTGAACTAGCGAATCATAGAAGAAGGGAAGAATACATATATGAACTCAAATATGAAAACATATAAAAAATAATCTAAATGGCAAAGAAAACTAATAATGACTATTAAAAGGGACGCGTGAATATTAAATTGTTCATACTCAATAGTTGGCGAAAGACAAGAAATGCTGCCATTTTCATTAGGGGTCTACAACAAATTATCCTTAATGTGTGAGAGAGTTCCTCTTGTCTATTTATAAATCCAGGTCCAACAGATTTACGGGATAATGGACCTTTCGAGATTGTGTATTTCATTTATTATTTTGAACTCTTCAACTCGAATATGATATTCAACATTTAATGATTGAGTAATAGAATGTATAAGCGGCCCTTAAGGGGCCGATCACTTATGACGTTACATATGTAGGTTAAGAACGGCACAAAATAAAAGTTTACAAAAAACAGGGCACCGCTTAACTGTCTTTGCTGATAATGATATACCCAAATCTGCATAGCCTATCATGAACACACATTACGAGAAACCTGCTGGAAAATGTTTCCCTGGTACTCCCCAAACTGCGGAAACTAAGGCCGAGATTGACTACGCGCTGAGCAAGTATTGATATACAATTGCTACTAACGTTGAAGTATTGCATCTGCTAAGCACCACATGCCAGTAAGATCAGCGATACATTTAAACACTCTTCTCTCACTCACACAATGAGATTCCATGCCCTAAAAATACTCTATGCTGCTTGGCCGAAAGAACAATTTCGGCAGCAGGTTGGGCAGTGCCCAAGATCTCCCACCTGTTACCTGGAACAGTGAAGTAAAACTGTAAATGTGCAAAAATAAATAACTCCACAAAATGCAGTCAGATTAGTGTTGATGCTCAAAAACTTCTGAAGAAAGCTCAAAGACAGTGGCACGTTCAAAAAGGTCGTAATGTGCTAGCTGAACAAGAATATCAGACGCAGAAAAAAGTAGAACATGAACAGCATAAATTACAAAAACTTAACTTAACTTCATTATACTGATTTAGAAGGTTCTACAGAGTTTGTTTACAACCAGTTTATTTCACTCCACGGATATCCAAAATACTGTGAGCATCCAATCTATTTTTGAATACATTAACTTAAACGAGGAGAAAACCACATGCACAATATTCTCGCTTTCATTAAAACCCAAAATACCAAATTAAGTTTAAATGGCAAATTCCTGCAGCCAAACGACAACCCAACCTATCTGGGAGTCACATTTGATCGGCGCATGACAAGGAAAAGTCAGATCGAGAGAAACCGAATGAGAGCCAGAGAAAGAATGGCAATCATGAGGAAACTTGCTGGCACAAGCTGGGGAGCAGACGAAGGCATACTAAAGAAACTGTACACTGGAAGAGTGAGACCAGTTCTCGAGTATGGCATCGCGGCATGGACAACAGCAGCAAAGGCGAACTTCGATAAAGTTAGCAAACTTCAAAACCAAGCCATGAGAGTTATAACAGGAGGCATGAAGTCAACGCCAATTGTAGAACTTGAAAAGATTACAAAACTGCAATCCATGACCGATAGAAGAGAGTGCAGAGCCCAGCTGCAGTCAGAAAAACTCCGAAGACTGACTGACCATCCAATGCACCAGAGACTAAACAATTTGGGAAATGGGAAACTAAAGCGGAGAAACTTTGCAGAAATAGCCAAAGCAAAGATGCACGAAGATCCCATAAACGCACTAACAACACCAAAACCCATCACTACTGTACGAAAACCTACCTGGAGGCAGGATATATTTCCAGAGGTGGTAGAAAATATACCAGGTATTGGAAACAAAAACTGCCAGACTGAAAAAGAAAAGAGAGATACTACCCTAAGCTTTATATCGAAAAGCTACCCAAGCATGGACTGAACCCATGCATACACCGATGGTTCTGTAACAAACACTACACAGAACGGAGGGACAGGAGCATTCCTGAACCTACCAAATGGTAGACAAATAACACTGTCATTCGCTACTGGTAAGTACACAAGCAATTTCAGAGCGGAGGCAGAGGCACTGAGGGCGGCAGTGGAAGAAATGGTGACACATAAAGAAAATGAAAGCCACATAGTCCTGCTTACAGATGCTCTCTCCGTAGTCACAGCGCTAACAAGCCAGAAAAACACTGAGCTTAATGACTTAGGAGCAGCACTCTGCAAACTGTGCCAGCAGTCCGCACCAAAAAGGGTAGTGGTACAGTGCGTCCCATCACACTGCAACATCCAAGGCAACGAGGAGGCAGACAGACTGGCAAAAGAAGGTGCAAGACTACCACAAACAGATACTAGTATGACGTACGAAGAGTCAAAACGGCTTATCAAAGCCAGATACATGACCAAATGGGAAACCGAACATACTGGTTACACCAAAAACGATGCCTATTACCAGTTGAACCGAAGAGAGCAGGTCGTTGTCTTCAGACTTCGCACTGGCCACAATAGACTGAGGTACCACCTATTCAACAAATTGAAGATAGGTGGTACCGACGAATGCCCGTGCGGTACCGGTAAAATGACCGCTGAACATCTGCTGCAGAACTGCCCGACATACGAGGATCAGAGAGAGCAGATGTGGCCATCACCAGTGGAACTGCAAGACAAGCTCTATGGCAGCGGCGACAGCCTCAGGATGACCGCCGCTTTTTTCGAAAAAATAATGGTTACTGTCTGACTGCGTACGAAGAAGAAGAAGAAGAAAACTGCATTAACTAGCTCTGCTTCCACTACATCCTGCAGCAATGCATTCCAAGAATTCACCACTCTCTGACTAAAATAAATACTTCCTAATATCTAATCAGTACAGTTCAGTTCATCCCGTAACCCATCAGGTCGTTGGGGCACACATGAAGACACTCCCAAAATCCTACGCTATCCCTCTCTGTCTGTGGCTGCCTGACGTATCTCACCGGGACGAAGGCCTGACCACTCAGTGATGTTGTCCACTCATCTCTTCCTTGGACGTCCTCGCCCTCTCTGTCCCGGTACGGAACCAAAGAGTATTGAGTTGGTAACTCCGTTGGACCTCGCGACGTGCCCGTACCAGGCCATCTTTCGTCTTTTGATAGCTGTGAACAGATCTTCAAAAGGACCAATAGCGTCTTCAACTCTCTGGCGGATTTCTACGTTCGTGACACGATCTTTATTTGTAACATTTAGGAGTTTTCTATAGCACCTCATTTCCATTGCATGTATCCTGCTCTGGATATCTGCTGTAATGGTCCAGGTCTCGCAGGCATACATAAATATTGATAGCACCAAAGAGCGCATTAGTCTAACTTTTATGCCGAGGGCGAGTCGCTTGTCTTGCCATATAGGTTTCAGCCGAGTCAGCGCCGCTGTTGTTTGTGCTATTCTTGCAATTATCTCTGGCTTCGATCCCTCTTCACTGATCAATGATCCCAGATATTTGAAACGTTTTACCACCTCAAGTTCCTGCCCATTTGCCTCTATTACAGATTGAAACCCTCTACTAAGGCTGCGCTTGTCTCCTGCTCATAAAGGTTTGCAATTACCCTCACAATATCACTGTTGAACTTATAATGCTTCATTGTTGACCATAACGCCGCATGCCACACTCTGTCAAACGCCTTTCTAAAGTCAATGAAGGCATGGTAGAGTTGTTGTTGATACTCTGAGTACTTCTCATTCAGTAGCCGAAGATTAAATATCTAATTTAGACCTGTCTTTAAATAATTTGTTCTTGTAGCAGGTCGTACTTTATTGTTAAAAACTTGGTATAGTCTAATTTTTCCTTTCCATTTATTAATCTATACACTTGTATTAAGTCACCTCGAATTCTTCTTTGTTCGAGACCAGTCTTTTTTTAGTCTTTCCTCATAAATATAATTTTGAAACCCGGCTATAATTTTTTTTAGCTCTTCTTTGTACCCTTTCCAGCATGTTTATATCCACTCTATTATATGGACTCCACACCTGAACTCACTACTCCAATTTAGGTCTAACTAATGCTTTATACACTTAGACAATCACTTCATTGCTCCTATGTTTAATATTTCTTTTTATCATACCTAACAATGCATTTGCCTTTTTAACTGCTACCTGGACTTGCTCACTCACTTTACCTGTATGATCTTTTATAACCCATTGGTCCCTTTCTTTTTTGTATCTTTCTAATATTGTTCTCGTCCATTGTGTAATTAATTAGATTTCATATTGGATTTACCCATGTGGATGACTGTACGTTCATCTATATTAAACTCTATTTGATGCTGTCCAATGCTATCCTAGAACGGAGGAGCTAGAAGTTGAACCATCTTAAGTAGATCTCAATGCAGCCATTGACAACTTGGTGCTGGGTAAAGCAGTGAGTATCGATGGGATCCCACAGGATCTGATCAAGCATTGCAAAAACGCACCCTTGAAACCGCTACACTTGTTGCTATGCCAGAGTTGGAAAGAGGCCATCATGCCCCAAGATTTGAGGGATTCAAAAATTGTCACAATATACACAAATAAAGGTGATAGAAGTGAATGTAATAATTACAGAGGCATTACAATGCTCACTTGTGTTGGCAAAGTTTTTGCCAGAGTGATCTTACTGTAGCTACACAAACTGGCTGAGAGCGTGTACCCAGAGTCACAATGTGGATTCTGATCTGCAAGATCAACGATCGACATGATCTTCTCTCTACGACAGCTACAAGAACAATCACGCGAGCAGAACAAGCCTTTTTATGTCGCATTCATCGACCCGACAAAAGCATTCGATTTCGTTAGCAGGGTTGGACTTTTAAAAATCCTCTAAAAAATAGGCTGTCCTAACAAACTGCTGCCTATAGTGTCATTTCATGAGGATATGAAAGAAATTGTCCAATTTGACGATAATACATCACCTTAATTTAATATTCAATGTGGTGTTAATTAAACAAGGCTGTGTTCTGGCCGCAACACTTTTCGGAATCTTCTTTGTGCTGCTACTGAAGCACGCATTTGGTAATGCAACAGAAGGGATTTGCATTCACACTAGATCAGATGGCCGTCTTAAATCTTGCGAGACTCAAAGCTAAAACCACGATCAGGGAAATTACTGTCAGGGACTTGTTATTTGCTGATGACGATGCAATTGTCACTCACAGTGTGCATGAACTCCAGAGATTGATAGATCGTTTTTCAGGCGTGCGAAGATTTCGGCCTCACAATAAGCCTGGATAAAACAAATGTGCTGGGACAAGATGTAGATACCACCCCAACCATCAATATCAATAAATGTGAACTGGCAGCTGTGGGCCAGTTCACTTACCTGGGGTCTCTAATCAATTACATGCTCTCTCTAGACCCCGGATTGTGCAATCGCAGAGCTGCTACCATATTTTCTCGTCTCACAACACGTGTCTGGTAAAACCTCAAACGTACAGCCCAGACCAAGGCCATGGTCTACATTGCATGTTTCGTCATGGGGACAATATATGCCAAACAAGAATATAAACTCAACACCTTTCACTTACGGCGCATGAGATCCGCCCTTGGCGCGAAGCTGCATTCTCGCACCGGTCTTCCAGGTCGCATCCCCATCCTTGTGGACTGGACAGTCAGTTGGCCGTTTACTCTTCCCTGCCTTCGCCGACAATTGGGTTAGTAAAGGTGCTGGTTCAAACCAGGGGCCAACTTCGTTCCTATCTGATTGTAGCTGGCAGGAACTACGCCATGACGAGAGCAAGGATTGTCGCATGATCATAATCTGCGGTTGCGTGAGTGTCCTACTTTTTTCCGGTATCTCTGTCTTCGGCAGGCGGGGCTGCTGGTCTATTGCAGCCGACCTTCAATCTGGAAATAATACATAGGCTAAATTTAACTGGCATTATCAAAATGCACACCCTCCGGAAGGTAATAATAGGGAATCTCCGATAAGTGATTAATTCATAACACATTGTCCTATTGATGCTGAACAACAAACCTGTTTGGCAATGTTTAGTCAGATGAAAAGATAATATCTACTTTATCAAGGTAAAACAAGAATCACAATGGGAACTCGCCATCAATAAGTTTATACGTGTATCCCTGTGGATTATGCTGCATTCAACATTCAAGTTAGCCACAGTATTAAATGCTTAGAAAAAAGAAAGTTTTTTAACACGTAATAGTTTTTTTTTCCACACAAAACGTGTCGTGCATGTCAAGTATTCGGAATACAATGAACAGTATTCATGCCTATATGCAGAGATAAAGTTCTTCCCTTTGCTTCAAGCTCAAAGCATAACCAACAAAGCCCAAAACTACCACCGTGTAGGTTTACCCACAAACCGCGACGATTTCAATTTGATTCAAAAGAAGTTAACAATAAAAGTCTGATTAGAATCAATGACTTGGTCAAGAAAAGAATTCAGGCACAAGAATTGGTGATGAGCCCAAAAGCGCAAAATACAAATTTATCTATTTTTCAAAGAGTACATTTGTGGCGTTTGAAATTAAATTTTGAGGCTGATGACATCAGTTTACGAAGCAAAAAAAGAAGTAAACTTTGGTGCCTCAAAACTAGCACCCAGAACGTTGAGGACGCAGATGATACAGATCTAGACAAGGCATTCCACGTAAGTTGTACATAATTATTAAGTCAGAACAATTAAATCGCCTCAAGACGCGTGGATAATTAATGATATAGCGGTACAATTACACAACAACGAGTTCTCCTTATGGCTTGAGGTGAAATAAAGTAGTGATGTATATTCAATATGTGCTAGGTATGCGCCGCAAGCCCAAGTGAAACTCAGCATGTTCATTTTTAATAGTATGTAAAGTAATGAGTGGCTCAGTGGTCTAGAGGTAGGTATTCTCCCCGAGTGCTGTAGGTTCGAATCACAGGGAAGACTTATTTTTTTCACATGGTTTTCTGGTAAAAATTCCCCTGATCTCTGGTTAGTGAGATCGGACTCCCGTCTTCAGTGTCGAGCAGGTTAAAAATACTTTGGCAGTTAGAAATCGAAAAGAGCAGGCTTAACGCCCGCTGCCCAGACACAAATTCTAGTTAGAAATCTACCCAAATTATTTGTATCTTCCCCCAGGCCTTGTTAGCCGCAGGAAGTTGCCAAATACCTACTACATATAGCCGAAGCATTCGGCTACCTGGCAACATACATTAACATGCCTATATTCCAAGTAATGTAATGAAAGTATTTTTTATTAACGAAAAGATACATTATTTAGCAGTTGTTCGTGAAACTGTTGCTGCCCTAAGAAGTCTAGCCGCTGATTGTTATATTGATCAGTGATCAAGGGGAAAGAAGAAGATGCGAGAAACCAGTACTGGGCCATTGCTTGCGTGCGGCTAGAAACACAGCAGACCTCACTATGCTCGATAGTGAGCACATGCAGTGAGCACATGCTGAGTGAAAATCATCCTAGAAAAAAATATTTTTATAGACTAAGAATGTATCACACCACTGAAGTAGGCATGACAAGCCGTAAGTGGTAATGCACTGAACCCAATCCACAATTGCGTGTGTTTGGATTCTTGAATTGACAACAAGGTCATAACATTGTGAGCATATTATTAGTAAAATGGTTAAGCGCTCGCTTTTCACGGCAAATATCGTTACTGCTACAGTTTGGCTGGCCCAGCTGTAAATTGATACATAACTTAATATTAAACAAAGAAAGGCGACGAGGAAGGGAATTGACAACCCCATATCATAAACAAGCCGCGACTTTTACCACTTTATTCTGCTATGGAATTACCTTTTACCATTTTGAGAAGTTAACTCATTACAAAATTCGGTGGTCTTTGATCAACGGGCGCAAAATACAATACAAAGCACGCTTATGAAACATACAATTTTTAAAAAATGTATGTTATTCTGACAGGCTTATGCGTTCCACAACTTTCTGTTCCACGTTCTCTTGACCATTTCTGCCACTGGTCGTTTCCATACCATAACGAAAACGTGTAAATGCACTGTAGCCGCTTGCTGGTTACTGTAACCTTCTGCAACAACCTCTTCTTGTACTAATAACACTTTCTCCAAATCCCACCGCACACGAAAATGAAAAAAAGTATCACTTATTTTGAAGCTTGCAATCAGTTTGTTTGTGTGTGGGCCTCCCTCGAACTTTCATTTATAGCCTTCTTTTCTGTCCACTGAATTTTGAACATTATTATTCCAAACAACATATGTGACTTCCAGTGATATTTTTGTTTGTGTTCCAATTTTTTTAATGATTTATTACCACATTTATTGACCGACATCCTGCAACCCACAATCATTCTTTCTCACAACCACCTTATGTCGTCTGAGAACTGGTCACTCCAGACTACTAGAACGGCTTACCTACTAAAGATCTCACACCCCGATGTATGCCCTCGTAGAACAGGTGCGGTGTGGGGGGAGGAGGGGGGAATCCATTCTACAGTAATGCCCACTCTACAGGGAAATGAGATACCAGACCTGGCCAGACGGTGCGGGGCTGAGACAAAAGCTGTGAGGCAGCCGCTTCGATCTGGTGAAGACTACAGACTTCCCCATGACGACTGGCCTGCAGATATAGTATGATCTAAGATCATGAACGCAGAGAAGAAGAAATAATTTTTTCTCACTTACATTTTCAAAAATGTGTTGTTGGAAAGCTTTTCAGTTTCTGACTTGATTTAGTCGCTCTCGTGATGTTGGGACATTTTTGTTTCTTGCGGCTTGCAGTTTCTACAGTTCCTTTCTTAACTCTCCTTAGTCGTCTCTTACGAAATGCATTAGTGGTTACAGTATAACTATAATTTTTTTTCCAACTGTCCTATAACATTCTCTGCTGTGCATTCAGAGTGAGTGCCTTTAGCTTACGTGTTCAAGATATTGTTACGCTATAATGGCAAATTGAATCCTAATTGGGGATCAAGATGCTGAGCAGCGCATGAGCTGCAGTGGTCAGCGACCCATAGCTGACTGCTAGCGTCAAGGCCAGCGAACCATAGCTGCCAAGACCCTTCTACACCTCCACGCGGTGATCCTATCAGGTCAAACTGGCTAAGGAGAAGGGATCGAAGAGGGAATGCTAGCCCGGTACTCAAACAATGGTTGCTGAAGTCGGATGTGTTGGACCGAAAGGTGCAAATATCGCATTCAAGCTGTAAACTACGACACAATACATTCCGTTCTCTGGACTACATTCTGCTACTTAAGCCCTTTCAGTGTTTGGTAGTGGGATATTGAGAACGAACGAAGAAGAAGAAGAAGAAGAAGAAGAAGAAGAAGAAGAAGAAGAAGAAGAAGAAGAAGAAGAAGAAGATTCCTAATTGCACGACGAGGATTGACTCTGAGAGATAGATTAATCCGGCCGGGGTGCAAAATCGGACTAGGATGAGTCCGGACCAACCGAGCGCAGAACAAAGCTTCAACCTTTCCGAGGACTATGCGGCGACGCCTTCTGGTGAATCCGAATGTCTAATTAAAAGAAAGCATTACTCTATGCTGTCCGTAGAAGTTGGTTGAGATGAACCAAATGTAATGGAGTACTCGGAGCGTCAATGCCAGAGTTTGGAGTCTGCTGGTAATAGCAACAGTCTTATCATCGAACGGCCGATGCCAGCTGTTAAGAGGCTTGTAGGCACAACATATATTCAACATCTCCGCCACCTGTCCCCTTTACTGATTGGGCCTCAGCAGATTCGGCATGAACAGGTTAAACAAAATCATGCCACTGTGCCCTTCCATGGCGTGTGACTCTACAGCCGATGGTAGAAGAGGGGTGACTCTACATCCCATGGTAGAAGAGGGCTAACTCTACATCCCATGGTAGAAGAGGAGTAACTCTACATCCCACGGTAGAAGAGGGCTAACTCTACATCCCATGGTAGAAGAGGAGTAACTCTACATCCCACGGTAGAAGAGGGGTGACTCTACATCCCATGGTAGAAGAGGGCTAACTCTACATCCCATGGTAGAAGAGGAGTAACTCTACATCCCACGGTAGAAGAGGGGTAACTCTACATCCCATGGTAGAAGAGGGCTAACTCTACATCCCATGGTAGAAGAGGAGTAACTCTACATCCCACGGTAGAAGAGGGGTGACTCTACATCCCATGGTAGAAGAGGGGTGACTCTACACCAATGGTAGAAGAGGGGTAAATCTATACTCATGGTAGAAGAGGGGTGACTCTACACCACATGGTAGAAGAGGGGTGACTCTACACCACATGGTAGAAGAGGGATAACTCTACACATCATTGAAAAAGAGAGGTAACTCTACACCCCATGGTAGAAGGATTGGTAACTCTGCAACCCATGATAGAAGAGAAATACCTCTACACCAAATGGTAGGAGGAATGACTCTGCATCCCATGATATAAGAGGAATGACTACATACATGGTAGAAGAGGGGTGACTCTACACTCATGGTAGAAGAGGGAGTAATCTACACCACATGATAGAGAAGGAATGTCTCAACATACATGGTAGAAGATGAGTCTGTCTACACCCATAGTAGAAGCTGGGGTAACTACACGCGTGGTAGAAGAGGGTACACCCATGGTAGAATAGGGGTAACTCTACACCCCATAATAGAAGAGGAATGACTTTTACACCTCATTGTAGAAGAGAAGTAACTATACACCCCATGGTAGAAGAGGGCTAACTCTACACCCCATGGTAGAAGAGAAGTAACTATACACCCCACGGTAGAAGAGGGCTAACTCTACACCCCATGGTAGAAGAGAAGTAACTATACACCCCATGGTAGAAGAGGGCTAACTATACACCCCATGGTAGAAGAGAAGTAACTATACACCCCATGGTAGAAGAGAAGTAACTATACACCCCATGGTAGAAGAGAAGTAACTATACACCCCATGGTAGAAGAGGGCTAACTCTACACCCCATGGTAGAAGAGGAGTGCCTCTACACTTCGGGGTAGAAGAAAGATGACTCAACTTCCCATGGTAGAAGAGTAGTGGTAGGATCTAGTCAGGTTATAACTGTCTTGAACCGCGTGTCTGTTTATTAGTAATTACCGACCTATAGCTATTATATTAGCTTGCGCGGAGTCTCCCGGACATCAGCAAAAGCTACTAGATGCATGACAGACATCATCAAAAGCTGTCTATAGGACTCCTACAGCTATTAAGAAATATAACAATGCTTTTGTTTCATATATATCAGCCAGGATCATTGGAAAGGTACACTTTTTCAGCGCTTGTATCTTGCAGCAAAGGGGCCCGATTTAATACCCTGTACTTACACGTAAATAGATACATGAGACATCATGTAAGGCGGCGTGGATGGCATTTTCCATCAGAAAAAAAACTGAAATCTAGTACAATAAAGTATCTAACACTTTATCCCCAACGGCAGTGTATCCTATGGGACTACCTGTTGTGTTTTATGTGTCAGTTATGTTGGGTTTTATTTTTTTTTGTTGCATTCACCTTATTGTATCTAATCACCAAGACGGTGTGCCCTGCACTGTGGTTTTATTTTGCGCCTGTCGGCCCAGTGCATCCGACTTCAGCATGCATTTTATGTAAGGGTCTGCTTCCTCCTGCATTTTCTAAGGGTTTGCTTCCCCGGGGCAACGGACGGTGCTGTGATGGGGATCGAACCCAGCACCTTCTGGTTGTGAGCCGTGTCACTAAACCACTAGCCCACGCTGTCCCATGTGTCAAGTTTGAAAGTACTGACTTGCCTGTCATTGACCTGCTCATAAAATGGCAGTTATAATGTTTGAATAACAACACATTTGAGGTGATGTATGCTGTCGTGGGCATAGTAGAAGTAAATGGAATTTAGCCATTTGTGTTATGATACACAACAGGTCAGTTACCTATTTGTCTGCAAACTTGATCGGAAAATATTGGCCCAAAAAAAAAAAAAAAAAAAAAAAAAAAAAGACCACAACACCTCCAGGAGTCGAAGAGGAGCGATTAAATGTAGAAATGGAGCGACTAAGAAAATGATACTGTGACATGCAGTTGTGGTCTTGTTAGTACGTCTAAACCGATGTTTGCTGTTAGTTACAATGCTTTCGTAACATCGATATATTTATCTATTTATGTTCTTTAAAAAAGAAGAAAATTATTGAAGCGTATCAATGCTTGCACCTGTTTGGGTACCGGCGAGCAAATAAATAGCATCAATGCAACCTTACATACCGGTGGTAAAATGCGTTTAATTCAAGAGACTAGCAACCTCATAATGAAAAATTACGTTTCTACGGGAACAACTACTAAAAAAAGATTCCAATTGCTGTAGTAAAGGCTCACTGTAAGGGACATGCTATAGTGGTATGCTTCGTTGAGGGCGAAAAGGAACAAGCCGAAGTATGTTTAAATGGGTGAGTGGTATGTATTCATTTTACGAATTGATCAGTTTATTAAAATGTATTTTGTACTGAAAAGCGGCACTATTCCATTAAACACTCGTGATATAGCACATTCTGTTGCTCTTCTTCCTTCTTGTCCCTTTTGTGCAATTTCGCGACAGGGTATGCCTCGATTTTACAGGATAAGTCGTTCCTCAATTTGGACATTCACAGGAATGACTTTGGTGGTAGGTTGAGAGCAACCAGGCCGGGATCATCACTTACAGATGTACGGCCTTCTCTAAAATTTTACACAATTCAAATATCTTACTGCTGCTGACTGTCTCATCACCGTATGGTGATTGCTGTCTTCTGTAAATTTCCACAGGTTTTACACCTTCTTTCACAAGAAACATCATCACATCACGCTGTTCCATGCAAGCACTAAGAGTGTTGTGTTGTTTGCCATTTTTATTTATCTGTCACGTGACAGTCTCATAGCAAGTGGGTCACCTAGCAGTAATAGGACACAAGTGCCCCTAATGATAGTAGTTTCAGCACGCTATGATACATTCAGGTAGAACAATAATAAAAAATTCCGGTTTGAAATGAACGCCCTTCGTATACCTATCGGCCCTTTCAATCAAAATATTATTAGTACTTGTGCGTATTTTATCGTTAGATAGACATCAGGTATGATTCAATGTTCAATTTTCAAATTTATAATCAGCTCCTAATATCATTTTATGTTGTTTTGACGTTCAGGAATATACAATTAAACATGAGGAATCAAAATCGGCAAAACATAAAGAGATATCTGCTTGTCCGCGGTAAGTCGTCAACTATCACAATCATTCATATTCACAAATATATGCCAAATCGTATTACCCTGTGCCATGTTTCTTGGAATACTTGGAATCCTGGAATTCACAGGCATGTTAATGTCTGTTGCCAGGTAGCCGAATGCTCCTGCTATAGCTTGTAGGTATTTTACAACTTCCTGCGGCTTACCACGCCTGAGGGAAGGTACAAATAATTTGGGTAGATTTTTAACTTGAATTTTTCCTGGCAGCCCCTCGCTAAGTCTACTCTTTTCCATTTCTAACTGCCAAAGTATTTTTAAAGTGCACGGCACTGAAAACGGGAGTTCGATGTCACTATCCAGAGATCGGGCATTTTTACCAGAAAATCTACGTAAAAAAATCGCAGTCTCCGTCGTGATTCCAACCCGCGACCACCGGCACTCGAATCGGACACCTTACCTCGTGAGCACTGAGCCTCCATCGTTCCAACTCTCTTTATGTATTACTTAATTGTTGTGACTGTTTCGAGCTCGCACGTTCGTTTATACTTGATTGGTAGTGTCACTCTTGACGAAGAGTCAATTTGGTATTGTATGGTTGAGTTGTGAGGCAGTGTGGCATTAGGAGTGAAACATCCGTTTCACAATCCAGACGCACCGGGCTCGAATCCACCGAGTCCAGTTTTTTTTCCTCTTATTCTGCGCTCGTTCTCAATCTTCCGATACCAAACCCTGAAAAAGGCTTTGCAAGCAGCAGGATGTAGTTCGGAGAACTGAATGCGATGTGTCGTAGCTGCAGCCTGTTATCCAGGGTCACCATGTGGAGGTGTAGAAGGGTCTTGGCAGATTTAGTTTGCTGACCCTGACGCTACCAGTCAGCTATGGGTCGTTGGCCACTGCAATTCATATATTGCTCAGCATCTTGATCCCTGTGGCAATGTTTGACACACAGTTTTTTTCTCGACGCTATCGCTTCTCCACGTACGGAAAGTAATGGCAATCCTACCATTACTGCACTCCTGCCAAGAAACTGATAGCCAAATATGATGGCGGTTTTAGGAAGAGATGTTTTGCAAAGGGCATGCTATTTACATTTACATGAGTTATATTACACTTGTAATTGACTTGTCGATACTTGTCCATTAATTCACCCCAAATAAATCAATTAACTGTTTTTAGCACCGGATTTGTGGTTGCACAGAATAGTCCACTTTTTAACTTTGGGGGTCTTAAACATCTCGGCTTAAACGGGATTGCCAATAAACCTGGATTTAATCGTCAAACTGTACACGACATGCGCAAAAATGGCACATACATGCTTGATTCGCACATGTGCGAGTTCATGTGGCTTCTACACATCAAAGTAAGTGGTTTTGACGATTTCCGCGCTAGTCTTATTGACATTATTCAATTTTGGCTACCCCAATAATTAAAATTGTGGTGTTTGGTCGTCCAATTATTTCAATCTGCCAGCCAGGAAATCTCCTTCTGCTCCTTTTTAGGGCCCCACATTTTTCCAGACGATCAGTCGCAAAACTGAATATAACCATTTGTTCTACACATCTTCTATATACGATTTTACTCATTTATTTAACTTAAAATTAAATCGACCTATCCTCCCCATCATGCATCAGCTATCAAATACTGACGGATGGAAACCCAGGGAACTCTGTTTACGGTGAATTAAGGGACACGTAACGTCTTATCCCCATTTGTTTAAATGTATGTGACGTAAAGCCATTACACGATGAAGTAGTAGGCACCATGTCCAAATGACCTTAGTTACAGTGTGCTGTTATTTGCCCTTCTTTAGGTCTCCTGTACAATTCGCTCATTGATGTATATACTTCAAAGATGTTCAAGTGATCAAGCGTATAAATCAATCACGTGGCTGATCAAACGACCTAATATAACCAATTGGACTCACGCCTATTGATACACAAATGGGGGCCAAGGTGCAGCGGTGCATGCACTGACAGCAGTCAGCGACTAATAGCTGGCTGCTTGTATCAGGGCCAGCGAACCACAGCTGACCAAGACCATATTCCGCCTCCACATGTCGGCCCTTGAAACATACTGCACTAGTCACTAGTGTAGTCTAGTCAAGTGATGAGGATCCCAGTGGGAAGATAAACCCGGTACTTAAAAAATTCAGCTGAAATCGGATGTGTCGAGCTGGAATGTGCAGATATCTCAGTAAACTACCACACAACTACATAACATTTTTCCCAGAACGAACGCCAAAGAAAATGAACAAATTGTACCTCGTCACAAAAAGTTATACTCTGAGAGAAGCAATGTAAACAAACAAAAATTAAAAATTCTGATTTATTAGCGGATCAAAATATTAAAGTAGATTACACAGATTATACTTATGATGCATAGAGGATATCGCGTGCTTATTATTAAACTAATGGACTTTAAAAAAAAGATAATAAATAATCTTTTGTGCTTCATTCTTCTTCTGCGTTTCGTTCTCAAACTCCCGCTACCAAGTCCTGAACAGAGTTTTGCAAGTAGCAGAATGGATTCCGCAGAATAGAATGCGTTGTGTCACTAGTTTACAGCTTGACTGCGATTTTTGCACTTTTTAGTCCAACACATTCGTCGTCGGCAGCGTGCTTCATTAAAACTATGAGGAAGTCAATCATCTACGATTGCTGACCGGGATACGTGAATCAGATAATTTTCTTTTGTTCTGGCAAATTCTCCTGTTTCCTACTGTTAAAAAATAATAAATTAAATCAGGTTAACGCTGTTTAAACATTCAATGTAAGCCAAATAAGCACGAAAAGACAAAATTAAAACAAAAATTCTTTTTGCAACCTTTTCTTGTGAACGGAGATATTCGGCGCTTGTCGTTTTCCTACCTCCTGACTAGTTTCACTGCTTTTGGTGTTGGAAATTGTGCTGAATTTATGTAAAGTAATAAATTTAGATTATCGAGAGAACGAGTTACAATAACCATTGAAGTTGAGTAAAGAGTGAAACATATAAATGTGGCAAAGAACTTCTAACTTAACTTAACTTAACGTCTTTATACTGGTTTAGAAAACCCTGCAGAGTCTGTATACAACCAGTTACATTTACACCACCTTCCTCTAAAAGCTATGTGCATCCAATTTATTCTTAAATGCATTAACTGTCCCTGCCTCCACTACTTTCCCTGGCAATGCATTCCAAGCAGTCACCACTCTCTGACTAAAAAAATACTTCATAATATCTAATCTGAACCTCTCTTTAGTCAGCTTGTACCTATGCCCTCGTGTTATTGTGGGTGGCTGTATTTTAAAAAAACAACTTGTTATAGTCTAATTTATCCATTCCTTTGATCATCTTATAAATCTGTATTAAGTCACCACGAATTCTTCTCTCTTCTAGACACTGTAGGCCGGTTTTTCTGAGTCTTTCTTCATAACTGTAATTCTGGAATCTCACTATCATCTTTGTCGCTCTTTTTTTGTATTCTTTCCAGCATGTTTATATCCCCTCTATGATAAGGACTCCACACCTGTACACAGTACTCCAATCTAGGTATAACTAAAGCTTTATACAGTTTGACGATCACTTCTTTGCTTCTATGTTTAATATTTCTTTTTATCATACCTAACATTGCATTTGCCTTTTTCACTGCTACCTTAACTTGCTCACTCACCTTTCCTGTATGATCTATTATAACCCCTAGGTCCCTTTCCTTATCTATCTTTCTAATATTGTTCTCTCCCATTCTGTAATTATGTCCCATAATGGATCTACCCATGTAGATAACTTTACATTTATCTACATTGAACAAATGTAAATTAAACTCCATTTGCCAGCTTACAGACCATTCTAGAATTGTATCTTAATCCGACATCAATATGTCCACCTCCGCTTTAGATGAGACACTACTGCATAGTTTTGTGTCATCAGCAAATTTTGCAATCCTTGATCCCATATCAATGTCCAAATCATTTATAAATATAAATATATCAAGAACAAAATGGGTCCCAAAACCGAGCACTCCACTTTTCACTTCACACCACTCAGAGTACTCCTTATTTATGCACACTTTCTGCCTTCTTCCTGTTAACCAATTTTCAATCCATTTGGCAACTTCCTTACCTTTCCCATGTGATTTTAACTTTCGAAATAATCTTTGATGAGGTACTCTATCAAAGGCCTTTGCAAAATCTAGATAAATAACTTCCACTGGCTCCTCTCATCTATCATTTTGGTAACCTCCTCCATGAATTATAATAGATTTATTAAGCATGATCTCCCTCTAGTAAACCCATGCTGACTATTTCTAATTAGATTACATTTGTCTAAATGCATTACAATGTTTTCTTTGATTATTGACTCTAACAATTTACAGACTATGCTCGTTAAACTCGCCGGTCTATAATTTGCTGGATCTGATTTTTTGCCCTTTTTGAATAAGGGGATCACTCCTGCATCTTTCCAATCCGGTGGAACAATCAATTTTATAAGTGATTGAGAACATAATATAGCCAATGGTTTTGCTAGTTGGTCTCTAATTTCATACAGCAATTTTGGATGAAAACCATCTTGACCTGGATATTTATTCACTTTCAACCCCTCCAATTTTTAAAAAAACCATTTCCTCTGTAATACAGATTGATCTTAATCCCACTGTATTCATGTCTCTTTGAAAAATATCTATAGGCTCCGGGATCTTGGAGCAGTCCTCTTTTGTGTAGACTGTGTCAAAGTACTGATTGAGCAGATTAGCAGCCTTCCTATTATCACTTATTATTTTCCCTGTACTGTCTATGAGATGGCCTACTTTGTCTTTCGTTCTTAGTTCGTTTCTAACATAAGACAAAAAAGCTTTTACTATCAGTCTTGATCCTCTGAGCAAGTTTTTCTCGAAGTCTATTTTTGCTGTTTTATTCGCTTTCAGAGATATGTTTTGCTTGTCCAAATATTTTTAATATGTTTCTTTTGATTTACCTGCTTCTATATATTTTTTCCATGCTTTATTTTTCGCTCTTCTACCTTTCACTTCAAATCTAGTCATCCAAGTTTTACGCTTCATGTTTACCTCCTCTTCACACAGTAAAGTACCAAATTTCAATAGTTATATTTAATGACAGACAATACTTCTTCTTCTTCTTCTTCTTCTTCTTCTTCTTCTTCTTCTTCTTCTTCTTCGTACGCTGTCAGACTTGTATTTGTTCGAAGAAAGTAGCTGTCATCCTGAGGCTATCGACACTGCCATATAGCTTGTCTAGTGTTGCCCCTGGTGAAGGTCACATGTGCTTTCTCTGATCCTCGTAGGTCGGGCAATTTTGCAGCAGATGTTCAGCGGTCATTTTCCCTGTACCACAGGTGCATTCGTCAGTGCCACATATCTTCAGTTTATTGAATAGATGGTACCTCAGTCTATTGTGGCATGTGCGGAGTCTGAAGATCACGACCTGCTCTCTTCTGTTCAACTGGTAATAGGCATACTTTTTTGTGTAGCCAGTATGTTCTGTTTCCCATTTGGCCATGTATCTGGCCCTAATAAACCTTTTAGACTCTTTGTAGGTCACACTAGAATCTGGTTGAGGTAGTCTTTTGCCAGTCTGTCTGCCTCCTCGTTGCCTTGGATCTTACAGTGGGATGGAACCCACTGTACCACTACTCTTTTTGGTGTGGACTGCTGGCAAAGTTGACAGAGTACTGCTCTTAAATCATTAAGTTCAGTATTTTTCTGGCTTTTTAGTGCTGTGACTACGGCCAGAGCACATGTAAGCAGGACTATGTGGCTTTCATTCCTTTTACCTGTCACCATTTCTTCCACTGCCGCCCTCAGTGCCTCTGCCTCCGCTCTGAAATTGCTTGTGTATTTTCCAGTAGCGAATGACAGTTTTATTTTTCTGCCATTTGGTAGGTTCAGAAATGCTCCTGCCCCTCCGTTCTGTGTTGTGTTTGTTACAGAACCGTCGATGTATGCATGGGTCCAGTCCATGCTTGGGTAGTTTTCCGCTATGTACCTCAGGGTTATGTCTCTTCTTTCTTTTTCAGTCTGGCTGTTCTTGTTTCCAATACCTGGTATATTTTCTACCACCTCTGGAATGATATGCCATCTGGGTTGGCGTACAGTAGGAATGGGCTTTGGTGTTGTTACGGTGTTCATAAGGTCTTCGCTCATCTTTGCTTTGGCTATTTCTGCAAAGTTTCTCCGCTTTAGTTTCTCATTTCCAAATCTTTTTAATCTGTGATGCATTGGATGGTCTGTCAGTCTTCTGAGTTTCTCTGCTTGCTGCTGGGCTCTGCAGTCTCTTCTATCGGTCATGGATTGCAGATTTGTAATCTTTTCAAGTTCTACAATTGTCGTTGACTGTATGCCCTCTGTTATAACTCTCATGGCTTGGTTTTGAAGGTTGCTAATTTTATCAAAGTTCGCCTTTGCTGCTGTTGTCCATGCCGCAATGCCATACTCGAGAACTGGTCTCACTATTCCAGTGTACAGTTTCTCTAGTATTCTTTCTTCTGCTCCACAGCTTGTGCCAGCAAGTTTCCTCATGATTGCCATTCTTTGTCTGGCTCTCATTCGGTTTCTCTCAATCTGACTTTTCCAGGTCATGCGCCGATCAAATGTGACTCCCAAGTAGTTTGGGCTGTCGTTTGGCCGCAGATATTTGCCGTTAAGACTTATTTTGGTGTTCTGGGGTTTATTTAAAAGCGAGAATATCGTACATGTTGTTTTTTCCTCGTTTATTTTGACCAGCCATGATTTCGCCCACTCCTCCAACGATGTTAGGGCCTGCTGCATCTGATTGTTTGCTACGGTGAGATTTTCTTCAGAGGTCCACATAGCCAGATCGTCTGCAAACATGGAGCTGTGGACTCTTCTTGGTATATTCTCTGTGATGTTGTTTATATATACCAGCAAACGTGTGGAGTACTCCCCCTTGGGGTACTCCTTGCTCCAGTGTCACCTTTTTTGCTCATTTGCCCTTGTACTTGAACTCTGGCTGTTCTGTTTTGGAGGTAGTGGCTGATCCATCTGTACATTTTTCCAGATACTTCACTTCTTTGTAGCTTGACTTTAAGTCCCTCTTTCCACACCTTGTCAAATGCCTTCTCTAGATCCACCCAAACTGCTACTGTATGCTTTTTCTCTTAGTAAGCGTCCTCAATTTCCTGGGCTATGAGAGTGATCTGGTCCTCAGTGGATCTGTGTTGTCTAAATCCTGCTTGCTGTGGGATTAATATGTGTTTTTCTTCCAGGTGCCACATCAGTCTAGTGTTTATCATACCCTCCATCAGTTTATCTACAGTCAGTAGACTGATGGGACTGTATCCATTTGGGTATGTACTATCTTTTTCTTTCTTTGGTACTGGTATAAGTACAGCATCTTTCCATGCCTGCGGTACAATTCCCATTTTCCAGCTTTGGTTCAGGACTGATAGTAAATTCCTCTTTGCTGTTCGGCCCAACCCCATCAGCATTTCGTTTGTTACCCCATCTTTTCCGGGAGATTTCTTTTTCTTTAATGTTCTCATGGCCTCATTCATTTCATTCATTGGACAGGCAATACATATTAATAAGATCTTAATTTTATTAAAATTGTTATGAACAACGAATTTCTTGGCAAACATGAAGACATTAAAACATTTTACGGTAAACTTGTAATGGATGTGATATATATGTAAATGTCGTGCGATTGCACCGACCGTTTCTCTGGGAAACTTGTGAAGTAGTAGTGGTAATGTGACTTGAATTAAAAGACAACACGCTAATGCAGTGGACCAGAACTTGTGGTAAGGTCGCATTAAAAGTCTGGTTCAGACAACACCACAAGTTTTTATGCACATTGCGGGAAACATTTTTTAAATGGTTTTATAATCATGCCAATGAGGTTCAGAAACTATTTATAATCTGTGACTTCAGGTCAGTAATCGATTTCAGCAGTGACCATGTGTCAGTAATTAAACAGCTTTTTATAGTATCAGTCAGCGTAAAAAACAAATAGGTATGGTCAGATACTGGGAAAAGACGACAACAAATACGAAACCTACGTTACGACCAAAAGACCTTCAAATGATTGTATGTGAGTATGTGTAAAATAAAAAAGTATATATATGAGTTCATATGATATAAAAATGCATCTCACCTATTGCAGCTAACGCCCATCAACTCATAACTCATGTTTTATCTCATGGGAAATTCTCACTTCATTTCGCCTGACCTCACACAAAGTTTTGTTTGAAATTTGTTGTCATTATTATTGTACAAAATTGAAAATTGTTATCATTATTTACTTTACATCTGAAAGCAGTTGTCTACTTTTCTATCATGTTTGTTTTGAATGTTCAAAATGAAAATTTGCCAGAAAAAGTGGTAAAGGGAAACAGAGAAAGAACATACCAGACTGTTTGTCTCCATCACATGACAACATGAGATAGTCCTAGAAAGACATACTTGCCCAATCCAGTTGCATGAAACGTAAAGAAAAAGAAATACTTCCATAATGTCGTCAGGCTTCAGATTGTTAATGTCCAAAACCAAGAAATTAATTACTTTTCCTTAGATCACAATGACAGTTGTATTCCTTTTTATTTTAGTAAATTATTTTATTTTTCCTTTCCAGACAAATGCCTCTCACAGTTGTCTCTATGGAAGGTCAGCTCCTCAAGTTCACAAATTTAATGTCAGGATACCAGTACAGATGGTTTGTACTTAATACTGCAGCTGGGACGTTAGAGTACTTTGAGGTCAGTGTTTGGTTTTTACCTTTTCTTATCAGATAAATTTACTTATCTCTGTTGTCTCTATAATCAAAAGGAATTCAATCTTCAGATGGAGCTTTTCATTGTTTTAATCGATGTTGATTAAGAGTAACATAATTAAATTTGATGTCCATTAATAAACTGTTTATTCAAATGTTTTATTGGCTATCATGTGTCAGTGTTGCTTGATAATCTATACTCTTTCTACCTTGTTTCAACGAGATTTGTGTTTTTCATATTATAAATTTATGCTATCACTCTTGTTTATTGAATTGATTTTCTGCTCTGCTTCAGGTGAATCTATTTTTTTTGTTTCACAGTTAATATTTTCTTTTTTGTAATCATTACCTCCACTGGAAGAGGTAAAGGTATTTACATACCTAAGAAGTACTATGAACAAGGAAGAAGGAACAGACGAGGGCACAAAAAACAAGGATACAATAAGCAAGTGTTGCATTTGGGATGTTGAAACCCCCATGAGAAGAAGGACGACAAAATTAAGGATTTTCAAATTCAAATGTGAAGCCAGTCCTGCTGTATGGAGAAGAAACCTGAAGGATGACCAAGAGCAATGACAGGAGATTGCTGGGTTTTGTCAACGGATGCTTGAGAAAGATTCTTGGTATACAATGGTTTGACAAAGTTACAAATGACAGACTGTGGGAGAGAGTGAGACAAGGTAAATTGGAACAGGAAATCTTAGGAAGAAAGTGGAGATGGATGGGTTATACATTAAGAAAGCCTCAAACCAGTATCACCAGGCAATCCCTGTCATAAAACCCCCAGAGAAAGAGAGGCATAGGCAGACCAAGGAATACATGGAGGCGAGATCTGGAGGTGGAAATAAAGAAAACAGAAAAAAGCTGAAAGGAAGTGGAAAAGATTGCATAGGACAAAGCTGCTTATAAAGGGTTGGTTGATGGCCTATGATCCAGCGGATGATAGATGGCGAAAGAGAGAGTCGTTACCTTTCTGTGTGCCTCTAAACCCCAAGGTAGGAGAGGGTTGGGTGACTAAGTAAGTAAGGATTTGTATGTGTTGTTTTATAATAAATTATTTCTAATGTTTTATAGATATGTTGTAAATGTTATTTTCTAAATTGCTGATGTTTCTCTGTAGTTACATCCTTGCTTCTCCCCCCTCCTTTTATTTAATAATGTGTTGTCTGTAAACTGCATTTTGCAGATAATCTTCTTAGATAATTTCATGAATGGGAGCACCAGACTGAGATGTAGCAACAATTTAAAATCTCCCACAATCTTCTTCTTCTTCATCAATCAACTGATGCTATGCTTCTAGTCGGTGAGGTTCACGGAAGAGACTGCGTTTCAGGTCTTCACCGGTCCCCCACAGCTTTTCAAGCATGGTCGCTCCCCCAGGCCAGACTGCGTCTCTTTGGTCTGCATAGGTAGGGCATTCTTGCAGAATATGTTCTGGTGTTTGCTTAGGTGCTCCACAATTGCACGTGACAGTGTATCTGAGACCCATTCTGTGGAGGTGGGCCTTGAGTCTACAGTGTCTTGTTCTGAGTCTGAAGATGTTTGTCTGCCCATCTCTGCCAAGTTTGTCTATGCTGTCATTTTCTGGCTTGCAGTCTTTGTGCTATCCTCATGGATCATTTGATGAGTGTCTTTGCTTCAATATAGCTCTGTGGATGGGGAATCTGCTTGACACCAATTTCAGTTTTTACAAGCTCATCTGCTTTCTTGTTTCCAGGGATCCCACAGTGGGTCTTCTTCTTCTTCTTCATCGTACGCAGTCAGACATCAACCTTTATTTTTTCGAAAAAAGCAGCGGTCATCCTGAGGCTGTCGACACTGCCAAAGAGCTTGTCTAGTGTTGCCACTGGTGATGACCACATCTGCTCTCTCTGATCCTCGTATTTTGGGCAGTTTTGCAGCAAATGCTCAGCGGTCATTTTCCCGGTACCACACGTGCATTCGTCAGTGCCACCTATCTTCAATTTGTTGAATAGGTGGTACCTGAGTCTATTGTGGCCAGTGCGAAGTCTGAAGACCACGACCTGCTCTCTTCTGTTCAACTGGTAAAAGGCATCGCATTTGGTGTAGCCAGTATGTCCAGTTTCCCATTTGGTCATGTATCTAGCTCTAATAAGCCGTTTTGACTCTTCGTATGTCATGCTAGTATCTGGTTGTGGTAGTTTTGCACCTTCTTTTGCCAGTCTGTCTGCCTCCTCGTTGCCTTGGATGTTGCAGTGAGATGGAACCCACTGCACCACTACCCTTTTTGGTGCGGCCTGCTGGCATAGTTGACAGAGTACTGCTCTTAAATCATTAAGTTCAGTATTTTTCTGGCTTTTTAGTGCTGTGACTACGGCCAGAGCACCTGTAAGCAGGACTATATGGCTTTCATTCCTTTTACCTGTCACCATTTCTTCCACTGCCGCCCTCAGTGCCTCTGCCTCCGCTCTGAAATTGCTTGTGTATTTTCCAGTAGCGAATGACAGTTTTATTTTTCTGCCATTTGGTAGGTTCAGAAATGCTCCTGCCCCTCCGTTCTGTGTTGTGTTTGTTACAGAACCGTCGATGTATGCATGGGTCCAGTCCATGCTTGGGTAGTTTTTCGTTATGTAGCTCAGGGTAGTATCTCATCGTTCTTTTTCAGTCTGGCAGTTTTTTTTTCCAATACCTGGTATATTTTCTACCATCTCTGGAAATATATGCTGCCTCCAGGTAGGTTTTCGTACAGTAGTGATGGGCTTTGGTGTTGTTAGTGCATTCATGGGGTCTTCGTGCATCTTTGCTTTGGCTATTTCTGCAAAGTCTTCTGAGTTTCTCTGATTGCTGCTGGGCTCTGCAGTCTCTTCTGTCGGTCATGGATTGCAGTTTTGTAATATTTTCAAGTTCTACAATTGGCGTTGACTTCATGCCTCCTGTTATAACTCTCATGGCTTGGTTTTGGAGTTTAATAATTTTATCGAAGTTCGCCTTTGCTGCTGTTGTCCATGCCGCAATGCCATACTCGAGAACTGGTCTCACTCTTCCAGTGTACAGTTTCTTTAGTAAACTTTCGTCTGCTCCCCAGCTTGTGCCAGCAAGTTTCCTCATGATCCACAGTGGGTCTGAATCCATTGTAGGACTAAATCCGTTTGTTGAGACAGCAACCCCAATCCTACGTTGTATTTGATTTCACGTGAGAGTCTATTTTGTTTGTGGCTTGAGATGGCTTGGAGTACACTCTTGGATTCTGCTAGAATGATTGTTTTCCTTGTATTTATGTTTTTGCTGATAAGAATCTGAGTTGCTGCATGAAGAACTCTTGCTTCAGCTCTGAAACAAACTAGAAGAATTTGTATCTTTCATTACGTGATAGGGAGAAAACTGTTTGTTGTTAAGTGATTAAAAAAATTTATTATTTATCTATAGCATTTATACTTGGATGTCTTTATTTATTCATGAATCGTGTTTGTTGTGAATTATACTGCATAACATATGTGTTTTTATGTAAGACCTTTATCACGAATTTGTCTTTGTTAAAGCACAATTTTGTTTATGCTTTGAATTGGAGTCAGTCAAGTTTCTTCAATTGCTTGGTTTTATTTTTAGATTATGTATTTTAATATCTAGAAGTTACTCTCATGGTTAATTTTAATTTTAATTCCTTCATGAGAAATATTGTTATATTCATCTGATATAGCGCTAAAGGTGTCAATCAAACTAAATATGGCATTTAAAATGTTTGAGTCATTAACCTTCTCTTCTTATTGTTATGCTATTATATTTTCAATGTTATTGTTCTGTAGCACAAGGACCACAAGCGACAGAAACCAAGAGGAGTTATTTCCTTATGGGTATGTAATATCATGATCTTTATTTTAAAAGATGTGAAAGATAAATATGCAAAATCCGCTTCACATAGTATAAAGTTAATCAAATAAATACACTATACAGGTTTTGAATAAAGCTAGAGATGATGTTTGGCTTGAATAACATATAATAACTGAACATAATATGCAAACTCAGTGGTCTCGAGGTAAGGTGTCCACCTCGGGTGTCGAGGATCACGGGTTTTAATCACGGTAGAGACCTGTATATTTTTCATGTGGATCTTCTAGTACAAATTCCTGCTGATCTTTGGGTAGCGAGTTCGAACCCCTATGTTCAGTGTCGAGCAGTTAAAAATCCCTTAGCAGTTGAAAATCAAAAAGAGTAGGATTAATGGCCCAGACAGTATTCTAAATTCCTACTGAAAATCTACCCAAAAATTATTTTTTACCTATCCCCCAGGTGGTTTGTTAAGAGCAGCATATAGATCGGGGCCTAACTGGTTGCGGGTCTACCTAGTTCTAGTGTTTGAGTCTATTAAGATGGACTCGCACATCGGTTAAACTACCCTCCAAAAAACTAGTTGTATACAGATTCTGAAGAGTAATCTAAACCAGTATAAAGATGTTAAGCTAAGTTAAGTTAACTTCACTAATGGATTAGGTACAGAAATATTGGACATTTCAATATTTTGCGTTGGGAACGACATCATCAACATCATCCTGTGTATTTCTGTACTTGTTCTCATTCCCTTCCCATTATCATTAGCATTTAATAATATTAGTTAATAGTAAAGTGTGGCTATGGTTAGATATGTGTTGTTTAGTCTCTAAACTGGACATATTATCAACAAAAATTAAGGTTAAGATTAGTTTAGTAATTTATTTTGGTTTATACAGTGGTTTTGTGTAAAGTTCTTTTTCTTCAGTTTCTTAAATGGAGAGCTAGAGAGCATGCTTGACAAATACTTACAAAAAAACCTTAGCTGACTGTTGTTATATTGTAATCTTGGTGTTCATTCAGGCATATTATGTGCCCTATGCCAGGTAGACATACGTCGTCTAAACTCATATCTTGTCTTTTGCCTTTAAGTACCATGCCAACCCAAGTTTTTGTTGCAGGCCATCTTTCCATCTCATTGGTGGACATCTGAGACAAAAATTATAGGTATCCATCTAGTGTCAGGCTAGCATACCACGTGGCTTGCCCACCTGCACTTTCTTAGCAATGCTGATCCTACGACGTTATTGAAATTGACTGTTGTACTGTCTGGAAAAATAATAAAACATTTTTGTTTGTATTGGCAATATCCATCCCGTAATTTTTCTGTTTGACTTGGCTTGGCTTCGTTCGTTCTCAATCTCCCACTACCAAGCCCTGAAAGGGCTTAAGTAGCAGAATGTAGTCCAGAAAACGGAATGCGTTGTGTCGTAGTTTACAGCTTGACTGCGATATTTGCATCATTTGTCCAACACATCCGACTTCAGCAAGCATTTTTTGAGTACCGAGTTAGCACTCCCTCTTTGATCCCTTCTCCTTAGCCAGTCTGCCCTGCTGCAGTTTGTTATCCAGGATCACCGCGTGGAGGTGTAGAAGGGTCTTGGCAGCTTTGGTTCGCTGGCCTTGACGCTAGCAGTCAGCTATGGATCGCTGACCACTGCAGCTCATGTGCTGCTCAGCATCTTGATCCCATTTTTCTGTTTGAAAAGAAGGTTCCTATTCTGTCAATGATATGGCTGTGCATTCTTTAAAGTGTACATAAAAGTTACTGCTGAATTAACTTAACTTAACTTAATGTCTTTATACTGTTTAGAAGACCCTGCAAAGTCTGTATTCAACCATTTTCATTTACATCTCCTTGCTCCAAAAGCTATGTGCATCCAATTTATTCTTAAATGCATTGTGCTGATAAAACTTAATTCTAAAGTGTAAACATGTATTACCAAAGCTGAATGCTCCACACATTCTCACTTTGACACATGTAGCACATTTTAGAACATTTGATAACAACTGGTAAAGATTTTCAAGATTTTTTGATACATTCTTCTTCTTAGTCTCTCGACTTCACCTCTGAGGGTGTAGATGTCCTTTTTTGTTTATACTTGCAGTTGAGTGTGATGACAGACAGGGGATTGTCCTGTTGTATCTTTGCATGATGGGAGGAACGCCTCCATGCACGACATTTGTTTTAGAATTTGGTTACCTTCAGAATTAATGCTCAGGTAGCAGCTAATAGCCTGCTCCTTTTTAGTTTAAACCTCCATGGGTTATTTTATGTACACAGTATGAACTCAGGACCTCTGAGTGTATTGTCTGCCTCTAATAAGACTTGGCATTGATCTCACCTCCCTTCAATCAATTGTGCGATTGGAACATGCATAATTTGAACACCCACTATTTCTCGCTTTCTTTCTATTGTTTCCTGAGAGCACATAACCTCCCAATTATAATGACTCACTTTTTGTATTTATTAATAGCTCAAAATGTAAAAATATTTTAATAAAATTAATTTGAGCAAGATTTGTTACACATTGCTGGATTTAAAAGTTACTTAATTTGTCTTTTTTATTTTTGTACAGGAGTGTTGCTTGTAGTAATTAGACTGTTTTAACTTCATCACAGGCAGCAAAGGTGTCACAATCAGAATCAGACCCACAGTCATTTACTGTTAGTTCAGAAAATAGAAAAATATTTAAACTAAAAGGTGAGCTTTTACAATGTGCAACTTCCAGCTAAAAGACTCCAATAGTGTACTTCAAACCATCTCAAGCCTCAAATAAGATAGACTTACATGAAATAAAATACATCGGGTTTCTGTCCCAAAAATCAGATTTAGTCCTACAGTGGAATCTGATGCACTATGGGGTCGTTGAAAACGAGAAGACAAATGAGCTTGCAAAATCAATCCACAGAGATATAAAGCAGCAAAGATATCCATTAAACGATCCATGAGGGTGGAATTGAGAGACCAGCACAAAGAATACAAACCAGAAAAGAACAGCACAGACAAACTTGAAAGAGATGGGCAGACAAAGATCTTCACACTCAGAATTATACATTGCAGACTCAAGGCTCACCTCCACAGAATGAGTTTTAGAGACACTGCCACAAACGTTTACGGAGTACCCAAGAAACACCAGAACATATCCTGCAAGACTGCCCAACTTCTGCAGACAGATTTTATTTTAATGTCAATGCAAGATCTTTAAGAAAGAACATTATGGGTTCAAAGAATATGTGCAATATCTGAGTATCAAACAGACAAATACACGCAGGTGGGTTTGCTCTAAATCATATTTCTGGCACAGGAGAGTGACCATGCTCAAAAAGCTGTAGAGGATCGGCGAAGACCTGAAACACACACTCCACTTTGTGAACCTCACCAGGCTTGAAGCATAGCATCAGTTTATCGAAGAAGAAGAAAAATATGGACCCTAAAGCATTGAGTTGCTGCATCTTCATCTGTATCTAGCCATTGATGTTTCAGAATGGAAATGTGCTAATTAATCGAAGTCAATTATTATGCCACGGGATGTTGTCGAACAATTTTTTCCACAACAAATTTTCCTTTGAGCAATTCAACGCTTTCAATGCTCTGTATTGTCCCACCCAGCTTGTCATGCTAAACAAAGATTTTTGTTTTCCCTGTCTGTCTTGTTCTTGCTTTTGTTACAAGATTTTCTAGGCTCTCCTTCCTGCACACGTGTTTAATGGACCTTGCCTGCTGTCTTGTCATTCTAGTAAACAGTGATCTGTTGTTAATGTTTTCTTGTAAAATATCTTTGTTGAATTATTTCAGCTATTAAAGATCAGCCAGGAACCACATATCTGTTGCTGTCAGTGATTTCTCTGTGTATTCCATGTCAAAGACATACATCCATAAAACAACATTTGTTATACATGACACTGCAAGACTCACGCACAATGATTTTCATTGTCATATTTAAAATTGACATTGGAAAGAATTGAAGTTTCTGAAGTTTTTGTTTATAATATTGAAAATGCATACCAGGAACTTTGGGCTAATATGAGAAGAGAGACCACTTTTAACTCTTTCATGTTGGCCACTGTCAGTGACCATTTGTTCACGTCGTTCAGGACAGGGAGCCATTCACAGTGTCCTTGACTTAAAGATATATGAATTGCTTCTCTGTGACAGACTATTTAGGTACTTCAACATCTTCCTTTAGTTTAGCTTTATTTAAAAAATAGTATAAATAAGCAGTTTTTGTAGAAAAATTATCTGCTACCATCTATCGATAGACATATTGGTAGTCCAGGGTGATTGGAATGCCAAAATGGGAGAAGATATAGTCCATGACTGGAGGGGAACATGTGGCCAATACGGAAATAAAGAAACCAATGACCGGGGCCTCAGACTTCTAGAATTTGCGCGTTGCAATCAGCTGTTGGTGGCAAATACGTTTATGTTAAACAAGCCTTCTAGACGCTGGACATGGCATAACCCAAGCAATGAAGGGCACAGCCAGATTGACTATATACTGGTCCAGAGGAAGTTCCGATCGAGCATCAACACCGACAAAACGAGAAGTTTCCCCGGAGCGGATATAGGAAGCAACCACGATCTGGTTATGATGATTATGCGTCTGCAAAAAAGGATGTGACCAGACTAAAGTTTGACCTGGACAAACTTAATGGACCCAAAAATGACCGAAGTGTTCCAAACAAGTGTGGGAGGGACTGGATACAGATACAGTTACAGAGTCTCTTAACGCAGCTCTCATATATATAGCAACAGAGATTCTGGGATGCCACCAAACAAAAAAGAAGCCATGGGTGACCAAAGAAATTCTAAACCTTTGTGATAAAAGAAGGTCACTGAAAAACCACAAACATCCACCAGATGAGGTCAGCAGATATAAAGAGGTCAAGAAAGCGATACAACAAAAGATGAGAGATGCGAAAGAAGCGTGGATATGTGAGCAATGCACAAACATCGAAGAGAGGCTAAACAGAAATGATGCTTAAGGAGCATACAAGGTTGTCAAAGAAATGGTAACACCAAGACAAGGCAGGAACCTTATGATCCAGGATAAAAGCGGCAAGTGCCTTATTGAGGAAAATGACGTACTGGCACGATGTACAGAGTACTGTTCCGAGCTATATAACTATGAAGGACAAAACGAACCTGAGAAAACAATCCCCCCAACACCAACAAATATAGAAGATAACCAACTGATAACGAAGGAAGAGGTAACTGCAGAGGTAAAGACATTTAGAAGAGGGAAGGCGGCCGGCGTGGACAATATACCAGCAGAGCTCTTACCGGCCGGTGGAGAGCTAGTGGTGGAAGGCCTGACACACACATCTGCAACAAAATATGGGCAACAGGAAACTGGCCGGACTTATGGACGAAATTAATGGTTATACCGTTACATAAGTCTGGAAACCTAAAGCTGTGCCAAAATTACAGAACAATAAGCCTCATCAGCCACCCTAGCAAGGTCATGCTTAGATTAATCCTCGACTGATTGAAACCCCAAGCAGAGAGCATCATTGCCGAGGAGCAAGCAAGGTTCAGACAGGGAAGCAGCACTACAGAACAGATATTTAATTTAAGGCTGCTAAGCGAGAAATATCTAGAACAGCAGCAAACACTGTATCATGTGTTTGTTGTTTTAAGAAGGCGTTTGATAGGGTATGGCATAAAGCACTATGGGCAACCATGGGCAACGGAAATAGTATAACGGTCCTTGAACATCTGTATGACAAGGCGTCCAGCGCAGTTCTTGTGAATGGGAGGCGAGAGGACTGGTTTCGCACATCAGTTGGGGTGAGACAGGGGTGTACACTCTCTCCAACTCTTTTCAATATATTCCTTGAGGGAATTATGAGTGAGGCACTTGGAGGTCACGTTGGTACTGTCAAGATAGGGGGCCGAACGATTACCAACCTTCGTTTTGCAGATGATATCAACGGGTTGGCGGGTTCAACAGCAGAACTCCAGGAATTGGTCAGAAGACTCGATGAAACAGCTCTTGACTATGGTATGGAGATAAACTCTGGAAAGACAAAATTAACGACCAACAACGCCAAGGGCTTCAACGGCAGGATAAAAGCTAACGGTCAGGAACTCAAAGTGGTTGACCTTTTAAAATATCTTGGGTCGATTGTCAATGATGAAGGATCAAAGTGTGAGGTGTTGGCTAGAATAGCACAGACAATAGCGGCGCTTGCACGGCTTAACAAAATCTGGCAAGATAAACGGTTAGCACTATGCACGAAAATCAGATTAATGCGTACACTGGTCCTGTCAATATTTCTCTATGCTTGTGAAACATGGACAGTTACAACTAACCTTCAACGAAGGATACAGGCCTTGGATATGAGATGTTTCCGAAAACTTTTAAACGTCACGTACAAAGATCGAGTTACAAATGAGGAAATACGAGATATAATTACAACAGCAATAGGGCCTTTCGAAGACCTCTTGGCAACTGTCAAAAGAAAGAAACTCGCTTGGTACGGTCACATATCGAGATCAAATGGTCTTGCAAATACAATCCTCCATGGAAGGTGCATGGCAAACGACGAAGAGGCCGTCCCAAAAAAGAGATGGGAGGAAAACATAAAAGAATGGACCAATCTCCGAACAGAAGAGTCACAGGCAGCGGCATCTGACAGAGAAGGGTGGCGTGGCTTGTGAGGATGTCTTCATGTATGCCCCAACGACTCACCGGTTACGGGATGACCTGACTTGACCTGATCGATAGTGAATATGCATGCATCGATATGCTCTTTTTTTCTGCACAAAAAGCGATTAGTTTCTTTGAAATTCTTTCCGGAAATGAAAATATTCAGTTCTATTTAGATCTTGTGGTGAATTTTCTAGTCAATCTGAATTATTCTCATAGAGAAATCAATTCTTCACAAAAAAGTGAGCGTTGTCAAAGAAAGTAAACATTGAATTCTTGTGGTTGGAGACAATTAACATACATTTTGTTTAGCTATTACCAAGATAGACGTTTGATATGACTCTGAAACAAAAGTAGATCTACTGTTGTGGTATTTGGTTATAAATAAATTAACGTAGAGTTGGCAATACCTGCAATTTTGGAAACATATTAAACGTTACTCGTTTAAAGTGATACCGTGGGTATTTTCGAATAAGATACCAATGATTCTCGTTATTGTCATGTGCTTAGACCAATGTCATGTTAGGTCTACATGAGATAATTTTGTGAAATCGGATAAGTATATGTGTTTATAATTAGTTTAAGATATAAAAACATGGTTTAAATTATAGTATACTGTAACATAACTATTTCAATTCTAGTAGTCTGCGTGAATCTGTTAGTTGGTGTAGTTGGCAGCAATGACATAGCGTGGAATAGTTAACGATAGTCGCCAATAGGAACTGTTTGTAGGACTAATATTTAGTTTGATTTCTCTAGAGTAAATACAATCAAAAGTATACTCAAGTTATATATTTTGACGTTGACTAGATTAAAAAAATATTGTTTTAAAACATAAGTCATTGGTTGAGGAGTGTATTGCAGTAGTAATAGCATAATCATGGCTAAGAAAATGACAAGAAAAGAGAGTGTGAGAAGCGTGGCATTAGTTTATTATTAGATAAAGGAATAGATCAAACTTTAGCACATGAAGATAAAGATAGGCCTATATGTAGGTTGTGCGAATGTGAAGATCGGCAGGCTAAAATTTAGTGAATGAGGAGAGATTTGGGAAGGGGGAGGGGGAGGAGATAGAAGAGATTTAGAACAAAGTAGAAAAGGTACAAAAGAAAATTGACAGTTTTGTAAAAACTAAAGATGGGAAGCAGGGAAGCAGAGTGACACAGTCCTTATGAATCAGAGAAAGAGACTTTCAAGGAGCATAAGAAAAAAGAAACAAGTAAGGACCTAGGAAAACATAGTCAACAGGAAAGGAAACAGTTCAAGAAGAAGGATAGTAATGAAGCAAAAATAGCTAGAGGTAGCTTAGATGCATCTGTTGAGTTTGGAGAAGGAAATAGTTATAAGAGATGTTCTGATGACAAAAACCTCAGAAAGCTTTGCAGAAATGTACAAAACCTAAATGGAGGGAACAGTATTGGTAGTAGTGGACTCATTGGTGAAAGAGGTTTGGAAACAATCTGACTGAACAGCATCAAATGTTTGAAAAAAAAAATTGATATTGGAGAAGCAAAGATCGAAGATATAGAGGACAAAATTAAGTTAATATGCTACAGGGTACAAAGTCATATAGTGGTAATGGTAGGGACAAATAACCTAAAAAGAGATGGTGCAGAGAAAATTATGAATAACTACATAGGTAAACTTAAAAAAACAAAGTACAGGAAGGCAGGCATGATGGGTATCTTAGATATATTATTTGAACTGTTAGATAATAGATATCGACATCTGGTTACAGGTGATGTGTTCAAAAATGAGTTTAGAATTTATTGGTGAGAAAGTAGACTAACGTAAAATGCTAGACAAGGAAGGCACAACATGCGGAAGCTAAAAATATATTCCATCACTGTGTAAAACATTAAAATTAGTAAGGCCTATAAAGGATGGGACCAAAGATAGGCCTAAAACAGGGTTTTGTAGGGAATGCAAAGAGAAGAGTTGGGGTTAGGAAAGAGTGAAAGCAGTAGCAGCATAGCAAAATAAATATAATAAAACAAAAGCATGAATTGGAAAACAAAAAACAAAAATACTTTTATGCAAATGTGAGAAGCATAGTAAATATAAGAGAAGAGCTGGAAGTGTATATAGAAGAAGAAAAACTGTATATAATAGGGTTAACAGAATCATGGATGTATGAGGACATTGCAGATAGTGAACTTGGAATAGAGGGATATACTGGAATAGAGGGATATACAATGCTAGAGAGAGACCAGGTAGTTGAAGACAAGGTACAGGGAAGGAGAGTTTTGTTATACTGTACTAATTCAGTTAATATAACTATCTGAGAATATATATCATCTGACAACAAAAATGAAAGTGCATAAGGAGAAATAGAAAGCCATGGTGAATAAAATAGTAGTTGTAGCATGCTACAGATGTCCATAAAGTCAAAAATAGGAAGGCAAGGAGCTGTTTAGCCCTACAGGAAAGGCAAGTGCAGGGAAATTATTATTAATGGGGGATTTAAACTTTCCGGAAATAAAATGCGAAATGGCAGAAGCACTTGTCGAGTCAAACTCATTTGTTAAGTGCATAGCTGGCAATTTTTTTATTCAACAAGTGGAAGAAACTACCTGAAACAAAAACACACTAAACCTTTTATTTCCTACAGAGTAAAATATGACTGAAAATGTTACCGTTGGAGAACTGTTTTGTTCAAGTGACCATCAGATCATCATTTGGGATCTTATAGTAAGGAAGGAAAACATAAGTACAAGAACATACAGTTCATCTAAGACAGATGTTAAGCAGAGGAAAGAAGCAGTGAGCCATACAATCTGGAAAGATATTGTCAGTCGAACAAATGTTGAAGAAGAACGGGAGAGTTTCAAAACTGTTCTAGAGAATCTAAAAGAGGAATTTATTTCATGTAGCAGGGTAACCACAAAAAAAAGGGGATTACTAGATCTATAGTTAAATGTAGAAGAGCTAAAAATAAAGCATGGCAAAAATTTATAGAGGCATGAAAATGAAAAGACAGAAATTGAAAATATTTGGATAAATAAAACATAGCCCAGAAACTGAATAAACCAGCAAAATCGACTTTTAAACAAAAATTGCATAAAAGATCAAGACTGATAGCATGGAATTCTTTTCTTATGTTAGAAATAACATAGAACAGAAAGCAAAGTAGGCCTTCTCAAATATAGCGGAGGAAAAATAATAAGTGAGAATAATAATAATAGCTGTCTATCGTTGTCGATGAGGACCGCCGACATCATCCTTGTCACAGATTTCCCTGTTGGGTGTGGGTGCGCATGTGGCTGACCAGGCCAATGCGAGCACGAAAACATCTGCTACATATCGGGCACATGAGGTTTGTAGAAGGGGATGGTGTTCCCGCTGCTCGGGATTTCCGCGTCTCGCGTCTGTTCTGGACTTTCACAACACGGTCATCTTCACCAGCAGCTACACCCGATTTGACTGCACTTCTCCAGTCAGATCTGTTTTTCGCAAGACATTCCCAGGTGTCGATGTCTATCTGGCAACTTTTTAGTGAGTCCTTCAGACCGTCTTTAAAACGTTTCTTTGGGCGCCCCCTCTCGCGCCATCCCTCTCTCTGCTCGCCGTAGAGAAGCTTCTTTGGGAGCCGCTCGTCTGACATACGGACGAGGTGTCCGGCCCATCCTAGTTGTGCTTTTTCTAGCAGTGCATGGATGCTGGGCATGTTAGCCCTCGAGAGAACCTCGATGTCAGTGACACGATCTTGCCATCTTATGTGGAATATTCGCCTCAGGCAACCTGTGTGGAAGTGGTTTAACCTCCTTGTATGACCTCTGTTTTTTTTGGCATTTATGGTCAGACCAAAATCTTTGCATGCGGCAGAGAACTGGTCCATTCCAACCTGCATGTTCAGTTCTGAGTTGCTCATTAGAGCGCAGTCGTCAGCAAATACAAGTTCCCTGATTATGTCGCCAGCCACTTTGGTTTTGGCCTTCATTCTTCTGGAATTGAGTAACTTGCCATCTGTGCGGTACTTCATGGGTATTCCAAGCTCCAATGATCTGAAGGCGTCTGTCATCGTGGCCGCGAACATCATGCTGAACAAAGTCGGGGCGAGTACACATCCTTGTTTTACTCCGTTTGATACTAGAAACGTTTTAGAGATTGCACCGCTGTCCAGTACACGAGCACACATGCCTTCGTGTAGCTGTTTCACCATTGTTATGAACTTGTTGGGGCAGCCAAACTTAGACATTATTATCCACAGCCCTCCTCTGTTTACTGTATCAAATGCCTTTGTCAAATCAATAAATGTGGTGTACAAGGCCTGATTTTGCTCTCGACACTTCTCTTGTACTTGGCGAGCGGCAAAAATCATGTCCACTGTTCCTCTTCCGGCTCTGAATCCACATTGGCTTTCTGGGAGGTGGTGGCTTTGTTCAAAGTGTTTGTTGAGCCTGTTTAGCAGTAAGCGCGCTAGGATCTTGCCTGCTACGGAGAGTAGCGATATTCTACGATGATTGTCGTATTCCTGACGATTGCCTTTTCTTTTGTATAGGTGAACGATTGAGGCGTCCTTTAGCTCCTGCGGAATTTTACCTTCAGCCCACGTGTGACAGAAGAGTTCAGTGATCCTTCTGGTGAGGGATGGACCAGCTGTCTTATATACCTCTGCTGGTATTGCATCAGCTTCTGGAGCTTTTCCTATAGATAGTGAACTGATTGCCCTGTCGACTTCCTCCTCAGTAATTACTTCATCCAACGCCAGGTTCAGTTCCACCTGCGGCATTCGCCGGATGGCCTCTTCATTTATGGACGATGGGTGGTTTAGTATTTTGCAGAAGTGGTCTGCCCATCTGTCTAGAATGTGAACCTTATCTGTTAGCAGTACCCCATCCGCACTGCGAACTGGAGTATTACTAGAGGGCTGCGGGCCGTAGAGAGCTTCCAGTGCCTCGTAAAACCGTTATATATATATAAGTGAGAATAGGGATGCAGCTAATCTACTCAATTAGTACTTTGGCACAGTCTACACAAAAGAGGCCTGCTCCAAGATCCAAGAGCCCATAGTTATTTTTCAATTGGACATGGATACTGAGGATTTAGGATCAGTCTGCCTTACGGAGGAAATGGTTTTTAAACAATTGGAGGGGTTGAAAGTGGATAAATGTGTTGGTCAAGATGGTATTCATCCAAAATTGCTATTTAAAATTAGAGACCTGTTAGAAAAACCATTGACTATATCATATTCTCAATCAAAAAGGAATCATTTCAGGGGATTGGAAAGATGTCGGAGTGATTCTCTTGTCCAAAAAAAACAAAAAAACTTAAATCCATCAAATTATAGACAGGTGAGTTTAACAATCATAGTCTGTACAATTTTAGAGACAATAATCAAAGGAAACAATATAATGCTCTTGGACAAACTCTGCAGAGTCTTCTAAACCAGTATAAAGATGTTAAGTTAAGTTAAATTTAATCTAATCAAGAATAGTCAGCATGGGTTTACTAAAGGGATATTATGTTAAACAGATCTATTAGAATTCATTGGGGAGGTTACCAAAATGATACATGAAGGCGAACCAGTTGATGTTATTTATCTAGATTTTGCAAAGGCCTTTGCTAGTGTGCCTCGTCAAACTTTTGTTTTGGAAATTTAAATTACACGGAATAGGTGTTGAGGTTGCCAAATGGATAGAAAAATGGTTAACAGGAAGAAGGCAGAGACTGGGTATAAATAAGGAGTACTCTGAGTGGTGTGAGATTTTCGGACCAATTTTATTCTTGATATACATCCACGATTACAAAATTCGCAATGACACAAAACTTTGCACAGGTGTCTCATCTAAAGCGGAGGTGGATATGCTGAGGTCAGATGTAGATTAAATTCAAGAACAGTCTGAGAGCTGGTAGATGGAGTTTAAGATAATTCCAGGATGGAAGACAAAAATATTAGAAAAATAGAAAAGGAAAGGGGCCTATGGGTATTATAGATCATACAGGTAAAGTGAGGGAGCAAGTCTAAGTAGCAGTGGAAAGGCCAAATGAAATGTTAGGTATGATAACAGAGATCTTAAACATAGGAGCAAGGAAGTGATAGACAAACTGTATAAAGCAGTAGTTAGACCTAGATTTAGAGTACTGTGTTCAGGTATAGAGTCCTTATCATAGAGGGGATATAAATATGCTGGAAAGGATACAAAAAAGAACGACAAAACTGATAGGGGGATTCCAGAATTACAGTTATGAGGAAAGACTCAGAAAAACCGATCTATAGTGTCCTGAGGAGAGAAGAATACGAGGGTTTATAAGATAATCAAGGAAAATGATAAATTAGACAACAAGTTTTTCAAAATGCAACCACCTACAAGAACAAGAGGGCACAGCTACAAATTAACTAAAGAAAGGTCCAGATTAGATATTAGGATATATTTTTTTAGTCAGAGAGTGAAGAATGCTTGAAATGCACTGCCACATGACATAGTGAGGGCAGGATTAGTTAATGCATTCAAAAATAGATTGGATGCACATAGTTATTTTAAGATCAAGTGGAGTAGAAGAAACTTGTTGTATATAGACTCTACAGGATCTTATAAACAGTATAAATAAGTTAGGTTGAATGACAAAACATATAGATTAGCAGCCTAAATTGGGTAAATCTGACATGTTCATTGTTTTTGTTGTTGTTGCAGGTTTCTTACTTCTTTACAATTTTACAAATGGAGATATGTTTATATATTTTATATTTTCTTATTGCTCATGCAATCTCCTTTCATTCCATATTTGACACCACCACTTAATATGATAATATAAAACACAGTGACACTTGAAATGTAACGCTAATGACAATCTTAGATCTATGAAAATGAGCTGCATAAAACATGGGTATTTTGCTATGTCCTTTGAGAGTAACAATCATATTAGAACATTTAAACACATGGGGTGCAAATGTCATGAAACTTGCATCATTTCATTTTCATGTCAGCACGAGATCTTAAAGAGAGAAATTTATGGGTTCAAAGAATATGTGCATTAGCTGACCATAAAACAGGCAAATATGCAAAGGTTGGTTTGTCCTAAATCAGTTATAATGTCCTTCGGTTTCATATGAGTTTCATAATGTCATTATTTGTGCTTATTGTGTGATATTTCGTGTGACTGTCATATAATGAGAAGTGAATGAACAGGGACAGAACAAATGAACATGTTATTGTGCAAACTGCACTTTTTTGTTCTTCTTTCTCAAATGATTAATTTTGACGTCATTTTCTGTGTGTAATTCATATTGCTTTCTTTCTTTTTCTTATTTCCTACATTTATATTCATCTCTCTTTTTCAGATATTTCTTTTTTTTAATATACTTTTATAATAAACATTTATATTTATTATAAATTGTATCCAGCATACAAGAACTTAACTGGAGACTTGTAGCATGGATGACCTGCCAAGCGCCAGTAACAGGGCAATCCACGTGGCTGAATACTGAAAGAATGAAGTGAGACGTTGTGTCCACCTTCGGGTCAGCGTGACCCTTGCTGTGCTGATACACAAGTTGCAGGACAATTTTTTCTACTGCAAAAAATATGTTCCTTGCAGAGGACAATGTGGAAATCATTTATGAATTCTTTAGATTTTGTTGGGATTTAGAGTGCCCATAAGAGCACAATTTAACAAGCAACAGGTGAAGATTGTGCCACCATTATGTAGTTTGTTTAATGTGCTTAACTATAACGGTCAGCTGATGTTGGCAGCTATTTTAATATTTGCTGTAGTAATTTTTTCCTCTAACTCTGCTGAAAACTGCACATGGCTCTTGAATTATTTAGAGTGATGTATATGAAATGCTTTAGAAAAGCTTCCAAATGTCATATTAGTGATATAAATAAAAATGATTAAATCTGGGGTCTGTGAGAATACCATGCACCACCTACACTGATTGTACATTGACTAAGAATTATATTAATTAAACTACCATCACTACAACTTAACTTAACTTAACGTCTTTATACTGGTTTAGAAGACTCTGCAGAGCCTGTATACAGCCTGCAGAGCCTGTTTCATTTACATTACCTTGCTCTAAAAACTATGCGCATCCAATTTATTATTAAATGCATTAACTGTCCCTGCCTCCACTACCTCTCGTGGCAATGCATTCCAAGCATTCACCACTCTCGGACTAAAAAAATATTTCATAATATCTAATCTGGACATCTCCTTAGTTAATTTGTAGCTATGCCCTCTTATTCCTGTGGGTGGCTGTATTAAAAAAAAATTGTTATAGTCTAATTTATTCATTCCTTTGATCATCTTATAAACCTTTAATTCTCCTCTCGTTTAGACACTGTAGGCCGGTCTTTCCTCATAACTGTAATTCTTGAATCCCAACTATTAGCTTTGTCGCTCTTTTTTGTATTCTTTCCAGCATGTTTATATGTCCTCTATAATAAGGACTCAAGACCTGTACACAGTACTCAAATCTAGGTCTAGCTAATGCTTTATACAGTTCGACTATCACTTTCTAGCTCCTATATTTAATATTATTTTTATCATACTTAACATTGTATTTACCTTTTTCAGTGCTACTTAGACATGCTCACTCACCTTACCTGTATGATCAATTATAACCCCTAGGTCCTTTTTCATTTCTCGCCTATTCTGTAATTATGTTCCATATTGGATCTATCCATGTGGATGACTGTACATTTATCTATATTAAACTCCATTTACCAGCTTACAGACCATTCTAGAATTTCATCTAAATCCGACCTCAATATATCCACTTCTGCTTTAGATGAGACAGTACTGCATAGATTTGTATCATCAGCAAATTTTGAAACCATGGATCCCACATCAATGTCCAAATCGTTTATATATATCAAGAACAAAATTGGTCCCAAAACCGAGCCCTGTGGTACTCCACTTTTCACTTCACACCACTCAGAGTACTCCTTTTTTATGCCCACTCTCTGCCTTCTTCCCGTTAACCAATTTTCAATCCATTTGGCAACTTCCCCACCTATTTCATGTATTTTAACTTTAGAAAAAATCTTTGATGAGGTACTCTATCAAAGGTCTTTGCAAAATCTAGATAAATAATGTCCACTGGCTCCCATTTATCTATGATTTTAGTAACCTCCTCCATGAATTCTAATAGATTTGTTAAGCATGATCTCCCTCTAGTAAACCCATGCTGACTATTTCTGAATAGATTAAATTTGTCTAAATGAATTACAAAGTTTTCTTTAATTATTGACTAACAATTTAAAGACTATGCTCGTTAAACTCACCGGTCTATAATTTGCTGGATCTGATCTTTTGCCTTTTTGAATAAGGGGATCAATCCTGCATCTTTCCAATCCTGTAGAACAATCCTATTTTTTTAGTGAGTGAGAACATAATATAGCCAATGGTTTTGCTAGTTGGTCTCTAATTTCAAACAGCAATTTTGGATGAATACCATCTTGACCTGACATTTATCCACTTTCAACCCCTATAATTTTTAAAAAATCATTTCCTCTGTAATACAGATTGATCTTAATCCAGCTGTATCCATGTCTCTTTGAAAAATATTTATAGCCTCTGAGATCTTGGAGCAGTCCTCTTATGTGTAGACTGTGCCAAAATACTGATTGAGTAGATTAGCAGCCTTCCTATTCTCACTTATTATTTTCCCTGTACTGTCTATGAGAGGGCCTACTTTGTATTTCGTTCTTCGTTTATTTCTAACATAAGAGAAGAAGCTTTTACTATCAGTCTTGATCCTCTGTGCAAGTTTTTTTTCGAAGTCTATTTTTGCTGTTTTATTCACTTTCTGAGCTATGTTCTGCTTGTCCAAATATTTAAAATATGTTTCTATTGATTTACCTGCCTCTATATTTTTTTTTCATGCTTTATTTCTAGCTCTTCTACATTTAACTACAGATCTAGTTATCCACTTTTTATGCTTGGGATTTACCTCTCTACATGAAACACATTCCTCTTTTAGTGTTTCTGGAACTGTTTTAAAACTCTCCCGCTCTTGTTCAACATCTGTTCCTCCTACAATATCTTTCCAGATTATATGGAACTCTGCCTCTTTCATCCTCTTAACATATGCGTTAGAGTAGTAGGATGTTTGCGTGTTTATGTTTATATCTTTCCCTGCTATAAGATCTCAACGGATGATTTGATGGTCACTTGAGCCAAACAATTCCCCAAAGGTAACGTTTTCAATCATATTTTTCTCTGTAGTAAAAACTAAGTCGAGTGTGTTTTTTAAAAACTTAACTTAACGTCTTTATACTGGTTTAGAAGACTCTGCAGAGTCTGTATACAACCAGTTCCATTTACAACACCTTCCTCTAGAAGCTGTACGCATCCAATCTGTTCTTAAATGCATTGACCGTCCCAGCCTCCACCACCTCACTTGGCAATGCATTCCAAGCATTCACTACTCTCTGGCTAAAGAAATACTTCCTAATATCTAATCTGGACCTCTCCTTAGTCAACTTATAGGTGTGCCCTCTTGTCCTTGTTGGTGGTTGTACTTTAAAAAACTTGTTATAGTCCACTTTATCCATTCCTCTGATCATCTTATACACCTGTATTAAGTCACCACGAATTCTTCTCTCTTCTAGACACTGAAGGCCAGTTCTTTTTAATCTTTCTTCATAACTGTAATTCTGGAATCCCACTATCAGCTTTGTCGCTCTTTTTTGTATTCTCTCCAGCATGTCTATATCCCTTCTCTGATAAGGACTCCACACCTGTACACAGTACTCCAATCTAGGTCTAACTAATGCTTTATACAGTTTGACTATCACTTCCTTGCTCCTATGTTTAATATTTCTTTTTATCATCCCTAACATTGCATTTGCCTTTTTTACTGCTACCTGAACTTGCTCCCTCACCTTACATGTATGATCTATTATAACCCCTAAGTCCCTTTCTTTATCTATCTTTCTAATATTGTTCTCTCCCATTCTATAATTATGTTCCATATTGGATCTACCCATGTGGATGACTGTACATTTATCTACATTAAACTCCATTTGCCAGATTACAGACCATTCTCGAATTTTATCTAAATCCAACCTCAATATATCTACTTCTGCTTTAGATGAGACACTACTGCATAGTTTCGTGTCATCAGCGAATTTTGCAATAATGGATCCCATACCTATGTCCAAATCATTTATATATATCAAGAACAAAATTGGTCCCAAAACCGAGCCCTGTGGCACTCCACTTTTCACTTCACACCACTCAGAGTACTCCTTATTTATACCCACCCTTTGCCTTCTTCCCGTTAACCAATTTTCAATCCATTTGGCAACTTCCCCACCTATTCCATGTGATTTTAATTTTCGAAATAATCTTTGATGAGGTACTCTATCAAAGGCCTTTGCAAAATCCAGATAAATAACATCCACTGGCTCCCCTTTATCTAACATTTTGGTAACCTCCTCCATGAATTCTAATAGATTTGTTAAGCAGGATCTCCCTCTGGTAAACCCATGCTGACTATTTCTAATTAGATTAAATTTGTCTAAATGCATTACAATGTTTTCTTTGATTATTGACTCTAACAATTTACAGACTATGCTCGTTAAGCTCACAGGTCTATAGTTTGCTGGATCTGCCTTTTTTGCCCTTTTTGAATAAGGGGATCACTCCCACATCTTTCCAATCCCGTGGAACAATCCCTTGTGCAAGTGATTGAGAACATAATATAGCCAATGGTTTTGCTAATTGGTCTCTAATTTCAAACAGCAATTTTGGATGAATACCATCTTGACCTGGACATTTATCCACTTTCAACCCCTCTAATTTTTTAAAAACCATTTCCTCTGTAATACAGATTGATCCTAATCCTGCTGTGTCCATGTCTCTTTGAAAAATATCTACAGGCTCTGGGATCTTGGAGCAGTCCTCTTTTGTGTACACTGTGCCAAAGTATTGATTGAGTAGATTTGCTGCCTCCCTATTTTCACTTATTTTTTTTCCTGTGCTGTCTATGAGAGGGCCTACTTTGTCCTTTGATCTTTGTTTATTTCTAACATAAGAGAAGAAGCTTTTACTATCAGTCTTGATCCTCTGAGCAAGTTTTTTTTCAAAGTCTATTTTTGCTGTTTTATTTGCTTTCAGAGATATGTTCTGCTTGTCCAAATATTTTAAATATGTTTCTTTTGATTTACCTGCCTCTATATATTTTTTCCATGCTTTATTTTTAGCTCTTCTACATTTAACTACAAATTTAGTGATCCACTTTTAACGCTTGGGGTTTACTACCCTATATGGAACACATTCCTCTTTTAGCGTTTCGAGAACTGCTTTAAAACTCACCCACTCCTGTTCAACATCTGTTCCTCTGACAATATCTTCCCAGATTATGTGGTTCGCTGCCTCTTTCATCCTCTTAACATCTGTCTTAGAGTAGTCATATGTTCGCGTGTTTATGTTCACTTCTTTCCCTGCAATAAGATCCCATCGGATGATTTGATGGTCACTTGAGCCAAACAGTTCCCCTACGGTAACGTTTTCAATCATATTTTCCTCTGAAGTAAAAACTAGGTCTAGTATGATTTTGCCTCTGGTGGCTGCTACTACATGTTGAATTAAAAATTTTTCAGTTATGCACTTAACAAAAGGTTTTGACTCTACAAGTGCTTCTGCCATATCCCATTTTATTTCTGGAAAGTTGAAATCCCCCATTAATAATAAATTCCTATCACTTGCCTTTACTATGCTACTAATCAGCTCCTCATCTTCCTCCTTTTGACTTGATGGACATGTATAGCATACTCCAATCACTGTTTTTTCATCCCCACTTTCTATTTCACCCCATACACTTTCATTTTTGTTACCACATGATAAATCCTCTCTGCTAGTTATATAAACAGAATTTATACAGTATAATAAAACACTCCCCCCCCCCCCTTAGCCTTGTCTCCAACTACCCTATCCTTCCTTAACATTGTATATCCCTCTATTTCAAATTCACCATCTGCAATGTCCTCACATGCCCATGATTCTGTTAACCCTATTATATCTGGTTTTTCTTCCTCTACATACAGTTCCAATTTACAATGCTTCTCACATTTGCATAAAAATATTTTAGTTTGCAATTTTGTTGTTTTTCCACTTTTTGTTTTTGCTGCATCATTTTAATGTTTGGTTTTCCACTACTTAATTCCCACTTCTCTGACCTAAACTCTCCCCTTTGACTACATCCTCTATAGCACCCTATTTTAGGCCTATCTTTAGTCTCATTCTTTGTGCGCAACTGTGTTGCCAGGACGGAGGGTGTGTTGACCAAGGTCCATGTGGGATCCAGAGAGGGAACCCTATACTCCACTGCCTTGCGAGGAGGGAGAGTTTGACGAGTACTCCTTATCGTATGTGTCGGTGTGATATTTGTGGCTGTCTTTGAAGTGCCGAGTACCGTGTGGATTTTTCTAAATTTTCTTATTCCTCCTCTTTTTCCTCTTTTGTTTTTTGGCTTCCTTGTCCTTCTATTTTGTGTGGACGAGTTGTTTTTTTGGAGGATGTTGTGTTCCCGCAGATGTTTGAGTATTTTGTTTGTGCATGATGATATTGTGAGTCGTAGCCCTAAGAGATGGGTTCTTGAATATTTTACTCTGGTGACTCTATTTCCTGGGCTATGATAGTGATCTGGTCCTCAGTGGATCTGTGTTGTGTAAATCCTGCTTGCTGGGGAATTAATATGCGTTTTGCTTCCAGGTGCCACATCAGTCTCGTGTTTATCATACGCTCCATCAGTTTACCTACACAGCTCAGTAGACTGATAGGCCTGTATCCATTTGGATCTGTTCTATCTTTTTCTTTCTTTGGTACCGGTATAAGTACAGCATCTTTCCATGCCTGCGGTACAATTCCCCTTTTCCAGCTTTGGTTGAGGACTGATAGTAACTTCCTCTTTGCTGTTTGGCCGAACCCTATCAGCATTTCATTTGTTACTCCATCTTTTCCGGGTGATTTCTTTTTCTTTAAAGTTCTCATGGCCTCATTCATTTCATTCATTGTTAGTTTTGCCATCATGTGCTCCTCTGGTGCCACCTTGATGTTGTCGTGGCTCTTTTGTTCTTCCCTTATGTCTGTATGCCTGTCTGTAGGGACATCAATGTGGTTTGCTCTGGCACAATGTTCTATAAAAGCGTTTGCTGCTTTTTTTCCAGTAAGCATGTTGTCACCCTGCTTGATGGTAATTTGTTTATTTGATGGTATTTCGTCATTCATGGCACTGACTAATCTCCATAGTTTATTCCCTTCTTTATCTAGATTGAGGCTTTCTGGTTTTTTTCCCCAACTGTCTCTTGTTATTTGGTTCAGTGTTCTTTTGTATTTCGCAGTGATGGCATTGAGGGAGATATTTGCTTCAGTAGATTGCTCTCTCTCTGCCGCGTTCCTAGCGTTTGAGACTTCATCATCAGCTTTCTGCAGTTCATGATTCCAATATGGCTTGTAATTTTTCCTTGCCCCTCTTGGGATGGTCTCGGTGGCTACTTGCAGTATTGCTTTGCTTAGGCTTTCCACCATAGGTTTCATATTGTTATTTCGCGTGTTGATAGTTTCACACAGTCCATCTGTCAGCATTGCAAATCTGTCCCAGTCGGCTCGTCTGTAGTTCCAACGTGGCAGCGGTTCTATTTCCTGGGGGCCTACTTCCATATCAATATCTAGCCTAATTGGCCTGTGGTCACTACCTGCCAATTGGTCGAGCACCTGATGATCTATTTTGTGATGAATATCCCCCGTGAAGAAGGTCAATTCTGGAGTGGAGGTGGTATGCCATCTTCTGAAATAGAAGCTAGGACTGGTTCCGGCCTATTGATAAGATAGAGATTTGTGTCTATCTCCCAGTCTACCAGTTCATCCCCTCTGCTGTCTGTGTCTGGATATCCCCATCTCTCAGAGTGACTGTTAAAGTCTCCAACCACTAGGCAGCTGGAGTCCTTGATTTCCATACTCGAGAGCGACAGGTCTTTGTTGGGTGGGCCATACAGGTTGAAGATACAGATTTTCGTTTCTTGTGTCATTATGTTGACTCCTACAATTTCTGCTTGTCCGATGTGATTTACAGATACTTCGTTACTTGGTATGCAATTACGTGTCAGTATTAGAAAACATCCTTTCTGACTTCTATCAAGTCGGAAGGTCTGGTCTCCTCTGATTGAAAATCTGTGGTTGTTGTTGAGGTGCGTTTCTTGGATGCATGCACGTCTATCTTACCTTCGTACAGGCGATTTATTAGTAGAGAAACCTTTTTGTTAAGGACTCCCTCCGCATTCCACTGTAGTATTTTAAGGGTCTTGGGTTTTCAGTCAATAGCTCTTGCCCCATCTCATTGTGCCTTGACTCCACAGAACATGGGTGGGTGACCACCGGTAGCATCAGGTGTGCCCCTTCGAGGCGTGGGGCCCGGCACTGTCTCTGCCTGGTGGAACTCCGCAGGATGAGCACCATACTTTCTTCTTTTAAATTGTGACGTCATCATACAGCGATTTACGTTGCACTGTTTCGTTAGGCCTGTGGCCCAGTGCATCCGATTGCAAGAGGCGTGTCTGTAAGGTTGCCCCCCCCCCCCTTAGCCGTTGGCTTTCCCCAGCCCATCTACATTCTATTTCATCCTCTAAAAACATATGCATTAGAGTAGTCGTTTGTTTGCGTGTTTATGTTTATATCTTTCCCTGCTATAAGATCCCAACGGATAATTTGATGGTCACTTGAGCCAAACAGTTCCCCAACGGTAACGTTTTCAATCATATTTTTCTCTGTAGTAAAAACTAAGTCGAGTGTGTTTTTTTCCTCTGGTGGCTGCTTCTACATGTTGAATTAAAAAACTTTCATTTATGCACTTAACAAAAGGTTTTGACTCTACAAGTGCAGTGGTTAGCGCGCTGGCTTCGCATCTGAGTGGTCTTGGGTTCATTCCCCAGTTGAGGCGGTAATGTTTTTTTCAGATCGCAATGGCTCCCGGGTCGACCCAGCCTTAAATGGGTACCGGTTCAGTCCGGGAAGTAAAAACGGCGAGGGAGAGGAGATAGCTACCGCCCTCAAATAGCCGAGCCTTTGAAATGTGAGATCGTTAACACCTCACACCCCTACGGCAGTAATGCTATGGGATACTTTACTTTACTTTTACTTTTACCTTAACCTTGTCTCCAACTACCCTATCTTTCCTTAATATTGTATATCCCTCTATTTTAAGTTCACTATCTGCAAATTAAGTATCATAGCAAAAGTACAGCTACAAATAAAGTAGATACCTGACATGAATTAAATTATGGACAATTATATGCTGAGGCTAACAAAATATGCAACATATTACACATGGAAATGGAAACTACATCTTTCCAAAGCCCTTAACAGTTCAAATTAAATGTCAAAATATATAAAAATTTATCAAATAAATATGTGTAATACTAATTGAATGTGTTAGATTAAACAGAAAATAGCTAAGGATGACAAGTTTATAATGTAATGTAAAAAATTGGCCCACATAATGTATATATTTACATCTCTGAAGGGACGATGAAACAGATATATTAATTTGGGACAAGCTGAATGACAAATTCAAATATATTTTATTTTTAGTGAATGAATTTTTATATTCATTGTGCTTTCCATAGACTCTAGGTTAATAATTTAAAAGTTTAGAAAGGCATCATTTCCGATTTCTACATACAATTGGGTATTGAAGCACATTTGGATGGAAATCAACACATCAAAGACCCAGTTGATGACAACAAAGTAACGAGGAAATTATAGAAGACAATAAGTTAAATGAAAGTAAATTAGAGACAATAAAACAGTTTAAGTATCTGGGATATTTAATTGGAGAGAATGGAACAAAAGCAGAACAAGGGGGACGGCGTGGCCTAGTGGTTAAGTGACACGGCTCACAACCAGAAGGTGCTGGGTTCGATCCCCATCACAGCACCGGTCGTTACCCCGGGGAAGCAAACCCTAAGAAAATGCAGGAGGAAGCAGACCCTTACATAAAATGCATGCTGAAGTCGGATGCACTGGGCCGACAGGCGCAAAATAAAAACGCAGTGCAACGCACACCGCCTTGGGGATTAGAGAAATAACGCGAACGCAAAAACAAAACAAAAAAACAAAACAAAAGCAGAACTAAGAGCAAGGGTCAGGCAAACTAATACATTTCTCAAAATACAGAGGCCAATAGGGAAAGATAAGAATGTATAGCTAAGAGCTAAGATACATTTAATGCAGACATTGATTCAACCTCTTAAACATTTGAAAAATGAACAATAAATGCTGAAATAGAATACAATATATTTCAGCAATAGAAATTAGATGCTTCTGCCCAATTCTTTGTGCAGCATACAAGAGGATCATATCTTGAATGTCAAAATATGAAATGCAGTCCATCAAAATGTCTAACCATATGTTAGACTCACTCCATGACCACGAGATATGTCCGCAAACCAGGCGAACAACATCTCCGTGACATTACCAGGCTTGTCCCCTGGTTAAATACACTTCTGCTTCGATATCTACCTCTGTACGCTATCAGCCATACCAATGGATGCAGAAGAGATGCAGACTATCGGACATTGCACACCTGCCCCACTGTGTCAACATCCCAGGTGGCGGGGAATGCTAGGCGTACCATCCCTTCATAGAAGCCACGAAAATAAAGGGAGCAAAGAGATACTCCACTCACATGCAAATGCTACGTTTCTGGCAGGACGTGACGATCCTGGGGTACAAACACACTGGACTGCCTCTCTTCCGGGTAAACCAGTCCATATCATATATCATCTCATATATCATCTCATATATCATCACCGCACCCTATAGACACGAGTAGTGAAGACTCGTTAGTCTGGTAAGACAACTTCCATAAGAGAGACACCTCTGATCATAAACAACTGCTGCCTTGCAGATAGGCTGGGGACTGCCAAAGGCTAAGGAGGGCATCCCTACAGAAACGCCTGTTGAAATCGGATGCACGGGGCCGCAAGCCTAACAAAACAGTGCAACGTAAATCGCAGTATGATGACAGTACAACCTATCAGAAAAACGTATGGCGCTCATCCTGCGGAGTCCCGCCAGGCAGCGATAATGCCGGGCCTCACGCCTCGAAGGGGCCCACCTTTGACTACTGGTGGTCACCCACCCATGTGTCGTGGAGTCAAGGCACATGGCTATGGGGCAACTTTTATTGACCAAAAACTCAAGACCCTCAAAATACTACAGTGGAATGCGGAGGGTGTCGTTAATAAAAAGCTTTCCCTAACACATCACCTGCATGAAGGTAAGATTGACGTGGCATGTATCCAGGAAACGCACCTCAACAAAAACCATAAATTCTCAATCAGAGGATACCAGACCTTCCGTTTCGATAGAGAAGGTCACAAAGGAGGGGTCCTGATACTGACCCGAAACTGCATACCGAGTAGCGCGGTATCTGTCAATCACACCGGACAAGCAGAAATTGTAGGAGTTGACATAATGGCTCAAGAGACGAAGCTCCGCATTTTCAATCTGTACGGACCACCAAATAAATCCCTATCGCTCTCGAGTATGGACGTCAAAGACTCCAACTGCAAAATAGTTGGAGACTTCAACAGCCACTCGGAGAGATGGGGATACTCGGACACAGACAGCAGAGGTGACGAAGTGGAAGATTGGGAGATAGACACAAATCTCTCCCTAATCAATAGGCCGGAGGATAGCCCTAGTTTCTATTCTAGAACATGGCATACCACCTCGACTCCAGATTTGGCCTTCTCCACACAGGACATACACCATAAAATAGACCACCAGGTGCTAAAGCAACTGGCAGGTAGCGACCACAGGCCGATCAGGCTAGACATTGATATGGAAGTAGGCCCACAGGAAACAAAACCGCTCCCACGTTGGAATTACAAACGAGCCGACTGGGACAGATTTGCAATCCTGACAGACGGGCTGTGTGAAACCATCAACACACGAAACAACAAAATGAAGCCAATGGTGGAAAGCCTAAGCAAGGCAATAATGCAAGCCGCCACTGAAACCATCCCAAGAGGGGCTAGGAAAAACTATAAGCCCTATTGGAATGATGAGTTGCAGAAAGCGGAAGATGTAGTAACACATGCTAGGAACATGGCAGAGCGAGAACAATCTATGGAGACAAACATCGCCCTCAAAGCCGCCACGGCGAAATACAAATACACTCTCAAGCAAACAGCAAGAGAGAGCTGGAAAAACAAAACGGAAAGCCTAAACCTGGACAAAGAAGGGAACAAGCTATGGAAGCTAGTCAGAGCCATAAATGACGAAACCCCGTCAAACAAACAAATTACCATCAAGCAGGGCGAAAACTTGCTCACTGGTAAAAAAGCTGCAAACGCTTTTGTAGAACACTATGCCAGAGCAAACCACATCGAGGTCCCTGCAGATATGCATACAGACATTAGTGAAGAGCAAAAGGGGCACGACAACATCAGTACGGCACCTGAAGAGCATATGATGGCCAAATTAACAATGAGCGAAATGGAAGAGGCCATGAGAACATTAAAGAAAAGGAAATCTCCCGGAAAAGATGGGATAACAAACGAAATGCTAATGGGGCTGGGCCAAACAGCGAAGAGGAAGCTGCTATATGAACCAAAGCTGGGAAAGGGGAATTGTACCCCAGGCATGGAAAGACGCAGTACTGGTACCAGTACCAAAAAAAGGAAAGGACAAAACAGATCCAAATGGATACAGGCCTATCAGCCTACTGAGCTGTGTCGACAAACTGATGGAACGTATGATAAACACCAGACTGGTGTGGCATCTGGAAGAAAAACGAATACTAATTCCACAGCAAGCCGGCTTTAGACAGCACAGATCCACTGAGAACCAGGTCATCCTCATAGCCCAGGAAATAGAAGATGCCTACCAGGCACAGAAACACACAGTAGCGGTTTGGGTGGACCTGGAAAAGGCATTTGACAAAGTCTGAAAAGATGGACTTAGAGTCAAACTAAGAAGAAGTGATGTCTGTGGGAAAATGTACAAGTGGATCAACCACTACCTCAAAAACAGAACGGCCAGAGTCCAAGTACAAGGGCAGATGAGCAGAAAGGTGACACTCGAGCAGGGAGTACCCCAAGAGGGAGTACTGTCACCCACACTCTTCCTGGTGTATATAAACGACATTACAGAGAATATACCAAGAAGAGTCCATATCTCAATGTTTGCAGACGATCTGGCTATGGGGACCTCTGAAAAAAATCTCACCATAGCAAGAAATCGGATGCAGCAGGCCCTAACATCGCTGGAAGAGTGGGCGAACTCATGGCTGGTCAAAATAAACGAGGAGAAAACCACATGCACAATATTCTCGCTTTCAATCAAACCCCAAAATACCAAGTTAAGTTTAAATGGCAAATTCCTGCAGCCAAACGACAACCCAAACTATCTAGGAGTCACATTTGATCGGCGCATGACATGGAAAAGTCAGATCGAGAGAAACCGAATGAGAGCCAGAGAAAGAATGGCAATCATGAGGAAACTTGCTGGCACAAGCTGGGGAGCAGACGAAAGCATACTAAAGAAACTGTACACTGGAATAGTGAGACCAGTTCTCGAGTATGGCATTGCGGCATGGACAACAGCAGCAAAGGCGAACTTCGATAAAGTTTGCAAACTTCAAAACCAAGCCATGAGAGTTATAACAGGAGGCATGATGTCAACGCCAATTGTAGAACTTGAAAAGATTACAAAACTGCAATCCATGACCGATAGAAGAGACTGCAGAGCCCAGCTGCAGTCAGAGAAACTCCGAAGACTGACCGACCATTCAATGCACCAGAGACTAAACAATTTGGGAAATGGGAAACTAAAGCGGAGAAACTTTGCAGAAATAGCCAAAGCAAAGATGCACGAAGATCCCATAAACGCACTAACAACACCAAAACCCATCACTACTGTACGAAAACCTACCTGGAGGCAGGATATATTTCCAGAGGTAGTAGAAAATATACCAGATATTGGAAACAAAAACTGCCAGACTGAAAAAGAAAGGAGAGATACTACCCTAAGCTTTATATCGAAAAACTACCCAAGCATGGACTGGACCCATGCATACACCGACGGTTCTGTAACAAACACTACACAGAACGGAGGGGCAGGAGCATTCCTGAACCTACCAAATGGCAGAAAAATAACACTGTCATTCGCTACTGGTAAGTACACAAGCAATTTCAGAGCGGAGGCAGAGGCACTGAGGGCGGCAGTGGAAGAAATGGTGACACATAAAGAAAATGAAAGCCATATAGTCCTGCTTACATATGCTCTCGCAGTAGTCACAGCGCTAAAAAGCCAGAAAAACACTGAGCTTAATGACTTAAGAGCAGCACTCTGCAAACTGTGCCAGCAGTCCGCACCAAAAAGGGTAGTGATACAGTGGGTCCCATCACACTGCAACATCCAAGGCAACGAGGAGGCAGACAGACTGGCAAAAGAAGGTGCAAGACTACCACAAACAGATACTAGTATGACGTACGAAGAGTAAAAACGGCTTATCAAAGCCAGATACATGACCAAATGGGAAACCGAACATACTGGTTACACCAAAAACGATGCCTATTACCAGTTGAACAGAAGAGAGCAGGTCGTTGTCTTCAGACTTCGCACTGGCCACAATAGACTGAGGTACCACCTATTCAACAAATTGAAGATAGGTGGTACCGACGAATGCCCGTGCGGTACCGGTAAAATGACCGCTGAACATCTGCTGCAGAACTGCCCGACATGCGAGGATCAGAGAGAGCAGATGTGGCCATCACCAGTGGAACTGCAAGACAAGCTCAATGGCAGTGTCGACAGCCTCAGGATGACCCCCGCTTTTTTCGAAAAAATAATGGTTACTGTCTGACTGCGTACGAAGAAGAAGAAGAAGAAGAAGAAGAAGAAGAAGAAGAAGAAGAAGAAGAAGAAGAAGAAGAAGAATGTCAAAATATGAAATGCAGTCCATCAAAATGTCTAACCATATATTGTAGAAACAAGCAAACTCCAATGATTGGACCATGTGAGCAGATGAAAAGGACCAAGAAAGATATGAAAACCCCAAGGTGCACTGAACAGACAGTGTTAAAATGTGGGAGAGGAAAAACTGGAGACAGCAACAATGGCAAGATACAGACTGTGGTAGAAACACACAATTTATAATACATTGAGATGTTATGTTCCCCAACTGTCTAGATTTTAGGGAAAGATGAGAGAAGAAGAAGAAATAATAGAAAATAAATGGCACAGGTTTGTGCACTTTATTCAGAGAAATAAGTAAAGGAGAATGTTTTCTTCCATTTACAGCCTTCATTTTGTTCTCCACAAGCAATTATTGCAAATATGTGCACTTGCATGAGAAAGCCACCAACATCTTCGGCAAGTTCTACTGTAATGTAAGAATCTGATTTTCATCTTACCTAAAATGAATCTTTTCTTTCTCATTGAACTGATAATATAAAACTGCAGTGATATATATATATATATATATATATATATATATATATATATATATATATATATGTATATATATATATATATATATATATATATATATATATATCATCATCATCATCATCATGTAGCATGTCCTTTATAGAACGTCGCTCCCATCACAGTCTATCTGAAAGAAACTCGGTCTCGTGCCAAAACACCAGCCTCCGCCACTGTCATACTCAGGCATTCCTGGATATCTTGGTGCCATCGTCTTCTTGGTCTACCCCTTCCTCTCAAGACCATTGTGTCTCTTGATGTGACCAAAGTATTTACATTTTCTAGCCAAAATGGAATTGATAGACCAGTTCTCCTCTATGCTCAACTCTTGCCGAATGTCTGCATTTGTTCTTTTCTCTGTCCAGGGTATTCTGAGGATCTTTCTGTAACATTTTGACTCGAAGGATTCGATTCTTTGTCTAGAAGTTTTGGTAATCGTCCATGCTTCACAACCAAAAGCTGCCAAGGAAAAAACACAGGCTCTCAAGACTTTTACTTTTATCATTTTGTTGGTGCCCTGCCATAATTTCTTCAGGCTGTTCAGTCTCTGCATTGCCATAGCTAGTCTTCTTCTGATTTCTATCGAGCAGTCACCATTTTTGTCAATTCTGGAGCCCAGATATTCAAAATGTGTGACCTGATCTATTTTCTCACCACCCACTGTAAATTTATGCTGACATTGTGTTTTATCGGTGGTTATTATCTTTGTTTTGTTTATGTTTATGAACAGATTTTGATTTTTACTATGTCCATTAACGGCTGAAAGTAGCTGCTCTAGCCCTTCTGCACTTCTTGATAGTATTACTGTGTCATCTGCGTATCGTAACTCTGGAATCTCGTATCCCCCAATCGTAAATGGGTCGAAACATTCAATGTTCTCATCTTCTCGAACATTTCTCATTATACATTCTGCATATATGTTTTACAGATAAGGTGAGAGGATATATCCTTGTCGGACTCCCTTTTGTACTGTAAACCAATCTGATGTTGTAACTGAGCGCTTTGTGCTATCTCCATACATGGTTCTGCAGTACTCTCTCCATCTATTCAGTATGTCTTTTTTTATATCTTTGGTTATATATATATACACACACACACACACACACATATATATATATATATATATATATATATATATATATATCATCATCATCATGTAGCATGTCCTTTGTAGAACGTCGCTCCCATCACAGTCTGTCTGAAAGAAACTTGTTCCCTTGCCAAAACACCAGCCTCCGACACAGTCATACTCAGGCATTCCTGGATATCTTGGTGCCATCGTCTTCTTGGTCTACCTCTTCCTCTTTTGCCTGGCACCATACCTTTCATCACCGTTCTCTCAAGACCATTGTGTCTCTTGATGTGACCAAAGTACTTGCATTTTCTAGTTCTACAGTACTCTGTCCATCTGTTCAGTATGTCTTTGGTTTCTGTTAATATGTTATTCTCTTTGTCATTTATGACATGTGGAACCAGACAGAACTCCCTTGTCAGTGTTCTTATTATTAAATGCATCTCTCTCTCTGCCTGTTGTTGTAGGTTTTCTATATCCTTACACGTTTCTACTATGTATCTTCTTTTATCTTTTCTTATTTCTCTTCTAACTTTTCTTGCGCAGTTTTTATATGCTGTGTTGGTCCCCTTACTTCTCATTTGTTTTTATTGTTGCCTTTCTGCAATGAGTTTCTGTGTTTTCTCTGTTATATAGCTCTGTGTCTTGTTCGACATCTTGGGAATCATTTCTTTCGCTGTCGAGATCAAAATATCCCTTGCGTACGATATCAACTCCTCAGATGTCATCTCTTCCTATACCGCAAGTAACGGCTCAAATTTGTTTTCTACTTTGATGTTGTATTCAGTAGGTATTGCTGATACATCGAAGCGTATTGGCTGGTAACCTTTGTTGATCCTACGTAGTCTTGTTTGGAAAACTGCAAACAGTAATTCATGGGTCCGTATCGCAGTCTGCTCCTGGTAGCGTTTTTGTTGCCAGCACATTTGATCTCCAACTTTGTTGCACTAGGATGTAATCTATTTGGTTTCTGCTGTTACCATCAGGGAGGTCCACGTGTATAGTCTACGTGGATGTTGTTTGAAGAAGGTGTTGGTAATGGAGAGGTTGTTTTCCGTGCAGAATTCAACTAGTTTTTCTCCTCGCTCATTTCTATGTCCCAAACCGAAAGGTCCTCGAACACTTCTCTCCTCTTCAGCTCTTTCCTCTCCGACTTTTGCATTTAATATATATATGTAGAACTGCAGTGATAATTTCCTGTTGTTAGTTTCATGTTCCAACATTTTCATAAAGTCTCACTTTCTGCACCTGTGTAATGTTTTCATCAAAGCTTCTCATTTGTTGTTGACATGGTGATTCAGATTTTTCTTATTTGTTTACCATTTATGCTAGGGGAGGAAAACTAATGTCTAATCGTTCAAAATATACTCATCAGACATGTTAAGGTCGGGCAAAATATCCTAGCCAAGACCCTCACCTTGGCTTCCTCGTAGCCCTCCCTAAAAACATGCTGTTTTCATGGCAGCCTGGCTAACAAAGTGAGGGATCGATATGATCCCCATAGTAGTGAGTGACACACAGATGAAGCAAAGCATATCACAACCGCCTGGAGGACCCTGGTCCACGTTCATCAGCATGCTCGGGAAGTGAGGAAAGCTACTGCAACCCACCACTAAGCATCCTTTTCAGGGCGCAGAAAAGAATAAACCTACTTACTATGGCCATCCGAAACCATTTATGCTATAAATAAAAAAGTACAGTAAGATAATAATCTGACCTTTATCAGCTCATTTTGCAATAAATTCTAACATTTCTCTGTTTATAAATCAACAATAATTCTTTTCAAAGCTACTAATGAAATAGCATTTGGTACACCTTTGACATTGAGTTTTGCTTGGCCAAATGATATACTTATCAGAAATAATAAAAATATATTACATATATTGAAACTAAATTATTCATTTTAAATATAAAAGATGACATTAGGTGATGTGAAAATTGCTCATTACTTTTTTTAAAAGCTGCACCTTTTCCTTTAGCAAATAAAATAGGTACAAAAACATTACGATGTTCATTCTATGGTCAAAATAGTAAATGTGACAATTTCTGTAAGTTCCAAGTGCTTGTTACAATTAATATGTATATTACATTTTCAATTGTTACAATTTTCTCAGGCTGTTCATACCATGAGAGAGGAAAAAGCATGAATGATTCTTTCTAAGAGTAGTAGAATTAAAGTCACAGTTGTTATACCAAAGTATCGGATATTAATGATAGGGTTTATGTGTGCTCTTATAGTTAATATTGTTTATCAGAGTGCATATATAATTGTATATATATATATAAATATATATGTTTATTTCTGTGGCTTCTCACAGAACGAATGATCGATCAAGGTTGACCACTATTTATCTGCTTTATTGACTTCAAGAAAACCTTTAAGTGAGTCCCCTTCACCAAACTTTATCAGATGCTGCAACAAATAGGTGTAGAAAAAAACACTCATTAAGTTAATCCATAACCTGTAATGAAAATAAAGAGGTGATTATTTCAATCACAGAAGGTCTCGCAGATTCAGTTTCCATTAGACAGCTTGCTTTCATTGAATCTCTGTAACGCATATTCTGAGATGATGATGGACAAGGTTATGTGAAGTTGTAATACTCGCAAAGACTTTTCATTGATACCAGGCTGGGAATCTCTGGAATAAATACCAATAAATAGATTTGATCTAGATTTAAAATACTGTTGAGCTTTGTTGATGAGGTTTTTCCTAGTACTTGTAACTGATTTCACAAAGGTTTGCAGAAACAATTTCAGGTTATAGTTGTGTATGTCTCATACATTTTAATCAGACTATAGACTTAAGGCAAACATTTGTCTGATTTTAGTATTCAGGATGTTAATTAAAATATTTACATGGTATCTGTGGTTGTTTATTGTATCCATGGAGATTAGTATTTTTCCTTGTTTGACTTGTGAGACTTGTTAACAGGAAGCTATATGTGAAATCAAACTCTATCAAAGCTGCCAAAGATTACTACTGGGAAGCAGAGAACTATTCCAGACATCTTGATAACACATTAATGGTATGTTTGAGGTTTTATTAACAAATACAGTTGTAACATAAGTATTATTATCAAATGTAAACACTTTTTTTCTGCAACAAAAATGCAATCAATATCACTAAGGGCTATTTGTTTTGTATAGGTAAAGAATAAGTAACATAATTTATTTCTTAGACAGGACTCAGAAGTAAAGCATGGAGCATTTGAAATGAGGAACAAGAATTGCAAATTATTTTAAGAAACTCATGATCATTGTTACGTGCCATACAATGAGACATGCATGGTAATTTTCTTTCACAACCACCTGTCCGTTAACAAACAGCTTGCTATGTCCTTCCCAAGTCGTTTCTTAGCTTTTTTTCTACCTCTTATCCTTGATTATTCCTGTATTCATAACATATTTCAGGTGGTCTTTCCTTAGTATGTGTTGAGCAAAATTTTGTCTATCTTCTTGTTCTAGTTGACAGAGGCTTTTAAAAATTGTTTTCTTGTAAAATATGTTATTCAGATTTCTTCTTAATCCAAGGTACTTGCAGTTATCTTCTCATGAACCATTTTTTGATGCTGCAAGTAATTCATTGTCCAGGACCAATATTGTTCTACATTATACTTAAAGATTCTCTCTCCTTTACATTGTCAAGAACTTTGTAAGTTTCTTGTTTTATTAAAGCCTCCACAAGCAAGTGCCAATCTGTTCTTTGTTTCTGTTATACATCTTCCAAGGTCGAAGTGACAGCAGTAAATGTGCTTACAGCAGCTAGCGATTCACAGCTAGCTGCTTGAATCGGGGTCAGTTAATCAGAACTTACCAAGACGCTATTTTGCCTTCAAGTGTTGGTCCTGGAAACAGACTGCACCCATTTCGCCTGACTGAGAAAATAGGGACCAAAGAGAGAAGACAAACCAGGTTCCCAAAATGACATGCTGAAACCGGATGTGTCAGGTCAAAAGGTGTAGATATTGCAGCCACACTGTAAACTACAACACAATGTAACAAAACATCCTTTTCAGGATGAATGCTGAAAAAGAAGATATATCTTTAATTGTCTGCTATGGTGTTTGCATCGCATCTAAATGCTATTGTTTGTTTCAATATTTTTCTCTCCAATCTCACATTTAACGAGTACTCTTCCTTTTAATTTAAATATTGTTTTGTTTTGAGATATTTAACTTATCTGTTTATTGTGCCAACCAGTATACACAAATGCTGTTCATTTTCTGCCATTTTTAAAAATTGTTTTTGGCGGCTCATCGTCCTTTCTTCTTACCCTCAGTTCACTCCCTTCAGGTTCCTTGTGACTGCTTCACCAAGTAAATAAAATATGTCTGGTGAATTGACACATCCTTATCTTACTACTTAAAAAAAAATAATTGTTGGATTTGATTGATATCATTATTCATTCAAACTAGCCATTTGTAATCAATTTACATTTTGTATGTATCTTTGTCTTTTCTATCTGTGTTTAGTTCACTAAATATTGTGTATCATATCTTCATGTTGAACTCTGCAGCAAGCCTGTGTGTTAATAATAAATAAAGCATACAAACATATATTTTTGCACATCAAGAGACATTTGAATTTATATATAAGGCAATCAACAACTCTAAAAGTTACATGTTTTATCAACAATGTACTTTGTTTGTACCAAATACATATTTACTACTTTTAATTTGTTGCTGTTCTCAGGACAATGCAACTGCAATAATCACCTGATATCTATTCATATATTTGGGCCATTGTCTTGAGCTCTGGTAGGACCTATCCTAGCTTGGGTCCCCTGCACGAAGAAAATACATGGGTTGGTTTAGTAGTTGAGCTGTTCCACATTCTGTGCTTTCAGGCATTGTACTTTCATTGAGCCTAGGTATTTATTTTCAGCTCAGTGGTGTGAGCACCTTGTGTGATGGTAGTTAGTGAGCAAGACAGATGGGCCCAGTGCAATTGCCACACAGGAGATGGCATCAATGTTGAAATTTCTCAGAAACTTTTGATTAGTCTTTGTAGTGTTACTTCTGCCCTTCAGATGACCACTTGCCTGTTCTGATCTCACTGTAGAGCAGCTACTTTAGGAGACGTTTATCAGACATGGGAACAACATGTCAAGTCCATCTGATATAGGCTCTCTGCAGCAGCTTAGAAATACTCGACTTTCTTACCTTATTAAAGCTGCTTACTTTATCCTGCCAACTGATCCTAAGCAGACAGTTGAGACAGCTCATGTAGAAATGGTTGAGTTTCCTGACATGTTTCTTATAGACTGGCCATGCTTTGATAAATTTTGGTTTTCATTGAAACACTGATTCCTTGTCAGTCCCGAACATTTGCTAGTGGTCCTCCAACTTGCCTTGGCAGTTCTGTTGTGGACCTCAGAGTCAATATTTGCTTCTACGGTGAATGCACTACCAAGGTAAGTAAAGTTATCAGTTACATGTAGATGTTAACCATGTACAAAGATATTTGGTTTGTGGAAAGGCTTATCAAAATTCTGCATAATTTTTCCAGTGATGGACAGGAGATTATCATAAGATTAACAATTGCTGTTGCTCTTGTACATGCGAGCAAAGGTGACATCTTTCAGTCCCTGCTTTATTTCTGTCATCAACAATTGAGCAAAATAGATATATTAGAGTGAGAGGCAGCTTGTAGGTCTCCTACTTTGCAAACTTCAGCTCAATCCTATCTGGCCCAAAAGCCTTGTCTCTGGATATTAGACTGATTGCTTTCTTTTCTTCATGTGCATTGGGTGGGTTGACAAGTGTACAGTCGGTTGGAACTTGTGGCATGATTACTTGTTCACTGATGGTTGAGGGATAATGTAGAGTAACATAGAAGTGATCTGTACCAGCGCTCCAGTATCTGGTCCTTGTGTTGTAGGGAATCAGCACAAAGCACTTGAGATGTGTGATACAATTGAATCCCATACACTGTCTTCATGGCATCATAAAACAACTTTGATTCATTTATGTCTGCTTATATTAGCATTTCATCCGCTTTGTTGCTGAGCCAGGCATGTTGCATCTTCCTGAATTTATTTTCATAAGTTTTGTGCATATTGACAAAGGCTGCCTTTTTGGATGCCGAGGGGGGATACTTTTGTGGGATCTGTACAAGCAATGTTTCTCAGCCAACAAGGACTGAATCTATTCATCATTCTCATCAAATCTGTCAGGGTTCTTGCGTGCTGTATGTCCCAGATTCTTTGAAGTAGTATTAGATTGTCCAATATCTTTCAAAGTGATCCATTTTTCCTGTACTGTAGTCAGGCAAAACTGTTCGTCCTTGAGCTTGCAATCCAGATGCTTTAAAAAACTATATACAAGTGCTGTGCCATTTAATTTTGAAATGTTGAGTTGCATCACAGGTTTCTGACCCTGATATTGTTGTTTGGCTCTACATGGAAGTAGAACTTTGACATGATCAGTCTGTCTAACATTTGATATCCGAGGCCAGACAAATGGAACACTTTCTACGGAACTAAACAACACCTTACAAACACTTTCAGATACCATTATATGGCATTGGGCCAATGAACAGGAACCTTTATCACTCTCATATCTCATCTATCACTCCTTCTAACATAGTTAATAAGGTGCTGTTGTTTAGAGCAAAGAGGTGTTTTGTTGCGAGTGGAAAGGCAAAACATTGTGTTATTTATAGATAGGTTGTCAGTGACACATATACCAAGCAACAGGAGCCATTGCTATAGCTATAGCTGAGAGGTAAGGCGCTCATTGCTTAATAAATGAACAAATGAAAACACTATAAGGTAGGGTGTTTGAATAATTCAGAAGTCCCATGTGCATGCTGTGCACATAAAAGAACCCTTGAGAGTTGAAAATTGATAACAGCAAGCTGTTAGCCTCTGTCAGGGCAATAAAATGAAATTCCCATCCAATTCGTTACTTATCCAGGCCAAGTTAGTTTGAGAGCAAACCTGAGAAAATAATTCTGCATCCGGTACTACCTCAAGTCATCTCTACTAACACATCTTGCCACTGGATAAATCTATCTCAGGACTAGAGAGTATTGTTGATGATAATGCAAATCTGTCTCTCTTGAATGCAATTAAAGTGCAAGTCACAGTGTTAGACCTTAGAAGATGTGCATCATCACTTGCAATGGACAAATAGTATCTGATCAAAGGCAAGAATTCCCTCCCAGGACTCATGGTTGGTCCCGACTCAAGCATTAAAGTCACCAAGAATGATGAGTTTCTAGTACTTTAAAACTACTGAGATGATAACGATTACTTCCTCATAGAGCTTTTCCTTCACATTTACTGAGTTGGTCATTTTTTGGGCATAGATGTTGGTCAGTACAGCATTTTTCTAGTTTCCCAGGAAAAGATGTAGAGTCATAATATGATTTTTGGCATCTTTTGAGAAAACTGCACTACTCATATCCTTTACTGACAAGAAAATAACAGATAAAAGAATGCATATGAAGCGATGGGATGAGTACTTTTCTGAACTTTAATCATATGACAATATAGTCACTGTACAGTCCTTGACACTGTCAAAAGCTATCTCAGTACAGACAAGTTGGACATCAAACCATCTGTAGAAAATCTGAATAAAGCTATTGACAAATTGGCCCCGGGCAAAGCACCAGACAGCAATGGGATCTCCCATGATTTTATCAAGTGCTGCAAGAGTACACTCTTGCAACTGCTGTATACAATATTTTGCCAGTGCTGGAAAGAGGCCATTATACCTCAAAATATGAGAGATGCACAGATTGTAACATTGTACAAAAAATAAATACGATAGAAGTGACTGTAACAACTATCAAAGTGTATCCCTGTTCAGTGTTTTAGGCAAATGCTTCACCAGAGTAATCTTAATACGACTAAAAAAATTGGCTGAGCATGTGTATCTGAAGTCACAATGTGAATTCAGGTCTAGAAGATCAACGATCAACACATTTTCTCTCTTTGACAACTTCAAGAAAAGTCATGTGAGAAGAAATAGTCCTTTTTATATTGGCCAGACAAAGGCATTTGATTTGGTTAGTTGGGATGAACTCTTCATCTTCAATAAAACAAGATTCCCAAGTAAACTGCTACAACTAATAATATCGTTCTATAAAGGCATGAAAGGAGCATTACAATCTTATGGTAGCATATCACAACCATTTGGTATTCGAAGTGGTGTTAAGCTAGGTTGCGTTCTGGCCGTGACACTGTTTGGAATCATCTTTGTTCTGATACTGAAGCAGACATTTGGTAAAGCAAATGAAGGAATCTGTCACTGCACTAGGTCGGGTGGTCAGCAGTTTAACCTTACAAGACCCAGGGCCAAATAAAGATCAGGTAGATCACCATCAGGGACTTGCTTTTTGCTGATGATACTGTAATTGTAACCCACAGTCTGTAGGAACTTTAGAGGTTAATAAATAGCTTCTCCCAGGCTTTGCAAAGATTTTGGTCTCACAATAAGTCTCAGGAAAACAAATGAGCTGGGACAGGAAGTAGACAGCACCAAGGCATCTTAGAATTAATAATTATGAACTGGCAGCTACACCAATTCACATACTTGGGATTCCTCATTGGCAACAAGCAGTCTTTAAACCCAGCAAAAAGACAGTCACATTGACAAAAGCTGCTGCTACATTTGTTTGCCTCACAATGCATGTTTGGGAAAACCAAAACCTGACAATTAAAACCAAAGCCGTGGTGTACAATGCATGTGTCGTCAACAGGCTCCTAAATGGAAGTGAGACTTTGACAACTATACCAAACAAGAGCAAAAGCTTAACACCTTCCATCTACGGCGCCTGCAATCCATTGTTGGAATTACATGAAGGGACAGAGTGACAAATGCAGAGGTACACTCTCAAACCAGTCTTCCAAGCATGTACACTTTCCTTAGGCAGTGAAGACTACGATGACTTGGTCATGTTTGTTGCATGGAAGATGGTCACATTCTCAAAGATATTCTCTATGGACAGTTGGCGGATGGCAAGAGAACAGTCAGCCAACCACAATAAGGTTCAAAGATGTGTGTAAGAATAATGATATAAAGGCCCTGGACATGAGTCTGACATCCTGAAAAAACAAAGCTGCAGACCAATCAAAGTGGTGAATGGCCACTTCACGCTTGGTGAAGAGAAGCTCTTGGAACACAGACAAGTGAAACGACAATGCTGCAGACCAATCAAAGTGGTGAATGGCCACTTCACGCTTGGTGAAGAGAAGCTCTTGGAACACAGACAAGTGAAACGACAATGCTGCAGACCAATCAAAGTGGTGAATGGCCACTTCCCGCTTGGTGAAGAGAAGCTCTTGGAACACAGACAAGTGAAACGACAATGCTGCAGACCAATCAAAGTGGTGAATGGCCACTTCACGCTTGGTGAAGAGAAGCTCTTGGAACACAGACAAGTGAAACGACAACGCTGCAAGGAGAAAGAAAACAAGAAAAACTAAGTATTTATTTTTGTTGCTTGCCACTCCAAGTCATATCATCATATAGTAGTCATCACTTAAAGGGGCTTCTATTTGGGAGCTTGACCATATGACGAAGGAGAGGATGGTGAATCAGACAACAGCTTGGTACCATTCAAACAAGCCATCTCCACTACAGCTTCTGTGATCTGGTTCTCACAAGGCCCTCGTGTCTTACTTAGCATTACCATATCCATATTGTAGTGTGTCAGTTCTCTGGCTACCAGCACCATTCTTATTTCTAGTTTTTTGGCCTTAGTACTGTTTTGCAATTTCACATGCTGAAGGCAATAGCCTTTGGTTTTTGTTTTGTTTTTGTTTGAATGCATTGGTGGTATCCCCTCCAGCCACGTTAAGCTGCAACCAGTAAATGGTTTTGTTTGCATAGTCAGCTAATTCTAGTCTTCATGTGCTTAGCTAGATAAGGCCTAGTACCCTGAGGGTTATGTGCCCTCTCCTCCATCCCCAATACCTGGCTACTTTCATCTGGTTTTGTCCACATGTGGTAGCAATATTTCCATATGTGGTCGCTACGCATGCTACAGCTACTTGGAGCTACATCTGAAAGCTTGGTGGCAGGTGAGAACAAAAGGTTTGCAAACCACTTCCAGTAGAAGCACATGTTCCTCTGACAAGTGTTACCACTTTTCCCTACCACCTTACTTAGAGATATAATGTACTTCCTAATTACCATCATCAGCCAAATAACTAAATGCATGAACATCTTTTTCTGTGTTTGTAGCATTTATTTTACTTTGGTTGTAACTGTTATGCATTATATTATAACCTTTGTTGTGGATTTTCTGCTTCCTCCTGGATTTTCTAAGAGTCTGCTTCCTTCTGCATTTTCTAAGGGTTTGCTTCCTTCTGCTTTTTTAAGGGTTTGCTTCCTACAGCATTTTCTAAGGGTTTGCTTCCTCCTGCTTTTTAAGGGTTTGCTTTCTCCAGCATTTTCTAAGGGTTTGCTTCGTACTGCATTTTCTAAGAGTTTGCTTCCTCCAGCATTTTCTAAGGGTTTGCATCCTCCTGCTTTTTTAAGGGTTTGCTTCCTCCAGCATTTTCTAAGGGTTTGCTTCCTCCTGCTTTTTTAAGGGTTTGCTTCCTCCAGCATTTTCTAAGGGTTTGCTTCCTCCAGCATTTTCTAAGGGTTTGTATCCTCCTGCTTTTTTAAGGGTTTGCTTCCTCCAGCATTTTCTAGGGGTTTGCTTCCTCCTGCTTTTTTAAGGGTTTGCTTCCTCCAGCATTTTCTAAGGGTTTGCTTCCTCCAGCATTTTCTAAGGGTTTGCTTCTTACTGTATTTTCTAAAGATTTGCGTCCTCCAGCCTTTTCTAAGGGTTTGCTTCCTGCTGCCTTTTCTAAGGGTTTGCTTCCCCGGGTGTTGTGGATATGAACACCCAAAGTGTGTTTTTTATGCCAATTACTATACACCCTGGAAAGGGTCTTCACTGATAATAGTAGACTGGACAGAGATATAGAAAATAGTATTTAGAAGGTAAACAAGGTGCACAACCAGCTGGCAGGAAAACTGAATCCCCCAAGTGTCACTATGTCCACTAAACAGACCCTGAAAAACATGCTGATCATCCCTACTTCATGCTATAAGTGTCAGTCTTGGCCCCCAATTAGATAGACACAAATGTAAGATCGAGACTTGTGAGATATGCTGTGTACTAAGTGCAGCAGTTAAGACATTTCGCTACAAAATTTGCAACAACACGCTGAGGAATCAGGTGAAGACTACAATGGTTAATTGCTATACTGAGGCACACAAAAATTAAGTGATTTAGACATTTGACAAGGATGCAATATGATCAGCATGCAGTGACTCTGAGTGAAGTGATACTGCGTGGAGGTTTCAGGGTCATTAGCAAGAGGTCGACCCTGGTGACGATGAATAGAGAAATTCAAAGAAACACTTCAACAGTTCATCATGTCTGCAGTGAAAGCTTCACAGATAGCACAAACCAGAAGTCTATACATATCTCCTCTCTGCATTGCTGCAAGGCAAGAGCAGTGGAACAAAAGAAGAAGATTAATTTACACAGCTATACTTTATCATTTTTGAAATGTTCACAATATTTGTATTTAAATTTGTTTATATTTCTTTGTTTTCTTTCCTTAGTAAATTTAGAACTGAAATGAAATTCTGAATTTGTTTCTACTTACAGGAAATAACACTTTCAGAATTAAATACAAACTCTTTAGACAGAGTAAGTAATTAACTAAGTGTTAATTTGTAATTAGTCCGCATAGTACAATGGTTTACAAACTTTTCCAGTTGGCAAACCCTCTGACGGCAATGATAATTTATCCCCCTTTTAATCTTCCTACTGTCTCTGGTTATCCAATTGAAATAAAAAAATGTATGCAAATATTTAAAGTATTCTAATAACAGAAATACCAGTTGGATATTGCATTATTATTTACTCAGACTGCGTGAGGGGGTGGGCGTAGCTAAGCAGTTAGTGGCATTGCTTATAAACCCAACTTGCGTGTATGTGGATTCATTAACCATCAAGCTTGTACCTTGTTGGGCTGAAGAACGGATCAAGATCAAGATATACATTATTTAAGAGCATTAATTTAAAAGGCACTAAAATTAGTTACATTTAGCAATTAATACATCAAAATGTTTTATCACTAAAATTAGTTACATTTAGCAATTAATACATCAAAATGTTTTATCACTAAAATTAGTTACATTTAGCAATTAATACATCAAAATGTTTTATCACTAAATTTAGTTACATTTAGCAATTAATACATCAAAATGTTTTATCACTAAAATTAGTTACATTTAGCAATTAATACATCAAAATGTTTTATCACTAATATTAGTTACATTTGGCAATTAATACATCAAAATGTTTTATCACCTCTTATTAGTTACATTTAGGTATTAATACATCAAAATGTTTTATCACTAAAATTAGTTTCATTTAGCAATTAATACATCATGATGTTTAATCACTAATATTAGTTACATTTAGCAATTAATACATCAAAACATCCTAAAACATCCCAAAACATCCCAAATGGTGTAAAAGTCTCATAGGAGTCCACTACTTCTTTAGATGCAGTAAGTAATGGAAAATATTTGTAATCAATGCCTCTAGATTAGCAATTTGACAATACTGTGAGCAACTGTAAAATTTATGGTCTTTGAACAATTGAGGCCTCTAGACTTGGAGTCCTCAACGGAAAATTCTCAAAGGTAGAAATCGTTGGATTTCAAAGGGGGCATTATACTTCAATTTAATGTGTTAAGTATGACCATTAAAAAAACCCAACTTTTATTCAAGTTTAAAAATTCATCAACATTTTCTAATTGCTATTAAATTTGTAAAACACTATAAAAATACTTCAAATACATGGATATCTACTAATATAGAAAAAACAGATTTGCAATGCTATATGTATATTATTTGGAATAGACCTTTTAAATTAGAGAATCTAGGAAATAGGGAGAATGTCATTATGACACATGATAGAAAGGGTGAATGGGGCAAAAATCGTTTATGACCCATGATCTAGACCAGTGCTTCTCAAACTTTTCAGTGTGACAGACTGGCAGGAATTTATCCACTGCAGCTGGGACAGATGCAAAATTTATTGATTGTTCTTTAATTTGTATTAACATTTTTAAAATGCACTAATAGCTAAAGCTACAAATTTACACAACCTGTGTATGTTTCTGAAACCTGAACTGTTCTGCAGGGCGATGAGAAGCACATTAAAGTCTTCCACATGCACTGCCAGAGATGCATTCTTATGATCCAATGACAAATTCACCTGATTGACAAGCCTCAAGAGCGCACTCCCCATGCTCAACCGTTGCCATTTGGCTCTACTTGGACGTGTGACCCACCATGCCAAGAATGTCAATTCTCACTAGTTTTTAAAGTAGGCAATGGATATTAAGGATGTAAAATAACTTTCTCTATCATGATTCCCCCCCCCCCCCCCCCCCCCTCCTCCCATCCACGCACCACCTGGGTAGGTTAGAAAGACATCATCTTCATTGCATTCACTTCGAATTCAGCCACCTATAATGCTCATGGACGGTTTTTGTTAATGGCTGTTTATAAAAATGTAAATAATTGTCATTTTTATACACCCATTATGGACCAGCCACTGAGAACTTCCAGACTTCTGTTTTGGGAAGCATTGGTATAGTCTAATGGGCTTAAAATGCCGGGAACACCTGCAAATATTGCAGTGCAGTAAAAAAATTTTAATTATATAATTATTTAGATTGTTGGTGAATATCAGGGGGAGAGAAATAAAAGCTGCATGCACTAATAGGCAGTGTGCAGGCTAGGTTACTATTTCAGCCCTGATAGAAAACAAAGCCTATCCATGAGGAGGCTTGAGACTATGTATCCATATTCAGGTATGAGTATTTTTATGTGGTATCTACATTAGTGACTTTGACTATGTTGTGAGCAGCTGCAAATATAATAAAAACTTGAATATAGTTTTCATATTAGAAAATGATATTACATTGAAGCCACTCGACCTTTGCATAAACTATTTACAGTAAGGTGCTCAACTGTAGCTTCTTTAGCAAAATTTGTCTTTGAGATTAAAACCTAATTGACAAATTCTTTCAATGTTTCAGGACCTGTTATTATTTAAAGCCACAACAGCAGCCACCTTACTCGGCATACATGAATGCATCAACATTTTGGAGCTAGCACATGTATGTTAGTCGTCTTCACCAGTATGGGCATTTTGAAAAAGATTTGTTATTAGTAGTGAAATAAATAGAAAATGGTTAAATGGACACTAGCAAATCTTGTAGTTTTGGCAAACTAGATAAAAGAGACAGTAACATTAGTACTGATGCAGCAGCAGGATGCAGCAATAAATCAAATGATTTGTGTATTAGTTTTACAGTGTAATAAATAACACAGGTGATTATTTGGAAGATGGGAAAAATCCTTTTCAGACTACCACAATAAATGAAAGGCTCAAGGTCAGTAAAACAAATGCTAACATTAACCACCTGTCTTTCTCATACCCTAATAACAAGCATGAATGCACTTACATATTTTTATGCAAATATGTAATTTAAAAAGGATACACAAAAATAAAAATAACCTCAAGAGTTAAAAGCAACTAAAAAATAAATTTACTGTATGTAGCTAGAATATTCTTTGAATTAAAAGACTGGATTAATTGTACTGTCTTCTACTGTTTTTACATAAAAACATCACTATACGTTTTTAGTCAGTTTATTACCTGTGTTCTAGTGAATGTCTTTTCTTATGATATAACTTAACGTCTTAACTTAATGTCTTTATACTGGTTTAGAAGACCTTGCAGAGTCTGTATACAACCAGTTTCAATTACATCACCTTGCTCTAAAAGCTATGCGCATCCAATTTATTCTAAAATGCATTAACTGTCCCTGCCTCCACTACCTTCCCTGGCAATGCATTCCAAGCATTCACCACTCTCTGACTAAAAACATATTTCCCTAATATCTAATCTGGACCTTTCTTTAGTCAACTTGTAGTTATGCCCTCTTGTTATTGTGGATGGCTGTATTTAAAAAAAACTTGTTATAGTCTAATTTATCCATTCCTCTGATCATCTTATAAACCTGAATTAGGTTACCACGAATTCTTCTGTCTTCTGTAGGCCAGTTTTTCTGAGTCTTTCCTTATAACTGTAATTCTGGAATCCCACTATCAGCTTTGTCGCTCTTTTTTGTATTCTTTCCATCATATTTATATCCCCTCTATGATAAGGACTCAAGACCTGTACACAGTACTCCAATGTAGGTCTAACTAATCCTTTATACAGTTTGACTATCACTTCCTTGCTCCTTTGTTTAATATTTCTTTTTATCATACCTAACATTGCATTTGCCTTTTTCACTGCTACCTGAACTTGCTCCCTCACATTACCTGTATGGTCTATTATAACCCCTAGGTTATATAGTGGAAGATACAATAATTGTGAAGATATAGGTAGTGCTATTATAATATTCATGATAAAGATAGAGTCATTATAATTGTGTAGACATAGTTGCAGCTACAATAGGTGTGAAGATTAAGCTATATGGGAAAGATCAACAACACATATGAATAGAGAAACAGATCAGATAATTTATGTGATTAAGAATATGAAAAGCTAAAAATGATGAAGACTAAAAATGCAGAACAGAAACAAAGATCAAATAGGTAAGTATTTATCAGAACATTTTTATCAAATAGAATAGGATCAAGATGCTGAGCAGCGCATGAGCTACAGCAGTCAGTGACCCATAGCTGACTGCTAGTGTCAGGGCCAGTGAACCAGAGCTGTCAAGACCCTTCTACACCTCCATGCTGTGATCCTAGATAACAGGCTGCAGCAGGGCAGACTGGCTAAGGAGAAGGGATCGAAGAGGGAAGACTAACCCGGTACTCAAAAATGCTTGCTGAAGTTGGATGTGTCAGACCGAAAGGTGAAAATATCGCAGTCAAGCTACAACACAATGCATTCCATTCTCTAGACAACATTTTGCTACTGACAAAATGCTTTTCAGGGCTTGGTAGTGGGAGATTGAGAATGAACGACAAAAAAGAATGAAGAAGATAGAATAGTTTAAATCTGTTTAGTGAGACTATTTAAGATTTGTCCTTAATTTGCATGCGTAATTTGAATTTTATTTTCCGTCGCCAGACACAACTCACGCAGTGTGTAAGTACTACTAGTAGGTAGGTACATTTCAATACATATAATTTAAATTTTATAATGCTTAATTTGTTTCAACAACATATATATATATCCTAAGGTTCTTCAAATGAAAACCTCAACTTTTTTCCTTCAAAATTTGTCAAGAAAAGGTAGTACACCACTATCATTTTTCAATCTGGACTTGGGATCAAGATGCTGAGCAGCGCATGAGCTGCAGTAGTCAGCAACCCATTGCTGACTGTTAGCGTCAGGGCCGGCGAACCAGAGCTGCCAAGACCCTTCTGCACCTCCACGCGATGATCCTGGATAACAAGCTGCAACAGAGCAGACTGGCTAAGGAGAAGGGATCAAAGAAGGAATGCTAACCCGGTACTCAAAAAATGCTTGCTGAAGTCGGATGTGTTGGACCGAAAGGTGTAAATATAGCAGTCAAGCTGTAAACTATGACACAACGCATTCCGTTCTCTGGACTACATTCTGCTACTTAGACCCGTGTCAGGGTTTGGTAGCGGGAGATTGAGAAAGAACAAAGCCAAACCAAGCCAAGCCATGTCGATGTTTCAATTATAGAGTCAGTTGCCAGGGTGCAAACCTTTCAGACACTTGTAGAACTGGAGCACATAATAGATAATGAAGTGTGCTGAAACGTGACTAATTTCCTTCACAGCCACTCTGTGATTTATCATCACAATGCGTTCAACTGCTACAATCATCTGTTGTCATTACTTGGTGTGCGAAAACAGTGTCACAGAACTCATACGGTTTTGGAACTTTCTATTCTGCTATTTATATTGGTTATCCGTCACAAGTGAAAATAGAGACAGCATGAGAATTGTGCTGCAAGATATGATCTGACATGACCCTAGAGTCTTATCAGCCATGGCAGACTCCAGGATGTGGGTCACACATGTAAGGAATCAACAACAGGGTCATCATGCATTCTATTCTTTTGAGCAGCTCTCTTTCTCTGGGCATCAGCAATGACATTCTGCTCAGAAAATCAAGAACCATGTGTTGTGTTCAAGTGTCAAGCAAGAGGGTTTTGTGTGAGCATCTCCAAGGAGGTGACATTGATATTGAAACTTTTTAGAGACATTTTAAAAGCGTATTTGAGAAATTTCTTCTCTCTCACCGATGAGCCTGTTCATAGTTCCCCATACAGCAGCTGATTTTGAATAGACCTGTCAGACATGTGAATGACATGTTCCATCCACCAGTACTTGAGTTTGCGGTAGAAGAAAATGGATGATCAACATGTTTGACCTGTTGATGATTTCAGAGTTACGTACTTTGTTCTGCCAGTTAATTATGATTAGCCTGCAGCGACAGCTCATATAGAAATGATGAAGTTGCCTGACATGACTTCTGCACACTGTCCATGTTTCACAGGCATGCAGAAGTGTGGTTAGTGCCACAGTACGATACACATTTAACGGTGCTGACACTGATTCCTTGTCAATTCCAAACATTTGTTCATAGTTTTTCAAACGCAGTGCTTGCATGAGCAATCTTGTTATTTACCTCAGAATCAATATTGGCTGCTCTGGTGAGGGTACTGTGTAGGTATAGATCTATCTACTGCATAGAAATGATATTAGGTTTATCGTTTGGCTTTCTTCCAGGAGCAGGCTTGAAAAGTATTTCAGTTTTCTTAGTGTTGATGTGTTGATTCTCAGACTTAAACTAAGGGGGTTAGTGGTTAAGTGACACGGCTCACATAATAAAGGTGCTGGGTTTGCTCCCCAATAACAGCACCGGCTATTACCCCTGGTAAGCAAACCCTTACATAAAATGCACGCTGAAGTCGGATGCACTGGGCCGACAGGCGCAAAATAAAAATATAGTGCAACACACACTGCCTTGGGGAAAAGAGAAAATAAGGGGATCAAGATGCTGAGCAGCGCATGAGCTGCAGTGGTCAGCGAATTATATTGGACATGAATACCGTGATTTTTAAGGGAATTTGTAACTGCAGTCATTTCATTGCTATCAAACGCTTTTTCAAAATCCATAAAAACTAGACATAATGGCATGTGTACTTCTTTAGCCAGCTCTAGTATTTGATTGATGGTGAGTAAATGGTCTGATAAAATGTTCTGATTCCCACTAATAACTTTCTTTTTTTACTATAAGAATTATTCCACTGCCTTTGATCTATGTTGAATTTAGATATATTTATTTAGAATATAGAGCCGTCTCTATATATAAGGGTCCAGCTGTTAACTAGATAGTGTTTCTCTATGTATTTTTGCAGCTATGGCTCTTCATTCTGTTTCTGTCTAGTTGTTTTTCTTTTTCACAATGCTAGGACTATTTTCTATCAACTCTGGGCAGTGATGTTTTTTCAATGTGGGAAGCATGAGGTACTAAATACAAGCTAAGATGAATGAACTGATGGGACAAATTAAACAAAACAAATTACCTAAAACCAAGCCATTGAAGAGCTGCAGTATAGCACCTTTAAAAATAAGCTTGAGAAGGATTGAGCAACTAAATAATCCCAGACAGATGTACATTTTGGTGTATAATTTTGAATTGATATATCTTTGTTGACAAATATTTTTTTTGACCGATTCTATTTTATGTTAAATGAGGAGACGCTCTACCCTTGACTTTCATGTATTAAAAATTCTTATGTGTTTTTTTTTCTCCTTTAGTTCTCTTAAAAGTGCAGGTATGTCATTATTTTTTTGTAAATGCCTAATATCTGCAGTTTGTTTTCTTTCCTTACAGTATGGTAATAAAGCCTTCATCACTTCCACTTGTAACTTCCAACATTTTGGATGATACAGGTATTTAAACAAATAAATATCTTTGACATGCTCCTGCACACATGCCACCTTCAGCCCAATGATTACCTATACACCAAACCAATCAAAACTTGTGTATGAGAAGAATAGCATGTAACAATGAATATTTGAAAATTAAATATGAGTTTTGGAGCAATCTATAGAAATGTGTAGGTCTACTCAAGTAGCTAAAATTCAAACAATAAAGCATGGAATATTTTTTACCCAAGGTTGGTTGGTTGGTTATTGATCCAGTGTCGTATGGGCTCCTGCCCTTTGGTCCAATGCATATAGCGGTATCTGCAAGTGTTTGTAAGTTGTTGTTCAGTTCCGTACAAAGTGTTCAATTTGTCTGGCCTTGGAGGAAGCAGCTCTTTCCTAACACCGGCAACCGCCAGACATTGAAAAAGATGATGTTCAACAGTTTTGTAGAGATGTGTGCACAGCCGGCAATCTGGAGTATGTTCTGGTGGTCTCAAGGTAAAGCGTCTGCCTTGGGTGCTGGAGGTTGGAGGTTCAAATCACAGTGGAGACTGGGATTTTTTTCACATGGATCATCCTGTAAGAAAATTATCCCTGATCGCTGAGCAGTGAGATCAGACACCCGTGTTCAGTGGCGCGCATGTAAAAAATCCCTTGACAGTTGGAAACTGAAAAAAGTAGGCTTAACGGTCGCTGCTCGGAAAAAATTCAAGTTATTCTAAGAATTCTCACCCCACAGAGAATATGTCGCAAAAAAGGGGACTGTGTGGCTATAACATCAGGACTTGGTTATGTGGTTAGTGGAGTGGTATAGATTGTGCCTGACAGGCTGCGGGTCTACCTTGCTCTAATTTATGCTTCCACGACCACCAGTTAAAAAAATAGGTGATCGTATATTCCAGGGGCTACCAACCATTAGGTTGGTAACAGATACTGGGATTGACCTTGCAAGTCACCAGCGGATTTTCACCTGCCAAAAAAAAAATATATGAAACAAAGGAGGTCACACCTCACCACGTCGTCAAATGACACAAGATAGATAGATAGATAGATATTTTTGAAAATATGAATGACTAAAAGTGTGTTTATTTCTTTCGATGTGTAACCCTAGCAGGTTGCAGAAATATCGAGATACCTATTTAGGATAGCGCACTGATGGACATAACTATTTTTGTTCGCTCTAAGGAATTGATAAGAAATAAATATGTGTGTGTATATATATATATATATATATATATATATATACATATATATAAAAAATCAGTCAGGTGTATATATATATATATATATATATATATATATATATATATATATATATATACCTACATACACACATATTTTGTAATAACAAAACTATTTTTCAGGAAAAGGCTCCATTTATTTTGCTGTAAAAATCTGAATATGATTAAATATATTTACATGGAAGAACATCAAATACTTTCCTAGAAATATTCACAGGTTTATATTAAAGTCCTAATCTGATCAAACCCTTGCAGTTTGCATTTAGAATTTTAATATTTTAATGTAATTTGTAATAGAGAACTGTTAATAAAAGCAGTATCTAAAAAAAAAAAAAACAACCTGCCGCTCCCTTTAAACATACCAGTTTAGAATTTTTGTTCCATTCTTTGTGAGATCTGCATTGAACCAGTCGTGATTGACTCGTTCACTCATGCCAAACATAGCTAATGCTGTATTATAGATGGCACCTTTCACACCATTCCACATAGCTGTGACGTCACACCCAGATCCACCCTGAAGAGCAAGATTCAGGTCAAACACAAACCTCTCCACTTTGAAAGGAATCACTACCTGCACAGGGTTGATGCGGGGATGTCAAATCTATTTGGAGCGGTATATTGTGCAGAGCTACAAATGTAACCTGCTGCATACAAGAGCATGTCAGAGTTGCAGTCTGCATTGTGATGGCTTCTAGTAAAGAGGACCATGTTTAGAGCTGAACGTCTGATGACAATCCCGTCGATTTTATACAATCGATGTGCCCTTGGATGTTTCCAGGACACTTTATGTTGCGTCCTGCCCTTGAATAAAGTGTTTGTGATACATAGGCCTTGTTGAGTGCACAGCTCCAGCAACCTCTGACCATTGTCATATATCCTGCCAATACCATGATGTCCAAGGCAGGTGGGCTATGCCATGTGGTCCCCACCTACTCTAGCATTAAAGTCACAGAGAAGGAGGAGTGCTTCTTCCCTGGGGCTGTTCTTGATCATTTTCCTCCAGCTGTTCATTGAATTCATCCTTTGCTTCCTCCAGAGATGTCAGGGTTGGGGCATAGACTCTAAGGATATTAACAGGACTTGTAACGGTAATGAGGCGAATGACCAGTAATCTCTCAGAGCCCTCCGAAAGCGGATCGACCGAGGCCATAAATGTATTTTTAATAGCAAAACCAACACCAGGTTGTCGAGAGTCCTTAGGTTCACGACCCTGCCAGAAGAAAGTGTAGTTTTTCTAACTTAGTGAGCCACCAGAGGCAAGACTAGTCTCCTGTAGGGCAGCTTAACTTAACATCCTTATACTGATTTAGAAGATTGCATAGTCTGTATACAATGGGAAAAAAACAAATGAAAAAAAATGTAAAAGTTGATGAAGGTTGAGTTTAATAAAAATTTTAAAATGGGTATGGTCAGATACCGCACCGAGATGAGAACACAAACAAAACCTATGTTACGACCAATAGGCCTTCATCAGAGACAACAAATAACAATAATACTGAACTAACAAATCAACATATAAGGAAAAAATGGTCAACTTATCTGATATTAGACCCAGTCTGTCTAAGTGACTGGTTGGGTCAGATGCTTGATTGAATATCTAACTTAACTTAACGTCTTTATACTGGTTTAGAAGACTCTGCAGAGCCTGTATACAACCAGTTTCATTTACATTACCTTACTCTAAAATCTTTGAGCATCCCATCTATTCTTAAATGCATTAATTATACCTGCCTTTACTATTTCCTGGGGCAATGCATTCCATGCATTCACCACTCTCTGACTAAAAATATATTTTCTAATATCTAATCTGGACCTTTCTTTGGTTAATTTGTAGCTATGCCCTCTTGCTTTTGTAGGTAGTTGTATTTTGAAAAACTTGTTATAGTCTAATTTATCTGTTCCTTTGATTATCTTATAAACTTGTATTAAGTCACCTCAAATTCTTCTCTTTTCTAGACACTGTAGGTTGGTTTTTATGAGGCTTTCCTCATAACTGTAATTCTGGAATCCCACTATCAGCTTTGTTGCTCTTGTTTGTATTCTTTCCAGCATGTTTATATCCCCTCTACGATAAGAACTCCACACCTGTTCACAGTACTCCAATCTAGGTCTAAGTAATGCTTTATACAGTTTGACTATCACTTCCTTGCTCCTTTGTTTAATATTTCTTTTTATCATACCTAACATTGCATTTGCCTTTTTCACTGCTACCTAGACATGCTCACTCACCTTACCTGTATGATCTATTATAACACCTAGGTCCTTTTTTTTTTCTGTCTTTCTAATATTGTTCTCGCCCATTCTGTAATTATGTTCCATATTGGATCTACCCATGTGGATGACTGTACATTTATCTATATTAAACTCCATTTACCAGCTTACAGACCATTCTAGAATTTTATCTAAATCCAACCTCAATATATCCACTTCTGTTTTAGATGAGACACTACTGCATAGTTTTGTGTCATCAGCAAATTTAGCAATCATGGATCCCATATCAATGTCCAAATCGTTTATATATATCAAGAACAAAATTAGTCCCAAAACCGAGCCCTCTGGCACACCACTTTTCACTTCACTCCACTCAGAGTACTCCTTATTTATGCCCACCCTCTGCCTTCTTCCCGTTAACCAATTTTCAATCCATTTGGCAACTTCACCACCTATTCCATGTGATTTTAACTTTCGAAATAATCTTTGATGAGGTACTCTATCAAAGGCCTTTGCAAAGTCTAGATAAATAACATCCACTGGCTACCCTTTATCTATGATTTTAGTAACCTGCTCCATGAATTCTAATATATTTGTTAAGCATGATCTCCCTCTAGTAAACTCATGCTGACTACTATTTCTAATTAGATTAAATTTGTCTAAATGCATTACAATGTTTTCTTTGATTATTGACTCTAACAATTTACAGACTATGCTCGTTAAACTCACAGGTCTATAATTCGCTGGATCTGATTTTTTGCCCTTTTTGAATAAGGGGATCACTCCTATATCTTTCTAATCCTGTGGAACAATCCCTTTTGTAAGTGATTGAGAACATAATATAGCCAATGTTTTGCTAGTTGGTCTCTAATTTCAAACAGCAATTTTGGATGAATACCATCTTGACCTGGACATTTATCCACTTTCAACCCCTCCAATTTTTTAAAAACCATTTCCTCTGTAATACAGATTGATCTTAATCCAGCTGTATCCATGTCTCTTTGAAAAATATGTATAGGCTCTGGGATCTTGGAGCAGTCCTCTTTTGTGTAGACTGGGCCAAAGTACTGATTAAGTAGATTAGCTTCCTCCCTATTCTAACCCTATTCTATTCAGAGTGCAGCGATGGAAATGCTGCAAAGAGTGAAGAAAATCATTGACCAGGATAAGAAAATGACAATCACAGAGATATCTAGGTCAGCAAAACTTAATGAAAGTACAGTTTTTAGAATTTGACACAACAGACTGAACATAAGAAAAGTGTGTGCCTGCTGGGTCCCTCGTCTGCTGATATGTGAACAGAAACAAACGAGGATTGATTGCTGTGCCAGTTGCTCAAAATGTGTCGGTCGAAGAATATGTTGCCCACCATGGTGACAGTAGATGAGACTTGGATTCACCATTATGACCCAGAATCCCAAATAACCAGCATGCAGTGGAAAACCCCGAGCTCACCAACACATGTCAAGCCAAGAGCACAGAAATCTGCAAGAAAAGTGATGCTGACTGTTTTTGGGGACGTCAAATGTGTCATATTGAAAAATTACCTGCCTCATGGCAACACGGTTAATGGGCAATATTATGCAGATAATCTTAACAAACTAAGAATAACTGTGACCAGAAAACGAGGGATATCATGCGCTCAAATTCTGCCTTTGCTTCACGACAACACAGAGATGGCAGAAATTTATAAATTCAGGTGGTGGCTACATTGAGAAGGAATAAGCACTGTGCCAAATTTCAACTGTCTCCTTCATGGTCAGGGTAAAGACTTATGACAAGCCCCTTGTACTTCGCTACAGCATACTGTCTTATCTCATTTAGATGCAAATCTCTCCTGTTTAGCATTTTACTTCTGCCTGCTTTCACGTCAATTAATTCCATACATATGTCCGCACACATCACCTGCAACCTAAGATTGATACCTATTATCTTACTATCTAAATAGTCTGACCCATCTGCTCTGCCTAAAATACCCATCATTGTGATCTTTCTGAACTTTTTGTCCTTAAGTGTTCCCATAAGACTCTTGTATCTTTGCTTAATTATTTCTGTACCATCTCTCTTTACATTATTAGTTCCTACCAATACCACAACATGACTGTTTGCTCTGTTATCAATCTTCTTTATTTTTCCCTCTATATCCTCAATTTTAGCTCCCCCGATTTTTTTAACATTTTATGTTGTTTACTACCAACACTGAACCCTCACTTAGATTTGCATACTTCTCTGCAAAGCTCTCTTTCCTGTGTACTGTTTCCTCACTAGAATCTCTCTTATTTCCAAGTCCTATTACCTTCTCCAACCTATACCTAACTGACAACCTATACCTAACTGACAACCCATACCTAACTGACAACCCACACCTAACTGACAACCCACACCTAACTGACAACCCATACCTAACTGACAACCCATACCTAACTGACAACCCACACCTAACTGACAACCCACACCTAACTGACAACCCATACCTAACTGACAACCCATACCTAACTGACAACCCACACCTAACTGACAACCCACACCTAACTGACAACCCATACTTAACTGACAACCCATACCTAACTGACAACCCACACTTAACTGACAACCCATCCCTAACTGACAACCCATACTTAACTGACAACCCATCCCTAACTGACAACCCATACTTAACTGACAACACACACCTAACTGACAACCCATACCTAACTGACAACCCATACCTAACTGACAACCCACACCTAACTGACAACCCATACTTAACTGACAACCCACACCTAACTGACAACCCATACCTAACTGACAACCCATACCTAACTGACAACCCACACCTAACTGACAACCCACACCTAACTGACAACCCATACCTAACTGACAACCCACACCTAACTGACAACCCACACCTAACTGACAACCCATACTTAACTGACAACCCATACCTAACTGACAACCCATCCCTAACTGACAACCCATCCCTAACTGACACTACTTTTATTTTATCACCTTGACTACCCAACTGCAGCTTCTCTAAAACTTCCTCATTTTTCTCCTGTTTCACTTCTATTTCCATTCTCTTCTCATGTGTTCTAATATCGTACTCCATTTGAGCCTGCCTCTCTTCAAATCTACATAACCAACATATAACATTTACTTCATCTTCCAACGTTGCATCTATTCCTACAATAATACTAACAATGTCGCCGCACAAATCACACACTGGCACTCTACTCTTATGTGCATTTCACCTGGTATTAGCTACACTAATTATGTTATTTATTACAGTTACACTTCCTAGTCAATAAGCTATACTAACACCTAATACGATATATATTTGTTCTAGTAAACACCAATAAATTAAATGTCGTTGGTATTAACCTTGCACCAACTCTCACAAAATACTAGGCCTATACGCAACAGTTTACAGTACAGACAGTTACTGCCACTCACTATACCAAGCTATTTAATTATGTCAAGTCAAGTCCCTAACTATCTGTTACAATCAGACCTCTATATTTGAAAATATGTATGCTACAGTAAACTACAATTACAACTATTTTATTTTTACACAAATGAATTCTCAACACTAATACTTATATGAAAATATATAGATCTCTGTCCTGTCAATTCGAATCCTATTGTTTCTGTCTCTTCTTTAATATGGGTAAGGGGCTATGTCCACATTCAATCAAGAGAGCTCCCACTCAATTATGACTGTTTTCCTGGCATCTCCAACCTCTTGTAGCTCATCGGAGATGCCTGTACACACAGTACGCACGTTCCAGCTTGCAAATCTTCTGGAGTTCTTTTTTATTTTTGGTTTTGTTTGGTGCAAGATTAACATCTGCTTTTCACGCATGCACTAAGCTCCAGGCACCCACTGGAGCAGGCAGATGTTGGTGAGCCGACACCCTACTGACTAGAGGATGCCCGGCTGAGGCGGGCGGAAGTCGACCAAAGCGATGCGCTGATCTCTCCCAGCGTCAAAGCTGACCTGTGGCGCCCCTTCCCCACGCCAATCGGGTGGCATTTATAACTCATAGACTGCCAGCTTCTGTGTTGTGTCCTCATGCAAGAGCGAGGTTGGAGTAGCCTCTCCAGTTTGCAAGCCCGGGTGCTGAATATGGAGACGATGGGCTGCCCAAACTGCAGGATTTCCCTCTTGGCCTCATTGGTGCAATCAAAAGGAATGCAAAGCTTGACAATTTGGCACCAACTCAGCTCCAGGAGCTGCCGGAATGATTTTGCAATTTTAATACTATCCGCCTTAGGTGCTACCATTCCGAATTTTCTGTCTGGGTTTACTCCCATAGCCCTAACCTCTCCTGAGGTTTCCACAAGGTGGTGGAGTTGTTGCCCGCAGATGCTAGTTACTCGAGACATCTGATGATACTCTCATCATCACAGGAATATCCAGCACTCCCTGGCACCTGTGGGTTTAAAGTCAAAGTTCCCCCTTTCCTAGGCGAACTGCCTGAACAGGCTAATGAGTTTCGTCTACCTGGGTTAAGAGCCAGAGTTTACTTTCTCTTATATTGACTGTCAATCAAGGAAAATGAGCCAAATCTGCACACCCAGTTATACCGTAGACAGCAGACTCTGTAAGAAACAGTGGGCCCCTCATGAAGGTGCTGCTGGGGACACAATAATGTAGGAGAGGCCATTTGCATGGAAACTTCTGCACAGCAAGCCGAACAGTGAATCCAGCGGCAATCTTTACAGCTGGAAAGGAGAGGCTATAACAGACACTTCACTTTCTTTTAACGAGTGGGAAGTCCAGCCCAGACCTCACTACCCCCCTACAGCAGTCATTCTTTGATGCATGTAAATGGCCACCAGGAATTCAATCACAGCACGTTGCTTCAACCGTATTTCCATGTATGCTGCCATTTTACTATCTACTGTGTGTATGTTTGGCAGCATAAGGCTTAGGTGTGGAATTTACTTGTCTAAAGAGTTTCAACATGTATCTACACCATGACACAACTTCACGCAGTAAATATCACAGTAAATACTATCCAACAGAAATAATATGATTTAGTAATTGTTAAATCAAACAGTATTAGCAAAAAGAACAAACTACATCTAAACTAAATAATCATAATATAATTTTCTATATATATTGAACTACATCAGAGGTTTTAAGCACTAGCTTTTGATATTTCCCCCAAATTACATAACCCAAGCTCTCGCCGCTGCACTCCTCTTATCTGCACCTCAACACACACTCACAAACTCATCCTCACGATCAGATTACATACTCTGTCGTTCTGTGCATTCGCATATAATCAGATCACTTTCAATCAGGTGATCTGTACATCCTCATACAATTGGTTCTCTATGCTCAGATGATCTGTGCATTCATATATAATTAGATCACGCCACTTATAGCCGGATCACGTACTCACTTGTGGTCACATACTCGGTCAATCTGTGCATACACATACAATCAGAACACACATCGTTCCCAAAGAGTCCTGCACATACCACAGACATTCAGATCTCGTCCTTAGGCGATCTGTACATTAACAATTACTTTGATCACTTCACATATTCACACGAATATGTACATTCATATGTAATTAGATCACACATCGTTCTCTAGGTGTCCTGCACGTACGAGACACTATCAGATCTCTTACTGCCCCCAGGGTATCTAACATAAACACCTATAGAGCGACTGGCCAAAAGTCGAGGTGTATGCTGATTCAGTCATCCTGCAAACTCACTCTCAGATTACTAACAATCTCTCAGTCACTCTCCTAGTCAGTCTCTCAGACTACTGACAGCCTATCAGTCTCTCTCCTAGCCAATCAACTTGATACAGTTCATCTTTGCAGAGTATTTTATAGTCTCAAGCAACAACATGGCCGTCCAATGGTCTTTTGTTGGATGTCTGACTTAGCCATCACTCTAATTTTGAACTACCCCCAAAACTAACTGTTATTGGATGAATATCGCTGAATTTCTGTCACTCTAAATGTTGTAGCCGGTCGTGATGGCATATGACTGTCACCAACCTCCCCCCCCCCCCCCGCCCCACACTACGCTAATTGGGAACACCAGAGTGGTCAGCTACAAACCCCCACCTCAGCTCAAAATACCCCCCCCTCCCTGTACCAGACAAAGTCTTTCACCTAAATGCCTTGTTTCCTTTGTCGACCTAGTGTCAAGATGGTGATTGACCTTGGCCCGCATTCAGGCAACCTTTGTTCCCAGAGTCACCAGCCCAATCTCCCCTACCCTAAACGCCCATGCTCCAGTTGGAACTGTCACATATGCACCACATTCCATGCACATGCCACTACATGCCCCTATAGTCACTTCATACCACTACATGCCACTATAGTCACTTCATACCACTACATGCCCCTATAGTCACTTCATGCCACTACATGCCCCTATAGTCACTTCATGCCGCTACATGCCCCTATAGTCACTTCATACCACTACATGCCCCTATAGTCACTTCATACAACTACATGTCTCTATAGTCACTTCATGCCACTACATACCCCTATAGTCACTTCATACCACTACATGCCCCTATAGTCACTTCATACCACTACATGCCTCTATAGTCACTTCATACCACTACATGCCCCTATAGTCACTTCATTATAAATTATTTTCACATGGATGTCACTTGGCTCTGAGCTCTGTTCTCATAGTTATGGCCCTGGAAGTAAAACTTTTCAAATCACCCTGGTATTTATAGATTTGATACAAAGAATACCATAAATTTGTCATTTGTTAATTTTTCTGCATGTAAAAACCCTACCTCTTTTAAACAGTGATATCCCTACCAGACCCCAATGAAGAGGTATTAGATGATACCCCACAAGATCAAAAACTTTCTGATAAGTTGGATGAACATCGTTCTGTTGTATTGCACCTGCTGTCACAGATGAAGCCAGGCATGGATTTAACAAAGGTTACTGTCATCCATTACCAGTCATGCTTTAAGATGATCCCTTATTAACTGTCTCTCTCTTCCTTGTTTTATTTCTTTCTATCAGTACTTATAGTTGTGAAAAATAGAAGTTTAAAGTTAAAAATGAAAATATTTGGGATCAAGATGCTGAGCACTGCATAAACTGCAGTGGTCAGCTACCCATAGCTGGTAAATCAGAGATGACAAGACCCTTCTACTCTTAGAGTGATGATCCTGAATAACAAGCTGCAACAGAGCAAAATACCTGTGCTAAATACAATATACGAATTAGCGAGATCAAAACAGAAACTATGATGATCAGTAGAACTCCTGGGCCACTCAAGATAAGTCTAAATGATATTGCTGTCCAACAGGTCCATGAGTTCAAGTATTTTGGAAGTATTTTTTTCAGCAGATGGAAGGATTGCCAGGGAAATTGAGACTAGGTGTCAGAAAGTATCTGCGGTGACTTATCAGCTTAGACACCCGAGTATTAGTTTGACAACAAAGCAACCGCTGATAAACAGTATAATTATGCCAACTATGTGCTACCACTGCCAAACATGGCCTCTGTCCAGGGCACGCAAGAGCAGAATTTCGACTTGTGAAATGAAGTGTTTGAGGAAGGTCATCGGTGTTACCAGAAAAGACAGAATGCGGAATGACGACATTTGAAGTATGGTGGTAAATAGATGCAAGTTAAGGTAGCAGTGAAAAAGGCAAATGCAATGTTAGGTATGATAAAAAGAAATATTAAACATAGAAGCAAGGAAGTGATCGTCAAACTGTATAAAGCTTTAGTTAGACCTAGATTGGAGTACTGTGTACAGGTGTGGAGTCCTTATCATAGAGGGGACATAAACATGCTAGAAAGAATTCAAAAAAGAGCGACAAAGATGATAGTGGGATTCCAGAATTACAGTTATGAGGAACGACTCAGAAAAACCGGCCTACAGTGTCTCGAAGAGAGAAAAATTCGTGGTGACTTAATACAGGTTTATACGATGATCAGAGGAATCGATAAATTAGACTATAACAAGTTTTTTTAAATACAACCACCTACAATAACACGAGGGCATAGCTACAAGCTGACTAAAGAGAGGTCAAGGTTAGATATTAGGAAATATTTTTTTAGTCAGAGAGTGGTGTCTGCTTGGAATGCATTGCCAGGGGAGGTAGTGGAGGCAGGGACAGTTAATGCATTTAAGAATAAACTGGATGCGCATAGCTTTTAGAGCAAGGTGATGTAAATGTAACTGGTTGTATACAGACTCTGCAGGGTCTTCTAAACCAGTATAAAGACGTTAAGTTAATACATTTCCAGGCAGAAAATCAGTTGGTTTGGTTATCTCATGAGAATGCACCCTCATCAACTTCCACTGATGGCTTACAACGCTGGTAGATCTGGCTATAGGGCAAGGGGGCGGCCCCGAGGTAGGTGGATAAATGCCATTACAGTGATTGTGCAGTGACAAGGGCTCACATTGACCAATGCAACACACTTGGCGTAGGATAGATGACTTAAGCTCCCCACGACGCTTAACAACAAAAGTGGAAAGAAAACTAACTAACAGAGCAAACTGGCTAAGGAGAAGGGATTGAAGAGGGAAGGCTAATCTGGTACTGAAAAATGCCTGTTGAAGTCGAATGTGTTAGACCGAAAGGGGCAAATATCGCAGTGAAGCTGTAAATTGCGACGCAACGTATTTCATTCTTTGGACTACATCCTTTTACTTGCAAATCCCTTTTCAGGGCTTGGTAGCTGGAGATTGAGATCGAACGAAGAAGAAGAAGAAAATATTTGTATGTGTAATGAAGTTTTTTGGTTGTATATCAGTCAATCAGTCATACTTGCAGGTAGTGCTTCCAACTTTTATATTAGAAAGGAGATCCCTGCTGGAACTGTTTACAGACTGCATGGCTCACCCTAATACATTCGTAAAGTGAGTAACTAGAGATACTAATTTTAAATCTGTTGCATTTTGAGATTTTGTATGTATGAGTTTATGTTTCCACAAGACATTAAATGCTAAGACTTGTGTTTAAGGGAGAGAAACAAGGTAGCTGTATTAATTGGGTTGCTGTACTTTATCACTTTATTTGGTCACAAGTTAAGTCATATTATAGTCCGTTTCACACTGGGTGCCGTCAATTGCCTTTTAATATCTCAATAACCATTGCACCAATAAACGTGAATTTTCGCATGTGGTCTTATATTTCCAATGTCCAAACGACTTTATAATTTACATTTTGTCAGATAGTGCCATTTTCTTAAAGCTGTTAGTTCCTTTGATCTTTGTTAGCGAAGGATTTATTTAGTCCGTTTCACACTGGTTTCCGTCAATTGCCTTTTAATATCTCAAAAACCATTGCACCAATAAACGTGAATTTTTGCATGTGGTCTAATATTTCCAATGTCCAAACGACTTTATAATTTACATTTTGTCAGATAGTGCCATTTTCTTAAAGCTGTTAGTTCCTTTGATCTTTGTTAGCGAAGGATTTATTTTGTCTCTGCAGAAAATAATTTACAGTAAATTAAAAAAATTGTCTATCTTTAGGCATAGATGTCACTGCAATTCGAATGAGATTTTCTACATTAGGTACCACATAATGTCCTTTTTACTGTAGTTCATGTCTTGTAGGTACTATAAGAAGTAACTGCGCATTTCGTAGAAAGAATTTGTGAAGATGTACAAGCACATGCAATATAGAAAGTACATTCTTCAGATGGATTGGTTCAGTTTTATAAATAGATGCTGGAGCAAACTAATAAATGGTTATATGCAGTTCTGAGATCGATCTTCTATCTGATTGAGGTGGCCCTGAAAAGGCCAAGGTGATGGAAACTTCTATTTCCTCGAAATAGACTTCTTCCTCTTTTAAGACATGGTCCTCACATTTAGCCCAATAATCTGTGTCTATATTTGAGAGCGCGGCATATGTTAGTTCTTTCGAATCGCATAGTTTGAAAGTTTTATTTTCAGCTGATACTTGTCCGAGGAGTGCGTGGTCGAATGGTTTTGAGCCCTGCCTGCTGACAAGGAGGGCAGCGGTTCGAATCCCCGGTATGTCATATGTTGTTTTTCTGTTGGGGGTGAAATAAACAAACATAACCAACACATGACGTGTCAACAGTAGTGACGAAGCGGTCTGTAGTCCTCAGCCTTCAAAACCCCTCAACTACCTCAGCAATGGGAAAAATGTTGTATGACAGTTGACGTGTCCTTTAACTTTCGTCCAAACGAATTCAATTGGGCTTAAGTGTGAATGGTAAGGTGGCAGTCTCAAACACATGTGACCATGCTATTAAATTAAGTTGTGTATGTGAAATATCTTTTCTTGATGTGTTTGCGTGACAAGGGAACGCAATTCAGGTTTTAGATACGTTTCGCTAAATGGTATGTGTTCTTTTGTGAGTCACATCTTTATTGCATCTTTTGTACTGGATGATGTCGGGATTTTGTCTTCTTGTGTTACTGTGTTGTGGTATGATGCATTGTCCATTATCAGACAAGAGGGTCTATCTAAGGACGGAAGAACAGTTTTTTCAATCCACTCTTTAAATATGCTTCCATTCATCTCGGTATAATACTCCCAATTATTATTTAATTTGAAGAAAATACAAGTTCTGCATTCTTTATCAGCCCATTATGTCTTCTACCTGCAAGTGCTATTATCAAGCACTGTCCTTTGCCACTTAGTACTAATCTTTTAATCGTTTCATCTGCTGGCTGCTATTTCTTTTCACTTGCATGGTGAGCATTTATCCAAGTTTCATCCACATACACAATATCATAACATTGTTTATACATTTCGCAAACTTCACGTAAATACTTGCTTCTCATGGATACTAGATGCAGCTTCTCACAGATGACGTGTCTCCCACTAACATACTTTCTCAAGGTAAAACCTATGCTCCCTACAGTTCTCCACAATGCATATTTCGATACATCAATGTCATTGTGTGTTCTCAGTCGAGACTTTAGTTCCTTAATGTCACTGTTTCTTTGGAACTAAGCATTTTACAAATCTCTCTTCTAATTAAATCTCTGTCAAAGCTATCTACCTTTTTCTACCTTCCTTGTGTATTTGTCTTGATAGTACACGAACTTCCATAGTTTTGGAGAAATCAATCAAATAACCGTTTACTTTAACCCAAAGTGTGAATAGTTTTCTTTTCAGAGCTTGAGATACTCCTATATAGTTTACACTGCTTAGCTTATCTACAAAAATATTGATACATCTTCAATGCAATTGTATGGAGTATAACAACTTTACTTGCAGATTCATTATAGTCGCGAACGCTAACAATTAGTTAAGTTAGGCCTATGGCACAATTTGTATTGACACACCGAAAGGCTCACTAGAACTGTTAAAAATCAGTGATCCATCACTTACTACAGTTGGCTGTGAGTGCGCTTTGGGTTGAAGTTGGAAAGATTTCGTGAAACACGTTGAAAATGTTATTTCTTAAAATACTCACTGTTATAAAGGGGTAATCATTTCAAAATACTAGTTTCATTAAGAGGGGTGGTTTTTTTGTATACTCTAAATAAAGAAAATTATATACTATAGGTTTGTGGGCAAGAAAAATATATTCACCAATGGGACATGGTGATCTGCAGGTTATACGCAAAATTTGAAATATTTTGTTAATATGGAAGCTGAGATATTCAATTTTAAAACACGGCAAACATTGTGAAACACACTATAGCAGACTTATCCAAAACATCTGCCTTGATCGAATGAAAAAATATGAAAAAAACAACAGCAGTTTAACAATTAAAGGTTCCCAACCTTCCCTTAGCTCTCCCTCACATAACTCTTCCATCTCTTGCTTCCTCAATCTCGCCCCCTCCTCTTACAAACCACCCATTACCCCCAGCCCATCTCTTTGGTGCCCCACCCCCATCCCTCTTCAAATAACTCTTCTTTTCTCTTCCATGATTGTTTCAGATTCAAAACTGTGTTACGGTAATAACTTTCATAATTATACTATGCAGTGCCCACGTTGTAGTGTCTCGTGCCAAACATCGAGTTCAATCTAAATCTAAACAGCCCATCCTTACTGATGCCCCCCCCCCCCCCCCAAATCTCTTCCCTCCTTCTAAAAAATTTAAGAACTGTCTCATTTTTCCAGAGACTTGATTTCATGATTATCTCACACAGAGCCTTAACGTGTAGTGCCACTGATGATGGTATCATTTGATTTGATCAGCCAATCAAATATCCCATGCAAACAGTAGAAATACGGACAGATAGACATTTGAGAATTAATACAGGTAGATAAGAACACTGAGCTGATGATTGTATCTTTTTATGTTTTATAATTTCAAAGGTATGTCTGAGTGACAGAGTGGTTAAAGAACATACACAAAATCTGACCTGGTGCATCTCGGTCTAGTCTACACAGCTATAACGCCTCCGCCAGTAGAAACTAGTGAGGCAAACACGTAAAATAAAAAAATAACAAAAAACTAGGTTTAGGGAAGGCAACACAGTAGAGTAAGGAAATTGGTCACAACAAGACCTGCAAAAAGTTGAGAACTCTCCAACTGAATGAGTTCTCTAACACTTCATCATCAAATGTAGCTTCTGTTTTGGTACTTGAACCATTTTTCAGTCTGTGGAATATAACTATTTATTCATGTACATATTGTGGTAAACAGAGTAACTTAAGTGTCTGCTTTATTTGAGCATTGGGTGGCTCAATCTCTACTTGCTATATTTATTTCTATTTAATTTAGTCATCCTTTAAACTATAAGGCCAGTGGTTAGCGAGCTGGCTTTGCATCTGAGTGGTCTAGGATTTATTCCCCAGTTGAGGCGGAAATGTTTTTTCAGACCGCAACGGCTCCTGTGTCGACCCAGCCTTAAATTGGTACCGGTTCAGTTCAGGAAGTAGAAGCAGCAAGGGAGAGGAGATGACTAATGCCCTCATATAGCCGATTCTTTAAAATTTGAGATCGGTAACATTGCACTCTTTCCCCACCCTCCAACCTACCAATCTCTCCCCCCCCCCCCTCAACCCACCTCCATATCAACTCGACACCCCCCCCCCCCCCGAACCTCATCCTTCATTCCCTCAACTCATCCATGTTTGTTTCAAATTCAAAAGTATCTAATTTTTCCAGCAACATCATTTCATAATTATCCCAGCCAGTGTCTCCTGCCAAAGGGTTGATTTGACCAACTTACAATGACATCACATGATTTAATCAGGAAATCAAATCTACCCCACAAATATTGGAAATATAGAGAGACACACTTTTGAGAATTAATTAGATCACTAAAACCTTACATGTGGATACAAATTTATACATTATAATTGTACAGACAAGTATTTCGAAATTTACTGGTATTTTTAAACAAGGAAAGACATTTATTTGTAAGTTAGAATAAGGATGTTATAGTCAAACGTTTCTTAAGTAAATATAAAAGACAGTCTTTTGTTCCATCAGCATTCCTAAGATTTCTGACCCTGAAAAGAGGTTTCTGGCCACCTTGGAGTGGTACCTGACATCTTTCCACAGTGGAAGGCTGGTACGTAGAACATAATAACATGGTGATCTTTTAATAGAAATATGTGCTTAAGTCTTATACTACCAATTGAATATGTGTAGCTGTTTCTTGTCTTGCTCCCTTTTGTACTGCAAACCAATCTGATGTATCCTCTCACCTTATCTATATAACATCTATACGGAATATATAATGAGAAATGTTAGAGAAGACAAGAACGTTGATAGTTTTGATACATTTACGATTGGTGGGTATGAGATTCCAGAGTTACGATACGCAGACGACACAGTGATACTATCAAGACGGGAAGGGCGAGAACAGCTAATTTCTGCTGTAAATGGACACAGTAAAGATCAAAACCTGTTTATAAACATAAACAAAACAAAGATAATGACCACCAACAAAACACAATGTCAACATAAATTTACAGAAGATGGTGAGGAATATTTTGAATATATGTGCTCTAAATTTGACAAGAATGGCAACTGCTCGAAAGAAATCAGAAGAAGAATAACCATGGCAATGCAGAGATTGAACAGCCTGAAAAAATTATGGCAGCTTATGGCTGCAAATCATGGACGAATACCAAAACATCTAAACAAAGAATCGAATGTTTCGAGTCAAAATATTACAGAAAGATCCTCAGAATACTCTGGATGGAGAGAAAAACAAATCTCGACATCCGGCAAGAGCTGAGCATAGAGGAGAACTGGTTTATCAATTCCATTTTGGCCAGAAAATGTAAATACTTTGGTCACATCAAGAGACACAACGGTCTTGAGAGAACAGTGATGAAAGGTATGGTGCCAGGCAAAAGAGGCAGGGGTAGATCAAGAAGACGATGGTACCAAGACATCCAGGAATGCCTGGTCATGACTGTCGTGGAGACTGGAGTTTTGGCAAGGAAAAGAGTTTCTTTTAGACTTACTATGATGGGAGCGATGTTCTATAAAGGACATGCTACATGATGATGACCTGCTTCTTTACATATGCCCTGGTTTATTCAATATTTTCGGAACGTTTATGTCATCATATCGCAAAAGTCATCTGTACAAATTTTGGAAGCCCTTATGAGTGCTGGTCTAGTGTTTTCCTTTCTGCCTTCTAAATTCGAGGTTTCAAAGTGGCTCCTATTTTAATTACATTTTAACTGATTCTGTGTTTTCATTTTGTGATACGAAGAAGGTGAGGCACACTTTATGTGGTGCTTTCATTTAGGGAAAGAGGCTTCCTTTGATTTGCAGCAGTAGAAAACAGACCCAAATTTTGAGTCTCCATATTATCTATAAAATGGCGTTCATTAAATTATAATTTATTTTAAATTAATTAAAGAGTGCATAAAACGTGCATTACAATGCAGCCAGTAGGTTGTGGTTTTGAATGCCCACAATGAGTAGGTTACTCTTTTGTGTGCCCTGAAAAGGACGTTAAGTGGTGGGTTGCAGTAGCTTTCCTCACATCCCAAGCGTGCTGATGAAGTTGGATCATGGTCCTCCAGGCGGTTATGTTATGCTTGACTCCATCTACATGGCACTCACTACATTTCGTCACAACAAACCACCTGGGAAAGGTACAAATCATTTTTGGGGAGAGTTTTAGCTAAAATTTTGAATTCTGTCCAGGCAGCGGCCATTAAGCCTTCTCTTTTTTATTTTTGCCAAAGGATTTTTAATGTGCTCAACACTGAACATGCCAGTCCGATCTCACTACTCAGAGTTCATGGGAATTTTTACTAGAAGATCCACTGAATGACTAACCTTGGGTGCTGTGCTGAGAGCTGTGCCAGGGAGTATGTGTATTGCTCAAGATTTTCATACAATAACAGTGTGTTGATCCCCGTGAAAGTAATATCATTCTCAATTTCTTCAGGGCACATCAGCCAAGAAGCCATACAATCCAATTATAGGCGAGACCTTCCATTGTTCGTGGCATATACCTAACCCTAGACCTAAATCTAAAGATATACTCCTGACATACACCGCTGAGCAAGTCTCTCACCATCCACCAGGTAGACTACAAAATGTGAGACAGTGAAGGTATGAAAAAGTGTGAAAGAGCTATATAGCAAAATATTACAGGTATCATTCAATAGGAAGGAAAACAAAATATTTGATAAAGAAACATTGAGGAGACGGCTAAAGATGGGTAGAGGACATGTAGGAAATTAATTTCTGTGAAGAAGGAATAACCCCAGCAAATATTTGCCTTTGTTGTCTTTTGGTGTCAAATCACATTCAGCAAGAATATAAATCACAATTCAATTATTATTTAGCTACATTATGGACAATAACAGCTTGCATGAATACCTCAGAGCAGGTACATTATGGACATTAACAGCTTGCATGAATACCCCAGAGCAGGTGCATCAGGGACAATAACAGCTTGCATGAATACCACGGCGGAACATGTACATTATGGACAATAACAGCTTGCATGAATACCCCAGAGCAGGTGCATCAGGGACAATAACAGCTTGCATGAATACCCCAGAGCAGGTGCATCAGGGACAATAACAGCTTGCATGAATACCCTGGCGGAGCAGGACGGAAGTCATACGATTCCTTGACTTTGTGATTTATTATGCCCAAGAATCACACATAACACACATGTTGGCTATTAGCTTGTATTTATATTCATATCTATTTTCTTCTTCTTCTTTTTCTTCTTTTTCATCTTCCTTTTCTTCTTCTTTCTCTTCTTTTTTTTTCTCCTCTTCCTTTTCCCTCCTTTTTGCCCTCCTCCTGAATCTCTTCCTCCTTCTCCTTCTTCTTCTTTGGTAAGGGACAGGGACATCTTAAAATAAAAAGCAATAGTTTATTAACATAATTCCTTTTCTGTTTTTCTAGTATCAGCGTTTTATGTTGAATGCCCAGAATACCACATGAAGATGAATGCATCTATTTACACCAAGTCTAAATTCACCGGCATGTCTATAAGCGTGTCATTAATAGGGAAACGTAAGACTTTTAATACATGGTTCAAGCTGCTGTGTGTATTTTAAAAAAAACAAAAACATGTCATTCCTGTTATCATGCATTTTCCTCTAAGTTGTTCTGCTGACTGATATTGCTATTTATTACAGGTTTAATTATCTTTTGGCTAAGTTACGTTGCTTTCAACCGCAGAAAAGTTCTTTATTAGTTATATCAGAATGAGTCAGCCTTAAAAAAAGGTGATGAAATCATTCCCTGCTGAAGACGGTTGTGTCAGACCAAAGTGTGGTAATATCGTAGTTAAGCTGTAAACTACGACAAAACGCATTCAGTTCTCCAGACTAAATCCTGCTACTTGCAAAGAACGAAGAAAGAAGAAGAATAAATCATTCAGGACAAACACAAAATGAAACGCATGTTGCAACCACAAGGCCTTCATCAAAGACAAAAAAACAAATGAAAACAACTAACAAATGACATTACAAGCAAACATGATGGATGATAGTGATACAATATGGTTTGAACTTGCAACCAATAATAGGAAGTAGGTGACAAGGAACATGTAAGTAATGGTATGCCAGTTATGGGAAGTAGTAGATCAAAAAAGAAGTGGTCAATAGGATAGATTGCTAAAGGAATACAAATGAAAGAGTGCAAACACAGGTCACAGCTTTTTAATTTTAATTTTGGGTGTGGCAAAATGACTTTTATGCAAAGGATACATATAAGAAAATGCTTTGAGTGTATGATGAGAAGTGGTTGTTGTGTAAAGCAGTGCTTAACTGGGTCAATAAATTGTCTCAAGGACGCTAAAAAATGAAGCCCGACATGGTCGTCTTGATCAGATTGAAACAGAAGCATATGTGCGATGGGTGAGAGAAAATGATTCACAATGAGAGGTGATAGACTTGTAGTTCTTCTTCTTGGATAAACTAATGCTATGCTTCTGGCCTGGTGAGGTTCACGAAGGAGACTACTTTTCAGGTCATCGCTGGCCCCTCACAGCTTTTCGATCCCTCGGGTCAGACTGTCTCTCTTTGGTCTGGATAAGTGTGGTAGTCCTGCTTAATATGTTCTGGTATTTGCTTTGGTGCTCTACAATTACACGTGGCGGTGTCTCTACGACTCATTCTGTGTAAGTGAGTCTTGAGTCTACAATGTCCCGTTCTGAGTCTGAAGATCTTTGTCTGTCCATCTCGTTAAGCTTGTCTATACTGTAATTTTCTAGCTTGTAGTATTTGTTCTGGTCTCTTCATTCCATCCTCATGAATTGTTTGATGAGTGTCTTTGCTTCTTATAGCTCTGTGGATGGTGAGTCTGTGTGCTGCCACTTCTGGTTTTTGCTAGGTCATCAGCTGTCTCGTTTCCAAGGATCCCACAGTGGACGGGTATCCACTGTAGGACTAGATCTGTTTTTTTGAAACAGTGTAGTAATTGCAACATGATGTTTGTATGGTTTAACAGCATAATCCATGATCCAATCTTGACGGAGACGTTTCGTAAATGAAATGACAAAGAGGTTGAGTGTTAAGTGCAAATGGGACTGAGACAGCATCAGACCAAAGACTTTTAAGCTGCAGGTTTTGGTGCATTGATAAAGCGATAAAATTAGTCTATCAGTATTGGTGAAAATTATGTTGAGAAATAAGGGACAATGTAAGTGCAATAATTAATAGGTTTCAAGTTTATATCTCATTTAGTTTTTGTTCAATATCAATTTGTGACTTATTTATTAGCTTGCTCTCATAATCCTTTCACCTCACATTTTTTTTATGGACATGTTAGTTTGTTCTTGATCGTAATACATTTAGTGCTGTTGAACATCTGTTTCAAAGAGACTTAGCCCCTATGGATCTGTCCAGAGTGCAGTGCTGTTGGCTGTTCTAAAGCAGTAGCCAGTAGTTGACGATTTCTCTTCATGTCATATTATTCATGTTTCATAATTTATTGTTGTCAATCCAACATACGAGAAACCTTTTACCCACTGCAGTAAATTTGTGTGTGCTTACATCTACTTCAGTAAATTTGTGTGTGCTTACATCTACTTCAGTAAATTTGTGTTTGCTTACATCTACTTTAGTTAATTTATGTGCACCTACATTTACTTCAGTAAATTTATGTGTGCTTACATCTACTTCAGTAAATTTGTGTGTTTACATTTACTTCAACAAATTTGTGTATGCTTACATCTACTTCAGTAAATTTATGTGTGTTTACATCTACTTTAGTTAATTTATGTGCACCTACATTTACTTCAGTAAATTTATGTGTGCTTACATCTACTTCAGTAAATTTGTGTGCACCTACATCTACTTCAGTTAATTTGTGTGTGCTTACATCTACTTCAGTAAATTTATGTGTGCTTACATCTACTTCAGTAAATTTATGTGTGTTTACATCTACTTCATCAAATTTATGTGTCCTTACATCTACTTCAGTAAATTTATGTGTGCTTACATCTACTTCAGTAAATTTATGTGTGCTTACATCTACTTCAGTAAATTTATGTGCGTCTACATCTACTTAGAAAGGTTGTCCTGTTACAAATAATTTTTTTCTCTGTTATGGAAAAGAAATCATTATTGTATTTGTCTCCAATATCTTATGACCACTACCTATGACCACTCTCCTAATTCCATTGCTATATACAAAGTTAGTCAAACTTCTGAGAAATATCCCAACTTTTCTGGTGGCTGCAAATAAAGCAAAAAATTTGTGAAAATTATTCTATTTTACAAGAGAAAAGCATGCACAGAACACATAGCAAAATCAAAGCAGAATTACAATACGCTTTTGAAGTAGGAAAGACGGTAAATAACACTAAGATCTACAATGGAACAATCCTGATATATAATAAGATCTGTAACACGAGGATTTGACATGGGGATATGATAGAAACAGCAGTTAAATATCAACAAAAAAGACTTAAGAATCTTATGTACTAGATGTACTGGCTACATAAGGCTGTGGTTAGGGTGAAATATGTAAGCCCGTTACCATAAAAAGTTGTGTACGACAAGACCGTGTCCTTTCATCAAATCTCTAAAATTTATACAGTGAAACAGATATATGGAGTCTAAAAGAACTAACTGTGGTCAGGATGAAGAGCATGTGGATCTGTCAGGATTAATAATTATATATGAGAGCACACAATAATCTGTGTGATCCTGATAATGTAGTGCTGATAGATAAACTAGATAACTAGATTTGCAATGATTTGTTGACACCATTAACAGAGCCAGTGAATATAGAGGACTCAGACAAATGTCTCCAAAACAGAAACAAGAGTCGTACAAAAATAGTAAGGATGCCGGTTAAATGTGATGTTAAGGAAGAGAGAAGGGCATTTCATAAACTACACAATATAGGTATGTCTGTACTATCATACTAGATGAAGGAAGATGGATACAAAAATAAAGAGCAGTTTGGAAGTAGATAAAGCTAGCTTCTAGAAGAAACATACTGGTAAACAGACCCCTGGCCCTGAAATTGAGAGAACATGTATTGGTATTTTATTGAACCTATATTACTTTATAGAAGCGAGTCCTGGACAATAAATATAGAACCTATATTACTTTATAGAAGCGAGTCCTGGACAATAAATATAGAACCTATATTACTTTATAGAAGCGAGTCCTGGACAATAAATATAGAACCTATATTACTTTATAGAAGCGAGTCCTGGACAATAAATATAGAACCTATATTACTTTATAGAAGCGAGTCCTGGACAATAAATATAGAACCTATATTACTTTATAGAAGCGAGTCCTGGACAATAAATATAGAACCTATATTACTTTATAGAAGCGATTCCTGGACAATAAATATAGAACCTATATTACTTTATAGAAGCGATTCCTGGACAATAAATAAATATGCTGAGAAATCACTTGCAGCAACAGATGTTGTTGAATACCCACAATGAGTAGGATTACTCTTTTGTGTGCCCTAGAAAGGACGTTAAGTGGCAGGTTGTCGTAGTTTTTCTCAAATCCCAAGCGTGCTGATGAAGGTGGACCAGGACCATCCAGGCGGTTGTACTATGCTTGGCTTCATCTGCATGGCGCTCACTACTATTGTGATCATGTTGATTCCTCACCCTGTTAGCCAGGCTGCCATGAAAACAGCCCGTTTCCAGGAAGGGCTTCGAAGAGGCCAAGGTGAGGGTCTTGTCCAGTATGTTTTGCCTGACCCTGACTAACATGTCAGATAAGTATATTTTGCATGACCCTGACTAACATGTGTGATCAGTATATTTTAGCTTGATCCTGACTAACATGTCTGATCAGTATATTTTGCCTGACCCTGACTAACATGTCTGATCAGTATATTTTGCCTGACCCTGACTAACATGTCTGATAAGTATATTTTGCCTGACCCCAACTAACATGTCTGATAAGTATATTTTGCCTGACCCCAACTAACATGTCTGATTAGTATATTTTGCCTGACCCCAACTAACATATCTGATAAGTATATTTTGCCTGATCCCGACTAACATGTCTGATTAGTATATTTTGCCTGGCCCAACTAACATGTCTGATCAGTATATTTTGCCTGACCCCAACTAACATGTGTGATTAGTATATTTTGCCTGACCCCAACTAACATGTGTGATCAGTATATTTTGCCTGACCCCAACTAACATGTGTGATTAGTATATTTTGCCTGACCCTGACTAACATGTCTGATCAGTATATTTTGCCTGACCCCAACTAACATGTCTGATCAGTATATTTTGCCTGACCCTGACTAACATGTCTGATCAGTATATTTTGCCTGACCCTGACTAACATGTCTGATCAGTATATTTTGCCTGACCCTGACTAACATGTCTGATCAGTATATTTTGCCTGACCCTGACTAACATGTCTGATCAGTATATTTTGCCTGACCCTGACTAACATGTCTGATCAGTATATTTTGCCTGACCCTGACTAACATGTCTGATCAGTATATTTTGCCTGACCCTGACTAACATGTCTGATCAGTATATTTTGCCTGACCCTGACTAACATGTCTGATCAGTATATTTTGCCTGACCCTGACTAACATGTCTGATCAGTATATTTTGCCTGACCCTGACTAACATGTCTGATCAGTATATTTTGCCTGACCCTGACTAACATGTCTGATCAGTATATTTTGCCTGACCCTGACTAACATGTCTGATCAGTATATTTTGCCTGACCCTGACTAACATGTCTGATCAGTATATTTTCCCTGACCCTGACTAACATGTCTGATCAGTATATTTTGCCTGACCCTGACTAACATGTCTGATTAGTATATTTTGCCTGACCCCAACTAACATGTGTGATTAGTATATTTTGCCTGACCCCAACTAACATGTGTGATCAGTATATTTTGCCTGACCCCAACTAACATGTGTGATTAGTATATTTTGCCTGACCCTGACTAACATGTCTGATCAGTATATTTTGCCTGACCCTGACTAACATGTCTGATCAGTATATTTTGCCTGACCCTGACTAACATGTCTGATCAGTATATTTTGCCTAACCAGACATTGGTCTTAACTTAACTTAACTTAACTTAACATCTTTATACTGGTTTAGAAGACCCTGCAGAGTCTGTATACAACCAGTTACATTTACATCACCTTGCTCTAAAATCTATGCGCATCCAGTTTATTCTTAAATGCATTAACTGTCCCTGCCTCCACTACCTCCCCTGGCAATGCATTCCAAGCAGACACCACTCTCTGACTAAAAAAATATTTCCTAATATCTAACCTGGACCTCTCTTTAATCAGCTTGTAGCTATGCCCTCGTGTTATTGTGGGTGGCTGTATTTTAAAAAAACTTGTTATAGTCTAATTTATCGATTCCTCTGATCATCTTATAAACCTGTATTAAGTCACCACAAATTCTTCTCTCTTCGAGACACTGTAGGCCGGTTTTTCTGAGTCGTTCCTCATAACTGTAATTCTGGAATCCCACTATCATCTTTGTCGCTCTTTTTTGTATTCTTTCTAGCATGTTTATGTCCCCTCTATGATAAGGACTCCACACCTGTACACAGTACTCCAATCTAGGTCTAACTAAAGCTTTATACAGTTTGACTATCACTTCTTGCTCCTATGTTTAATATTTCTTGTTATCATACCTAACATTGCATTTGCCTTTTTCACTGCTACCTTAACTTGCTCACTCACTGTCTTCCTGCCATTGCAGCAACAGAAATGTGTTTCCTGAACAGAATACTATGCTTACATGGACATCAAAGAAATCCAATTAAGATTTCCAACAGGAAAAGAAACATTCAAAGATCTTTAAAAACTAAAATAAAAGTATACATGCCTGGTTCATTGGCCACACTTTCAGAAAGGAGGGCCTGAAAAGCAATATAAAACCAGGATCGATTGGAGGCGGGAGGGAGAAGAGGCAGACAGAGACGAAAAATATGGTATGACTAAATAGATGAGGGAACATGGTATATCTGAAGTCCTACATTGCTCAAAGAACAGATATTTGTGGAAGGAAATGATCATCCAAGCAAAACATTCTAGTTATTTGTCTTTCAACTTCAAGTAGTACAAAATGTCTTCAATACATCTTTCCCTGGATAATATCCCCCAGTTCTTTCCATATCTTAGTGTCTTTATCCATCTGCCTTCAGTTTCTTTCTGTGGGTTGGATTTCTTCTATATTTCTTCTATAATCTTGATGACTGTGTATATAGCTTCATTCAGTCATTACTGACAATGGCATGATGCGCCCTTGAGAGAGTGTATATAGAGTTAAAAAAGTTTGTTGCCCACCGCAAGCCATAATGGCAACATCATCAGGTGATTTTGTACCGATGATGTCATTTATGCTGTTTTTGGATTTTAGTTTAAGAAGAACTGCGCTGGTCATCAATCTCACTCTCAGATTCCCCAATATTTTAATATGTTGACATAATATATTGGAGATCTCCATGTACTGGCTGTAATGAAACATGTTATCTTAATTATGAAGTCCTCTTGATGAAAGAATAATTATTTTTTTGTATGGTGTGCTTATGAGTATGCAGATAAATGCTAAAGATTGTAATATTTTGACATAACATCTTTTTATATTCTCAGTATGTTTGCGCCTCGAAGATCTAAGAGAAGATTATATTTTTAGCATGCCAAGTGCTTATGCAAGATCTATATTTACTGTTCCATGGGTGGAGCTGGGAGACAAGTTATTTTTAACCTGTGAGCAGACAGGATACATGGCTACCATTATCTTCCATACAAAGGTGAATTAAGCGCAAGTGACACATCAAAGGAAGTAATGAGAGAGATCATTTAAGATACATTTGTAACTAGAAATTGTATAAGAAGTCTTCAGAAAGAATTGAAGACGGACTTTATTTAAAGCAAACATTTTCTAACCGTTATATGTGTATTATTCACCCAAATGGTACCCGAGTTGAAAAGAATAGATTAAGGGACGGTGTGGCCTAGTGGTTAAGTGGTACGGCTCACAATCCGAAGGTGCTGGTTTCGATCCCCATCACAGCACTGGCCGTTACTCCGGGGAAGCAAACCCTTAGAAAAGGCAGGAGGAAGCAGACCCTTACATAAAATGCATGCTGAAGTCGAATGCACTGGGCCGACAGGCGCAAAATAAAAACCACCGCCTTGGGGAATAGAGAAATAAGGCGAACGCATTTGAAAAAAAAAAGAAAAAGAATAGATTCATTGTAACCTTCCAAAAACATTGTAGGAGGAGACTAAAGAAGGTTGTGCATCAGGCCGGCAATATCATCATGTAAAAAATCATTGCTATGGGCAGCCATTGTAAGTGCTGGAATACATGTTTCCTGTAAATAGGGCAGTGGCAGTAGTGAGCCAGTGCAAGATGATGATGATCATCATATGCAGGGCTTGACAAAAGCGCTCGTCTCCTTGTCTGTGACGAGTACAAATTTTAGCTTGACGAGTAAAAAAAAGCTGTTTATTTTCGTTAATTATGTTTTTATTGATTACTACATAACGACTCTCGCATGATTATTAATGATATTACGATTCAAATAAATTGTACATATGTTAGTTTAGATGGTGAATCTAAATGGACTTCCACTACCACAATTTAAACTTACAGTGCAGCCATCATCAGTGGCAACACTAGACAAGCTCTATGGCAGTGTCGACAGCCTCAGGATGACCGCTGCTTTTTTCAAAAAAATACAGGTTGACGTTTGACAGCGTACGAAGAAGAAGAAACTTACAGTGCTAAAACTACCACGAATGTTCAAGGATACACAGGCTATGCCCCTGACAGTAATGCATTTTTTCTTAAGAAGAAATACAGTATAGACTAATACTGTAAGTAATACAATATATTTTGGGTTTGTATGCATTTTTTTGTAGAAATAAAGAGGAATTAGTGCCTAGTTTAAATTTGTTAACATAAATTGCATGACTGTAGTCCGTCCAAGCTGACTGGTGAAATTTTTGACTGACTGGTAAGCCACCCTAGAATTTGTCAAGCCCTGATCATATGTGTGGTGAAGGTAAAAGACAGCTAATGAGCGTCGTAGATGTGGGCTTGCGTTCTCTTCATGTGTAACTAAGGGCTACATAAGCTACAACTTCAAGATAAAATAAAGGTACTTATCGTTCAATTCACTCGAATTAAAATGTATTTTGTACCTCATCTGTTATTTCATCCAACGCATTTGTAGAAATTTTTGGCTTGACTCACCAGACGGTAAATCACTCCATAAACTTCAGTAACCCTAGTACATGAGACAATACACAAAGAATTGAGAGGTCATGGAATGCAGCAAAGAAATGCATTAAACGTCAAAATAGAACACACCGACAGATGTCAGATTTCTATATGAGCAAATTTATATGGCAAAATCACATCAAAGTATGTCAGTTAAATGTGTTCAATACTATACTTAACTTAATGTTAAGAGTACAACCAGTTTCACCTACATTTCCTTGCTCTAAAAACTATACGCATCCAATCTATTCTTGAATGCATTAATTGTCCTTGCCTCAACTTCCTGTTGCAATGCATTTCAAATATTCACCACTCTCTGATTAAAAAAATATTTTCTAATATCTAATCTGGACCTTTCTTTGGTTGATTTGTAGCTTGTTCTCTTGTTCTTGTAGGTGGTTGAATTTGGAAAAAACTTGTTATAGTTTAATTTATCCTTTCCTTTGATTATCTTATAAACCTTTAAGTCACCTCGAATTCTTATCTTTTTTAGACACTGTAGGCCGGTTTTTCTGAGGCTTTCCTCATAATTGTAATTCTGAAATCCCACTATCAGTTGTGTTGCTCTTCTTTTGCAACAGGAAATTGCTCTGGTTTGGCCACCCGGTTAATTTCAGTAAAAACACAACAGACGTAAAAACATAACAGATATCTGCATTCCTTGCGAATTGTTTTTGTTATGCATTATCATTCTGAATCTTTCAGACTTGAATAATATTTGAATATAGATTTGTAAAAAAATGATGCCTATTACCAGTTGAACAGAAGAGAGCAGGTCATGGTCTTCAGACTCCGCACAAGCCACAACAGACTGAGGTACCATCTATTCAATAAACTGAAGATAGCTGGCACTAATGAATGCACCTGTGGTACAGGGAAAATGACCGCTGAACATCTGCTGCAAAATTGCCCGACATACGAGGTCCAGAGAAAGCATATATGGCCATCACCAGTGGCAACACTAGACAAGCTCTATGGCAGTATCGACAGCCTCAGGATGACCACTGCTTTCTTCGAACAAATTCAAGTTGACGTCTGACAGCGTACGAAGAAGAAGAAGAAGAAGAAGAATATAGATTTGTATGAATAATAGGGTGAATTGATTTCATATGCATTTTTTTTCATTATAAATTTTAATGCGGGTGAATTAAACAAGTACCCAAATAAAGGATATTCCCAGGCTTCCGATAAGGAAACTAACTGAAGCAGACATCATCCTCAAAACCTTATAGCTCCACATGAAGAATAAGTCTTAAACAAACATACAGCAAGTAGATTTGTTTATAGTTGACTTGTCTACACCTTTTGAAGATTGTATAGCTTATAGTTGCTTCTCCTTCAATCCCTGCTCACACAAATGTTGGTTGGTTATTGATCCACCAGCCTGTGAGCTACTGCCCTTTGGCCCAATGCCATATAGTGGTATCTGCAAGTGTTTGTGAGATGTTGTTTAGTTCTGTACAAAATGTTCCATTTGTCTGGTCTTGGAGGAAGAAGCTCTTTCCTGACACCGACAAGCGCCAGGATTTCAAAAGATAGTGCTCAACAGTTTCATAGGGATGTGTGCACAGCCGATACTCTGGAGTATGTTCTGGTTGGATTCTGGTCAAGTCACTGTTAAGTTGCATGTGGTGAGTGTGAAGTCGGAAAATGGTGCTTTGTTTTCTCCTTTTCAAGAGAGTGATGTTGCCTTCGGGATTTTAAATGAGCATTTGTTTGTAGATTTCTCTCCCAGTATTCCCCATTGCCCATTCATTCAGCTAAACCTTTTTTTATGCATTCGTCAATAGTTGTTTGACTGTCTGTAAGGTTGTTGGTGTGTATTGTTGTTCTTGACTTAATTATTTTTAGCCAGTTTGTCTGCCTTGTCATTGCCAGGTGTGTGTGAGTGACCAGGGATCTATTGCATAAACTATTCTGACTTCATGGGATCTGATGTTGGTTGGCATCTAGGGATATTTGAATAAGTTCAGACTTACAATTACCACCATCTTCCATAGCTTGAAGGACAGATAATGAATCTGTAAAGATCATGATGCTCTGGGCTTTTGATGGGAAATCATAAAATACGGTCTTCAACTTGTGCAGAGCTACTTCCACTGCAGTTATTTCTTCCTCGTAGTTTGAACATATCTCTCCACAGACATCAAATAAGTCATCAGATGTTCTGTCTGGAGACTCTTTGTAGACTCCAAATCCCACTTTAATTGTTGCTTTAACAGCAGACCCATCAGTATAGACATGAATCGTATAATGATTATGATTAATTATAATTAATCGTATGATTATAATAATCCCTTCAAGCCTTGCACACACAGAGGTGATCAAATTTAGTAGCGACCTCAAAATTCCTATTGGAGTGCAGTTGACTTTTGAAAATGATGGCTACAATACGTTGCCACATATATTATTCATGCTATTTTTGAAAGAAGTTATATGTCAACATATTTGAAGGATAATAAGTCAACTAGGAGCTGCTATATCTGTTAAACAGTTTCACTAAATGTATGTTTCTCTTTCTCTCCGGCACCTGAAATATAAACTAGATGATATTGATTGACAATCTTCTTCTTCTTAGTTGATCATCTTCTTCTTCTTAGTTGATCATCTTCTTCTTCTTAGTTGATCATCTTCTTCTTCTTAGTTGATCATCTTCTTCTTCTTAGTTGATCATCTTCTACCCTGGGAGGAACGGTGTGAGGAGATCCTTTTTGTGTATGCCATTGCAATCGAATGTGCAGGCAAACATGGGATTGACATGTCATGTCGTTGCATGAGCGAGGGCCGCTTCCTTGACAATCATATCACATTATCCTCGGCGTCAATCCATCGCGTGGAGCCGCGTAGCGCAGTGGTTAGCGCGCTGGCTTCGCATCTGAGTGGTCCTGGGTTCATTCCCCAGTTGAGGCGGTAATGTTTTTTTCAGACCGTAATGGCTCCCGGGTCAACCCAGCCTTAAATGGGTACTGGTTCAGTCCGGGAAGTAAAAGCGGCGAGGGAGAGGAGATGGCTACCGCCCTCATATAGCCGAGCCTTTGAAATGTGAGATCGCTAACACCTCACACCCCTACGGCAGTAATGCTATGGGATACTTTACTTTACTTTACAATCCATCAAGTATGCCGTATGCGATGAAGCCAACACTATTCTGTATGCATCACAATCTTTTGCAGTGCTGTACCAGTGTGGACCGAAGTCTTTGCTCAGTCCATTCCGCCATCGCATAGGTGTACTGTCCCATATATATGCACAATCATAGAGCCACCAAAATGTTGTTGTACGTGTCCATCTGTTGTCAGACATGTCTACCATATGTCCAGCCTAGCAACAATCTACGATACTTATTTTTAGAGTTATTCGCTATTTTGCTTGTATTTGCTTTGGAAGCTACATTTAATCGTAGACATTAATTTCTTGCTAGACTGTAAAATATTACAGCTTGGAGGATCTGTATTATAGTTATATTGCTTGCCTCTCATGTCAGAAGTGAGAGAATATAGTTGTGTTGCTTGCCTCTCATGTCAGAAGTGAGAGAATGTTTCCCAGACGAGCACATTCTGGCAACCTAGCTGTTAAGAGTTAGGGAGGAAAAGCAACAAGGACTGAACCTAACCCTGGCGTACCTTACAAAAAGCCCAATATGTCGTGCAGGGGAATTTTAGCACATCAACCCCTTGGACAGTTAATGCTACGAGCTTGACTACCTTTGCATTAAAGCTCACTGAATGTAGACCAGAAAAAGGAAATACCATATTAGATAATGACATTAGGGAAGATTTTTAATTCTTCATTTTTTTGTTTGTCTAGTTTCATCCTGTGAAGTGTGTTGTACTATTTTTGCACCTTATGGCTAAGTGCATCTGACTTCAACACAGATATTTTAAAATGGATTTACTTCCTATAGCAGCACTACCATGCTGTATGCAGACATACACCTGTTTGGGATGTGGCCGTATCAGTAACCATCACTACGCAGTCCATCGGAGACTTAGTTATACTAGGATTTGGTTTGATCCTGATGTGGGGCGACTAGTTTCCTTTCTCGCCTCTTCTGACTGTAAGGGCAGTTACCATATTACAGAGGGTAGACTGGAGCAAGTCTTGACAGGTGACTGAACCTGATCTGGTCCCAAATGCTGTCCCAACCAGGAGTGCACTTGAGGCTGAGCTCTCTATTGATAATTTTTTGGAGGGGGAAGGGGGGTGTCCTTGTTTGCATTGTTTGAATAGTGAGCTGTGCCACTAACAGTTTTGCCACACCTCCTCCCAGCTGGATTTCTAACTTCATGCTCCAAAAGTTTGTAAGATGTAGCCCCCAAGGTTTAAGTTAGATGTAGCCCCCAAGGTTTAAGTAAGATGTAGCCCCATGGTTTAAGTAAGATGTAGCCCCACTGTTTAAGTAAGATGTCGTTCCCAAGGTTTAAGTTAGATGTAGCCCACAAAGGTTTAAGTTAGATATAGCCCCAAATGTTTAAGGAAGATGTAGCGATCAAGATTTAAGTAAAATGTAGCCCTCAATATTTCAGTAAGATGTAGCCCACAAGATTTAAGTAAGATGTAGCCCACACCATTTAAGTAAGATGTAGCCCTCAAGGTTTAAGTAAGATGTAGCCCCCCAAGATTTAAGTAAGACGTAGCCCCAAAGATTTAAGTAAGATGTAGCCCACAAGGTTTAAGTTAGATTTAGCCCCCCAATATTTAAATTCAAATCAAAATGCCCTGGTTAGATGAAGCTGGTAAACTAAAGGTGATAATGCATTTAAGATACGTAAAACTCTGGCTTCTAACCAGCCTGTGCCCTTTTAACCCACCTGTGACCTTCTAACCCACCTGTGATCTTCTAACCTACCAGAGACCTTCTAACTCACCTGCAACCTTTTAATACCACCTGCTACCTTCTAACCCACCCCTGACCTTCTAACCCACCTGAAACCTTCTAACCCACCTGTGATGTTCTAACCCACCTGCGATATTCTAGCCCACATGTGACCTTGCTGGTAGTCTGATTATAATAAAAGGCTAACTATTGGTAACGTGAACAGACATCTGCCAGAAACAGATGTTAAGAGCCAAAAAGCGTAGATCTCGCCTTCTAAATCTAGCAAAATGAATCTTTCTATGGACAAAAGCAACTCTTGACAATGAAGACCACAAACCCAGTTCCTTCCCTACAAGAAACAAGTATTAAAACTAAGTTTATGGTATGTTGCTTATCCTTCCCTGTTGAATCTGTGATACAATTTATGAAATATCTTTCTCTCATTCTTCTCTCTCTCTCTCTGCTAGCCCTTCTTTGGAGGCAAGCTGCATCATTTAACTGCTGAGGTTAAAAATGTCAAGACAGGAGATATTATATGTAAAGTGGTTGGTGAATGGAACAACATATTAGATTTCACTTATATAGAGAAGGGCAATGTAAGTTCTTTCACTCATTAGTCAATATCATAGCTGATGCACCTAAATTAAGTTTTAAAAAAATTATGTGGAGATAAGATAATCAACAGAAGCCTGCAAATAGATTATAATTTCCACAGCAATCAGGCGTCACTTGGAAACAACTTTTCAGTCGGCCAGTCCTTTCACTAACAGAGCATCATGGATCATAAAAACAGGCCTTCCTGTTGAATTCAATCAACATTGATGACTAGTGGTGTCTGCTTGGAATGCATTGCCAGGGAGGTAGTGGAGGCAAGGACAGTTAATGCATTTAAGAATAAACTGGATGCGCATAGCTTTTAGAGCAAGGTGATGTAAATGTAACTGGTTGTATACAGACTCTGCAAGGTCTTCTAAACCAGTATAAAGACGTTAAGTTAAGTTAAGTTAAGTCTCAGCACATGACCTAGAACACCTGATGATTTGCCCAAATCTTCCAGAAAAATGCAATATGGATGACGGTTGAGGGGGAACGACAAGGCTGAACATTGGAAACATGATGTTTGACGTGGTAGCCGAGGACACTGAGAGTAAATAAGAAAGGTAGTGGCTAAAGAACAAATAATCGCGTGCTGTGACACAGTGATTTTGCAAGTGGACAAGTATACAGCTGGATACAAGTTTAGTTGTCATTGTGAACAAAAGCTCTTCTCATACCACAGACCATTAACCTACACTCTTCTTGTTAGTCGCTCCTCTTTTACCCATGATGGTGTAAAGGTCCTTTTGTATATTCTTACAATCGAGTATGCAGATGACCAGGTCATTGGCTGCTTTTTTAGTATAATGGAGGGGCTGCCTCCTTTTTACTTTCATGCAGGCCACCAGTGGGTAGAAATGTCTTTACCTTTATAATTTTTGCCCGGACAGTGGCTAACGGCCTGCTCTTTTAGATTTTCAAATGTTCTGGTTCTCACTCGTTCTCCAATTTTATCGTCCATCTCCGATAGGACCAAGCGCAGATCTAATTTCATTTGAGACCAGGGGATGCTTGAAACATGCATAATTCGAACACCCTCATTCTTTTGTTTCTTGACCAGTGAGCGCCTTGTCTCTCAGTCTTAGTGATTCCACCTGACTTACACCCAATAGTATGAGATCTCTGGTCACGTCAACAAATTATTATATATTTTTTTTTGTGTAAAAGGTTTACCTCTCTGTATTCTACTGGAGGAGGCACGCCCTTTTCCACTCTGGAACGTAGTCTTTCAGGCGATATCAGGACGTATTAACCAGTGCCTGGATGCGTGTGTGTGTCTGTATGTGCCTATGATAGTTGGGGCGATCTGAGTGGTCAACCCCAACCAAAGTGCAATGGAGGGGCCTCACATTGAGGGCGTGTATCTGTGTATGTGTGTGTGTGAGTGAGTGAGTGAGAAAGGTTATAAACCCTGTTAGGATGAAATGTTGATAATTATTAAATATAAATTTACCAGAGCCACTCAAATCAACTATGCTATCAAGTACATTGTGGCTAATGTTTACCAATCCAAATAGGCAAACTTAAATCCCTTAGTATTTTAATTATTTCTCATCTCATATGAACAAACATAAATTAAACACGACAATTTATTCTTTCACAAAAATACAAGGTTATTCATTTATTTACATAACTGGATATCGTTACTTCAATTTCAGTCTTATCTATTTATATCTAAGATCTCTTATCAGAGGATTTTGGTATTTTAGCCTGATGGTTACTCTGGTTTTAAATCAAGTTCGCTCCTACTCCTTCACTATTTCCTACTCTCCCTAACAATTGAAACTAATATATAAATAACATTTTGGGTCATGTTATCATCGTCTCTTGAAGCGTGTCTGGCCTCTGACAGACTGACAGCATCAGTCTTTCTAGTCTCCGCTGGGGAGTGTGTGATGGGATATTCTTCTTCTTCTTCTTCTTCGTTCGTTTCCAATCTCCCACTACCAACCCATGAAAGGGCTTAAGTAGCAGAATGTAGTCCAGAGAACGGAATGCGTTGTGTCGTAGTTGACAGATTGGCTCCGATATTTGCACCTTTCGGTCCAACACATCCGACTTCAGCAATCATTTTTTGAGTACCGAGTTAGCATTCCCTCTTCGATCCCTTCTCCTTAGCCAGTCTGCCCTGCTGCAGCCTGTTATCCAGGATCACCGCGTGGAGGTGTAGAAGGGGCTTGGCAGCTGTGGTTCGCTTGCCCTGACGCTAGCAGTCAGCTATGGGTCGCTAACCACTGCAGCTCATGTGCTGCTCAGCATCTTGATCCCTGATGGGATATGATCTCTGGTGCCTGGGCCATGCATGAGTTTTCAGTCGTGTACCCATCTGACGAACAAACCAGCTTTTGAACAGTTTTGGTGTATGGGCTAAACCTGAATGTCAGTTATAGGGGTCCGTGTGCCCTTCCGACAAACGAACCAATTTTCGAGAACTACTGACGTTTGACAGCTACTTGTTGGAGTCAGACTCCAGTTTCATTCAAAGGCGATTGGTGCAAGCCTTTGAATTCACAAAATAATCTGAAACCATTCAAGTATAGTCTGGCCCAACACAGTTTCCACCGCACAGAGAATTTACGCTGCCAACACACACTAAAAAAAAGCTCTAGGTCGCCTCCCCTGTCTGGTAGAAATCTATTCTATGTCACATTTTAACTTCCGCATCTCCCCCATCCCCTCCCCTCTAAACTCTGCCTTCCTACAAGGATATGTTGAACGCAAGTCATATGATATCAAAGTCTCCACCTTGTGGACACATTCGTGACAGGTTCTCCCATCCGGATCACCCCAGCTCTCCATCTCTACGCCACTACTCTCTCTAAAAAATGTGCCCACCACCTATCCTGGGACAAATCGTCACTACAACATTGTCGACTCTGCTAATTTGCTAATTCTCCCACCATCCTTATTAATCCTTCCCTCCCAATTCTAACTAAAATTTTGTCTTTCATTCAGAACAAACGCCTAACCTAAGGATAATAAGAGTCAATAATAAGAACCGTAATTCTGACCATTTAACATTCCCTTTCCACTATTTTTACACAATGAAAAGTTACTCATTTTAGGAACCCAGTCGGCTTTGTTAGAATTGACTGATGTATCTAACCTCTCTCTGAAAGCTGAATAGACTTTCTTTCTCGTCCATCTGCTAGCTTCCTACCACGTTATAATCAACCTTCAGTGATCAATTTGGAAGTTGATTCAGAAACATGATTGGAACCCTGTCGAGTTCCCTACAGAAAACCCCTACAACTGAATCCCCGACACTGTCACACTATATCTTCGCGACACACTGACCTATTCTCAATTGTACTATATCTTATGTATAGTCCAATATGATCCCTACTTACACGCAGATGTACTATATCCTCTGTACGGTCTAATATGAGACTGTTATTAGTATCTAAAATATGTTAGATTTTCTACATTTCGATCTACAAAAAGCATAGGGAACCTACTGTAGATGATTTAAAACTTGAAGCCTGCACCAAAACACTTTTGCAGCTCTTGCAGCGGTAGATTTTCAAGCAAATTCTTTTACACAACCATACAGAACCCAATTTAGTGGCATTCTGTGACATTCTTGGAGATGCTGTGGGCCTATAATTTATTCCACAGTAAGTGATATTGGGATTCACTCTGGTATAAAATAGAGTGATACCAGTCTTGGCAACAGTAAGACTTGGGTTCAAACCCCTGGTAAGTCCTACTAAGGAAAGTTACAAATAGGAAAACTATCAGCTGTTGTTAAGTGTGATATGGTGAATAAAAGCATACAATACATAACAAAACAGGGCGTGGTCAGGGAAATGTTAACCCACTGAAGGCCAAGCCTTTGACTGATTTCTTCATTATCATCTTGTGATATACCTGGGGGCATGGCCAACAAATTACCTCCTAAAATCATTTGTGATATTAGCATTTGTAGATGTTCTCAGCCTCTTGTTGTGGTATCCTCTACCAGATCATTTTTCTTTGTGTTTCTCAAATTCCCCTGTCCTTCCTCAAATTCCCCTGTCCTTCCTCAACTTCTCCTGTCCTTCCTCAACTTCTCATGTCTTTCCTTAACTTCTCCTGTCCTTCCTTCCTTGACATTTCCTGTTCTTTCACGACTTCCCTTTCCGTCCTCGACTTCTCCTTTCCATCCTCGACTTCTCATTTTTGTCCTCAACTTCCCATTTCCTTTCTCAACTTCTCCTTTGTATTGTACGACTTCTTTTTTTCCTAAACTTTTAATGTCCTTTCTTCACTTCTCCTGTTATTCCTCGACTTCCCTGTCCTTCCATAACGTCTCCTATTCTTTTCTGCCTTCACCTCTCCTGTCCTTCCTTGACTTTTCCTGTACTTCCTTAACTTCTCTTGTCCTTCCTCAACTTCTCCTGTTATTCCTCGACTTCCCTGTCCTTCCACAACGTCTCCTATTCTTTTCTGCCTTCACCTCTCCTGTCCTTCCTTGACTTTTCCTGTACTTCCTTAACTTCTCTTGTCCTTCCTCAACTTCTCCTGTTATTCCTCGACTTCCCTGTCCTTCCACAACGTCTCCTATTCTTTTCTGCCTTCACCTCTCCTGTACTTCCTTAACTTCTCTTGTCCTTCCTCAACTTCTCCTGTTATTCCTCGACTTTCCTGTCCTTCCACAACGTCTCCTATTCTTTTCTGCCTTCACCTCTCCTGTACTTCCTTAACTTCTCTTGTCCTTCCTCAACTTCTCCTGTTATTCCTCGACTTCCCTGTCCTTCCACAACGTCTCCTATTCTTTTCTGCCTTCACCTCTCCTGTACTTCCTTAACTTCTCTTGTCCTTCCTCAACTTCTCCTGTTATTCCTCGACTTTCCTGTCCTTCCACAACGTCTCCTATTCTTTTCTGCCTTCACCTCTCCTGTACTTCCTTAACTTCTCTTGTCCTTCCTCAACTTCTCCTGTTATTCCTCGACTTTCCTGTCCTTCCACAACGTCTCCTATTCTTTTCTGCCTTCACCTCTCCTGTCCTTCCTTGACTTTTCCTGTACTTCCTTAACTTCTCTTGTCCTTCCTCAACTTCTCCTGTTATTCCTCGACTTTCCTGTCCTTCCACAACGTCTCCTATTCTTTTCTGCCTTCACCTCTCCTGTCCTTCCTTGACTTTTCCTGTACTTCCTTAACTTCTCTTGTCCTTCCTCAACTTCTCCTGTTATTCCTCGACTTTCCTGTCCTTCCACAACGTCTCCTATTCTTTTCTGCCTTCACCTCTCCTGTACTTCCTTAACTTCTCTTGTCCTTCCTCAACTTCTCCTGTTATTCCTCGACTTCCCTGTCCTTCCACAACGTCTCCTATTCTTTTCTGCCTTCACCTCTCCTGTACTTCCTTAACTTCTCTTGTCCTTCCTCAACTTCTCCTGTTATTCCTCGACTTTCCTGTCCTTCCACAACGTCTCCTATTCTTTTCTGCCTTCACCTCTCCTGTACTTCCTTAACTTCTCTTGTCCTTCCTCAACTTCTCCTGTTATTCCTCGACTTTCCTGTCCTTCCACAACGTCTCCTATTCTTTTCTGCCTTCACCTCTCCTGTCCTTCCTTGACTTTTCCTGTACTTCCTTAACTTCTCTTGTCCTTCCTCAACTTCTCCTGTTATTCCTCGACTTTCCTGTCCTTCCACAACGTCTCCTATTCTTTTCTGCCTTCACCTCTCCTGTCCTTCCTTGACTTTTCCTGTACTTCCTTAACTTCTCTTGTCCTTCCTCAACTTCTCCTGTTATTCCTCGACTTCCCTGTCCTTCCACAACGTCTCCTATTCTTTTCTGCCTTCACCTCTCCTGTCCTTCCTTGACTTTTCCTGTACTTCCTTAACTTCTCTTGTCCTTCCTCAACTTCTTCTGTTATTCCTCGACTTCCCTGTCCTTCCACAACGTCTCCTATTCTTTTCTGCCTTCACCTCTCCTGTCCTTCCTTGACTTTTCCTGTACTTCCTTAACTTCTCTTGTCCTTCCTCAACTTCTCCTGTTATTCCTCGACTTTCCTGTCCTTCCACAACGTCTCCTATTCTTTTCTGCCTTCACCTCTCCTGTCCTTCCTTGACTTTTCCTGTACTTCCTTAACTTCTCTTGTCCTTCCTCAACTTCTCCTGTTATTCCTCGACTTTCCTGTCCTTCCACAACGTCTCCTATTCTTTTCTGCCTTCACCTCTCCTGTCCTTCCTTGACTTTTCCTGTACTTCCTTAACTTCTCTTGTCCTTCCTCAACTTCTCCTGTCCTTCAACTTCTCCTGTCCTTCATCAACGTCTCCATTCCTTCCTCCTTCTCCTGTCCTTCCTCAACTTATTCTATCCTTCCTTAACTTCTCTTGTCCTTCCTCAACTTCTCCTGTCCTTCCTCAACTTCTCCTGTCCTTCTTCAATGTCTCTTGTCCTTCCTCGACATATCCTACTCTTCACCAGGCTTTCTTGTTCTTGATATTTCCCATTGCCACAAGTTTTATCATGCGCTCCTTTCTAAGACTCAAATTAATTCTACCTGTCTTCTTGGTATTTATTGGCTTACAAAATGATCATGAAAACGTGTAACACTCACTGAAGCCACCCTAGACTTTTAGTAATATGTGAATGCTTTAATTATGAAAACATTTGTCATTATTAATACATGACCCAACATTTTTCAGTGCCCATATTAACACATTTTTTCAATGTATTTCTGGAGACAATAGTTTTTGCACTTTTTCTAATCACAAAAAAAATGTTAATATTGTTAGTTGTTACTGTTTGCCTTTGTATATAACTTATAAAATCTTTTTAACAAAATTTCAATGTTGTATTTTTCAGAAACAAAAAAAAGGCACACATAAGGAGGTGAGGTGAATTGACGTGTTGATAATTTCATTGTGTTTGTTTTATGTTTGTTTAGGGAACTGAGACGCTAGTCCAATCAGGCACAACATACCGATCAGGACGTCATGTCGGGCACATTATACTGATCAAGACCACTATCTCTCTTCCATGTAGCGTTCTCTTAAAAATGGCTGTTTTCAAGGCAGTCTGGCTGATGATATGTGAACTGGCGTAGTGGTAAGAGTCACGCAGATGAAGCCAAGCATAGCAGAAACCGCTTGGAGGACCACAGTCCATCTTTATCATCATGCTCAGGATGTGTGGAGACCTACTTCAACCTCCAATGTAACGCAATTTTCATGGTGCACAAAACAGTAAACTTACTCACCATGGGCATTAAACAACAGCGCCAACAAAATCTGTTTGTTTTGGATTTTACAGTTTTGAATATTGACAAATATAAAATGTTTATTTTCGTTTTAAAGAAATGTACATGTTATTTATGGTATTTACTTAGATTTTAATCAGATACAAAAACTGACATCTTTTATAGCGTTTTTAATGTGTTTTTGTGTGATGAAATTTTACTCCATTGCTGCAAATAATTTATTTCATGTTGTTTTAAAATTAGAATACCTTGTAATTAGAATACCTTGTAATTAGAATACCTTGTAATTAGAATACCTTGTAATTAGAATACCTTGTAATTAATTTTTCTAAAGTGGCAAAGGCACAGACACTCTTGTACATTTGTCTTCGTCACTTCCAGAATCCTTGATTGAGCATTATTAATTAGTTACATAATTATGTCCTTCATTTATGCATCTATTCTGACTTTAATTCACTACAATTTATATTCTTTGTGAGACTTGTTAACAATAATTTATCACTTAAACTATTTCTGTCACCATAACCACAAATTTTTGTTTTCTTGATTTTCTTTTGATTCAGTTTTGCAAATGTAGAAGTTCCAGATGGAAGCCTGCATAGAAGAAGAATATGTGTTATGGTTATATTTGTCCCTATATTTGATTGTTTTTAAATATTAATGTTCGCTTTGGCATCTGAGGCTCGTTGCATCAGTCGGCCCCATCCATAACCCACTGTTGCGGTGTGGCTCCAGGCCTTGTCCAGAGCGGAGGATGAAATTGCTGTCTGCTGGAGCCATACTGTGCGTGGATGGTCTCTTTTGTGCCTCCAGCTGGTCGAGGGGTGGACGGTCTCTTTTGTGCCTCCAGCTGGTCGAGGGGTGGACGGTCTCTTTTGTGCCTCCAGCTGGTCGAGGGGTTGACGGTCTCTTTTGGGCCTCCAGCTGGTCGAGTGGGGGACGGTATCTTGTAGGCATGGGTTTCCTGACGCAGACGTACAACATTACCGAATAAAGAAACTCGGCGGCGATCAAGTGCTTCTGAAATTGGAAGGAGGCCTGTTTTACCTAGAGACCTCCATGTTACGGATGAAGTCATGCTTATCGGATGCCCAGGATACAGCGCTCATTGCGCATGTGGAAGACCTCAAGTCTCGATATGTCATGTTTATGGTGTCATATTTAATAAATGTCAAACATCTTATAGCAGTAGTCCACTGTGTAAGAAGCTAAATGAAAAAAAAATGTTACGCATTTGGAATTATGTTTTTAGTTAGAATGTGTCAGGTAGGACACATTTTAAATGTAGTAATTTTTGGTCTAACACCTAATTTATTGTGCTATTTTCAGCCCTTGTTCAGTTTATAAAAGTTACATTTTTTACCAGATGGCTGTTGTTTTATTATGTCAATGTTCTTTGTACATGATTTTAGTGTATTTATTTTTGCATCTAAACAATAATGAGCTGTATAGTAAAAATGTCACTAGTATAAAGGTAAAAGATAAATTTATTCAGTTTGTCCTCTGCTATTTCTGTTTGTAATGCTCTTCAGCCCATTTAAGTCTGGTTGCAGCTCTGAAAATGACCTTTAATTATTGGGTTTGTGCTCTCGGCTATTTCTGTTTGCAATTTTTAACCCAGAGGAGTGTTTGTAGCCCGAAGGAGGATTTTTAAATTGTCATGAAAAAGAATTGCTTGTTGGCAAACATAAGAACCCTCTGTATTCCTAAGAAGAACTGAATGTAGTCAAACGAAGGATTGAATGTAGTCAAAAGAAGGATTGAATGTAGTCAAAAGAAGGATTGAATGTAGTCAACAGAAGAATTGAATGTGGCACTCATAGGATTTAACGTAGATGAAAAAAAAAGAACTTTATTGATTGATAGCTTTACTGATGCAAAGTAGCATCATTTAGTGTATTTCTGTGGAGTTGCTCCAGTTGAGACCTTTAGCCTGGGCCTTTTGGAGACAGACGACTAGCTCCAAGGTCCCATAGAGAATCGTTGGCAGTTGAAATCGGAAATAGTACACATTCAGCCTGATACCCTTCGCAATTACAGACCAACGAAGGAGGCCTGGAATAATGCTGGGACATTTGCATATGCTGTGAATAAGAGTTTCCAGTCCAGACTACATCTGATCTAGACCTCGAAGATACAGATAACAGGGTTGGTTTTAGAACCCTTGTGCACTGTTTGAAGCAGCGTGGAATCAATCGACGGATACTAGTTGTCATTATATAAGCTCGTTGCTTGCTTCTATGAACATTACAAGGCAACTCCCTCCACGGTTGAGTGATCATTCTAGATTATTTAATTTAAAAAAAAAATGTCCATCTTTTATCCACACGTTCTTAGTAACTTATATCTTCGTCTCTTTTCCTGTGTCACTACTGCTCTCTGTTCAATATCATGCATGGCTCGCACAATATATACTATTTATGGAAAACATAGTTGTGCTCCATAGAGCGCTTTTCATTTGAACTCGATGATGTGCATTAGAAAGTATTCCTAGTGCTGATTATGAGACCAAAGTTGCTGCACTCCGCTGACACCGCCGTCATGGTGGACTGCATATTTTTTTATTCTGAGCAATAAGCCTGTATGGTAAGCCGTACATCAAATCAAACATTACTGTACAGTACCAACGTTTCCAGGCAGTCGTTGGCTACCCTCACTAGAGGCGAATATCAACAGTGAGGTCAGTAACAAGATTGATAAGTTGGGGAGGCTCCAAGCTACTGTCTGGAACCAACAAGGCATCAGTGTCGCCACCAAGATAAAAGTGTATCGTGCTGTAGCAATATCCACTCTACTGCATACCTGTGAGACATGACCAGTGTATAGCAGACATCTCAATCGTTTTCACTTGAGCTGTCTGCTCAGGCTGTCTAGGATCAGGTGGCAGAACGAAGTGTCTAACTCTGAAATTCTTAGCGATGCTAACATGTTGAGCATCCATACACTTCTAAAATTGGCTCAAGATGGACGGGACATGTTGTTGACATGCCAGATAAACGCATCCCCAAGCAGCTGTTATACAGAAGAAATGCCACAGAAACTCATTGAAAGTGTCTCTGAAGAGTCTCATTGAAAGTGTCTCTGAAGAGTCTCATTGAAAGTGTCTCTGAAGAGTCTCATTGAAAGTGTCTCTGAAGAGTCTCATTGAAAGTGTCTCTGAAGAGTCACATTGAAAGTGTCTCTGAAGAGTCTCATTGAAAGTGTCTCTGAAGAGTCTCATTGAAAGTGTCTCTGAAGAGTCTCATTGAAAGTGTCTCTGAAGAGTTTCATTGAAAGTGTCTCTGAAATACTTCAATATCGATGTCACGTCCTGTTAGCATGCACAAGACTGTACCACCTGGCGAGCTAATATCACAGAAGGTGCTCAGATCGCAGAAAGTACAGCCATCGCGGAAACTCATTGAAAGCATGTTGCCCGAAAAACAGTACTCTCTATTCCACAGCCGGCTCCTCGCACGTGTGCCTTGACTATGACATGGTATTCCGTTCCAAGATTCAACTTCGCTTACCCTGGGTAACTATTATTATTATTATTAGAAAGTCATAATCACATTTCTTAGTGTGGATGAATTAAGCTGCTTATTTTTACTTCTTATGCAGAATTCAAAAACAGTTGATGTAAAAACGTTAACAGTTTTTCGCAAGTACATACGGCCTTTAGCCAAACAGAAGGAATATGAGTCACGGAAGTTGTGGTTTGACGTCACAACTGCCTTGAACGCGAATGACATTCAAAAAGCTACAGAATACAAGCAGAAAGTAAATAAATGGTTTCCTTTTTAAAAAGTGTTCTCAAGTATCATCTTCATCCATTATTATTATTTTGTCTCTTCATTTATATTTTCAAAGATAAAGATATTAGTAGTCCCATTAGAAGACAATCCTGTTGGGTGTAAACTGGTAGAAACTTTTCCCTCCCTAAAGGTAAGCCAGGAACCCTTTTACAGCTGGTTCGACTGCGTTGTGTTGCTGATGGGTGACTTGAACTCAGAATTTTTGATGTGAGCAGCAAAAGAAACATTTGCTGCACTATATATATATATATATATATATATGTTTGTATGTATATATATATATGTATGTATGTGTATATATATATATATATATATATATATATATATATATATTTTTTTTTTTTTTTTCTTACAAAGCCTGCTGTGGGGCGCGACCGAGTACCCGGCGGTATAACTGGGCGGGCAGATTGGGCTCATTAGCCTTGATTGACAGCCAATCTAAGAGAAGGTAAACTGACTCTAAGCCCGGGTAGACGATGCTCGTTAGCCTGTTGAGGCAGTTTGTATAGGAGAGGGGGAACTTTGATTTTAAACCCCCAAGTGCCAGGGAGTGCTGGCTAGTTCTGTGACGATGAGAGTATCCTCGAATGTCTCGAGTAACTAGCATCTGCGGGCAACGATTCCGCTGCCTTGTGGAAACTTCGAGAGAGGATAAGGCTACGGGAGTAAACCCAGACAGAAAATCAGGAGTGGTAACACCTAATGCGGGTGGTATCAAAATTGAGGAATCATTCCGGCAGCTCCTGCAGCTGAGCTGGTGCTAAATTGTTATGCTTTGGATTCCTTTGAATTAAACCAATGAGGCAGTTTCAGCAGCCCAGTGTCTCCATATTCAGCGCCCCGGCTTGCGCCCCGAAGAGGCTACTCCAGCCTCGCTCTTGAGTGAGGACACAACACGGAAGCTGGCAGTTTACGGGTTATAAGTCCCACCCGATCGGCGTGGGGAAGGAGTACCACTGTTCATCTTTAACGCTGGGAGGGATCATCGCATCTCAATGGTCGACTACCGCCCACCTCAGCCGGGCATCCCCGGTCAGTAGGTGTCGACTCGCAAACATCTGCATTGTTCCAGTAGGTGCCTGGAGCTTAGTGCATGCATGACAAGCGGATTTTAATTTTGCACCAAACAAAATCAAAAATATAAAGAAGACTCCAGCTCTTCGATTCGCAAACTGGAACGTGCGTACTACGTGTATATGCATTTCAGATAATCTTCGGGAGGTTTGAGATGCCAGGAAAACAGCCACCATTGATTTGGGAGCTCTCTGGGTTGAATGTGGACATAGCTGCCCTACAGCAGACCAGACTTACTTCTAGTTACTCACTAAGGGGGGGGGGGGGGATACACTTTCTTCTGGATTGATCGGGAACCTTTGGAATCTCGACAGCCTGGTGTTGGTTTTGGTATTAAAAACACACTTATGGCATCAGTCGATCCTCCATTGGAACGATCTGAGAGGTTACTGGCCATTCGCCTCAACAGCGCTATAGGTCCTGTTAATATCAACAGCGTCTATGCCCCAACCCTGACATCTCTGGAGGAGGCGAAGGATCAATTCTATGGACAGCTGGAGGAAATGATCAAGAACAGCCCCAGGGAAGAAGCACTCCTCCTTCTCTGTGACTTTAATGCTAGAGTAGGTGGGGACCACATGGCATAGCCCACCTGCCTTGGACATCATGGTATTGGCAGGATATATGACAATGGTCAGAGGTTGCTGGAGCTGTGCACTCAACAAGGCCTATGTATCACAAATACTTTCTTCAAGGGCAGGCCGCAACATAATTTATCATGGAAACAGTAATTGAGGTCAAACGAGAAGCTTTCATCAATTATAAAAAAAATACAAAAAATGAGAGGACGCTTGCTGCTCTCAGGAGGGCCCGTAGCACCAATTAACGAACCACTAGACAATGCACGAATGAATACTGGCAGAAACTGTGTGAAGAAATTAATTGCAGAGACCGGAAACATCAAGGGCACGTATAGAGGCATAAAGACGGCAATGGGCCCTACTGCGAGAGGTGCTTCCCCCACCCCTCTAAAATGTTTGACAGGTGTGAGAATCATGGACCGTGACCAGCAGATGGCCAGATGGGTGGAGCACTACTTTGAGCTCTAGTCTCGGGAAACTGGTCACTGATGAGGCCTTGTGCAGACTACAGGTCCTGCCCATTATGGAGGAACTTGGCAGAATACCAGAATGAGCTTGATAAGGCTATCAACTACCTCTCAAATGGCAAATCCACCAGGGGGAGATGGTATCCCACCCAAAGCCATCAAATGCGGGAAATCAGCACTAGCTCAGCCGATGTTCGATCTTCTATGCCTCTGCAGGGAGATATGCGTTATGCCATCTTTGTGACTATTTACAAAAACAAAGGTGCCGCGGGGACAGTTCCCTTACTTGCTGTTTATACCTTCCCCAACTCATACGTCAGGTACCATTTTACAGCTCGGTCGACTGGAGGAGTGGTCGTACCAGGCATAACCATTGCTGTAAATTTTAAACTTTGAATTATAAAAAATATCTTTGGCAACTGAACAAAAAGCAGGTGACGAGGCCAATATGTTGCAGCCGACATGCTCAAATCAAACATCCATTATCACATCAGCAGGAGCATGGTGCCACCACTACAGGTGACCTTCTCTGCTGGAAGGTTTCAAATATTCTTGCGGGGGTGATTTTTCGACTGTAACATGATGAGTTCGCCAGTTCCACGCATAATCCTGCATTATTTTATATTAGGACATAAATAATCACTCACATTTTCGAGGCAAAGGTACGAGGCTGATCTTCCGCTACCGGTACGCTTCAGTCGACCCATCTGTATATGGGTAAATAGGTACCCGGTACCGAACATACGGTTAGGGCAAGAAAAGTTGTGAGAAAGGGAACTAGCCATCCCAACTCACACTAGCTATGGCCTAGTACAATGAAGTCGCTAACACTTTATCCACATCGGCAGCTTCTGCTATAGAAACTTTGAGACAGAGTCAGCTTCAGTGGTTCTGTTCTTTCCTCTCTATTAAGGGGCCCTAAATCCAAAAGGGATTATATCCCCGAGTACAAGGGACATTATTCCTCTAAATCCAAACGGAATTATATTCCCAAATCAAAATAAAATATACTCCCTAATCCAAACGACATTATGTTCCATAATCCAAATTGGATTATACTCCCAATCTAAATTGGATTATACCATCTAAACCAACCGGGATTATCTTCTTCTTCTTCTGCGTACACAGTCAGACAGTAACCATTATTTTTTCGAAAAAAGCGGCGGTCATCCTATGGCTCTCGCCACTGCCATAGACCTTGTCTTGCAGTTCCACTGGCAATGGCCACATCTGCTCTCTCTGATCCTCGTATGTCGGGCAGTTCTGCAGCAAATGTTCAGTGGTCATTTTACCAGTACCGCACGGGCATTCGTCGGTACACCCTATCTTCAATTTGTTGAATAGGTGGTACCTCAGTCTGTTGTGGCCAGTGCGAAGTCTGAAGACAACGACCTGCTCTCTTCGGTTCAACTGGTAATAGGCATCGTTTTTGGTGTAACCAGTATGTTCGGTTTCCCATTTGGTCATGTATCTGGCTTTGATAAGCCGTTTTGACTCTTCGTACGTCATACTGGTATCTGTTTGTGGTAGTCTTGCACCTTCTTTTGCCAGTCTGTCTGCCTCCTCGTTGCCTTGGATGTTGCAGTGTGACGGAACCCACTGTACCACTACCCTTTTTGGTGCGGACTGTTGGCACAGTTTGCAGAGTGCTGCTCTTAAGTCATTTAGCTCAGTGTTTTTCTGGCTTTTTAGCGCTGTGACTACGGCGAGAGCATCTGTCAGCAGGACTATATGGCTCTCATTTTCCCTGTGTGTCACCATTTCTTCCACTGCCGCCCTTAGTGCCTCTGCCTCCGCTCTGAAATTGCTTGTGTACTTACCAGTAGCGAATGACAGTGTTATTTTTCTGCCATTTGGTAGGTTCAGGAATGCTCCTGCCCCTCCGTTCTGTGTAGTGTTTGTTACAGAACCGTCGGTGTATGCATGGGTCCAGTCCATGCTTGGGTAGCTTTTCGTTATGAAGCTTAGGGTAGTGTCTCTCCTTTCTTTTTCAGTCTGGCAGTTTTTGTTTGCAATACCTGGTATATTTTCTACCACCTCTGGAAATATATCCTGCCTCCAGGTAGGTTTTCGTACAGTAGTGATGGGTTTTGGTGTTGTTAGTGCGTTTATGGGATCTTCGTGCATCTTTGCTTTGGCTATTTCTGCAAAGATTCTCCGCTTTAGTTTCCCATTTCCCAAATTGTTTAGTCTCTGTCTCCGGGATTATACCTCAACATACTTATCTCCGTTATCGACCTGCCCCTTGTCGTAATCGTGTTATTTGCTATTATATGCACTTATGTTTTATGAAAGTAGTTACTGAAATCAATCGTGCTAGCTCGTACACGGTTGCTGGCTACTACTGCAATCAATGGTCATGTTTACAGCTCGAGGCCATACAAAGAGAAAATGCAGAAAGACAACGTCAGCTCAAGATAGAATATGAAGGAAAGGTACGTTCAATATCTTCATATGTGGACATCAGTTTCAGATAATCTAGTCTTTGAATTCTTTATTACAGCTTCCTTTTCTTTTTCGTCTTTTCTTTTTCTTTTTCTTCTTTTCTTCTTCTTTTTTTTAAATACTTTTTCTTCTACTTCTCCTCCGCCTCCTCATTTTTTTCCCTATCCTCCTCCTTTCTTTTTTTCTTTCTTCTTCTTTTTCTCATTTCTTTTTCTTCTGCTTTTTCTCATCCAACTTCTTCTTCTTTTTCTTCTTCTTCTTCTTCTTGTTCTTTTTCTCTACCTCCCTCTCCTCATTCTTCTTCTTCTTCTTTTTCTCCTCCTTCTCGTCCTTTACCTCCTCCTCTACCTTCCCCCCTTATCTTTCTTTTCTAATTCACCCTCCTCTGCTCTTTCTTCTTCTTCTTCTTTCCTCTTTCTTCTTCTTCTCTTCCTCCTTTTCTTCTTCTTCTTTTTGTCGCTTCCTTTTCCTGTTCTTCCTTCTTCTTCTCTCCTCCTCCTTCTTCTCCTACCCCTCCTTCTCCTCTCATCCTTCTGTTCTTATTCACCTTTTATTTCTTGTCCTTTCTCCTCTCCTCCACCTTCTACTCCTGCATCTTTTCTTCTTCTCCTTTGTCCTCTCCTCTTCTTCTTCTTCTTCTTTTCCTCCTCCTCTACCTCTGCACTCTCCTCCTCCCCTCCTCCTTCACTTATCCTTCTTATTCACCTTCTTCTTCTTCTCCACCTCCTCCTTATCGTTCTCTACCTCCTCCTCCTTCCCTTATCCTTCTTTTCTTATTCACCTTCTTCTCTTCCTCAACCTCCTCCTTATTCGCCTTCTTCTTCTTTTTCTTCTTTATTTTTCATCTTCGACTACCCCAGCAATGGGAAAAATGTCGAATGACAGTTTTTGTCCCTTCTTTTTCTTCTTCTTTGTTGTTGTTCTTCTTCTCCTTCTTCTCCTCGTTCTTCTTCTTTTTCTTTTACTTCTTCTCCTTCCTCTTCTCCTTCTTCTTCTTCTTCTCCAACTCTTCTTTCTCCTCTTCCTCCCCATCCTCATTATCTTCTTCTCCTTCGTCTCTTCCTCCTTTTCTTCTCCTCCTCCTTTTCTCTTTCTTATTCTACTCCTCCTTCTTCTGCTCCTTCTTCAGCTTCTCCTTCTCCCCTACTCCTCCTCCCATCCTTCTTTTTTTATTCACCTTCTCCTTATTCTTCTCCTTTTCCTCCTCCTTCTCCTCCTCTTCTTCCTCCTTCTTGTTCTTTTCATTTGTTTCTTCCTTTTCTTTCTCTTCTTTTTCTTATTCTCCTTCTCCTCCTCCTCCCCAGACTCGTCCTTTTCTTCTTTTCCTCCTCCTTTTTTCTTTTTCCTCTTATTCTTCTCCTCATCTTCTTTTTCTCCCTCTTCCTCCCACTGCTCTTCTCCCTCTGTTCTTCCCTCTTCTCCTTTAAATTCTTATTCACCTTTCTCTTTCTTTTTCTCGTTTTTCGTCTTCCCTTTTTCCTCCTTCTCCTCCTCCTTCTTCTTCTTCTCTTTTTTCTTTCTTCTTCCTCTTTTTTCTCCTTCGTCTTCTTTTTCTCCTCTTCCAACTCATTTTCTTCTTCTTCCATCCTGAAAAGGACGTTTGTGATATTGTGTCATAATTTCCAGCGAGGCTGCGAAATGTGTGCCTTTTAGTCCTGACATGTACGCTTTTAGCATTTCATTTGTGGAACTTAGTTCGATTTCGCTCTTCGATTCCTGACCTCTTAGTTGGCAGCCTGTTTCCAGGGCCGGCAGTCTTTGTCAGTTATGGGCACTGACCCTAATGAAAACAGTCAGCTATGAGTCGCTGGCTGCTGTCAGCTCATTCACTGCTTTATCTTCGGCTTCTAGAGGAGTTTATTGTCTCCTAGAGGAGCAAGGTCTCCTAGAGGAGTTTAAGTGGAGTTTTTAAAGTGGAGCTTCTAGAGGAGTTTAAGGTCTCCTAGAGGAGCAAGGTCTCCTAGAGCAGCAAGGTCTCCTAGAGGAGTTTAAGTGGAGTTTTTAAAGTGGAGCTTCTAGAGGAGTTTAAGGTCTCCTAGAGGAGTTTAAGGTCTCCTAGAGGAGTTTAAGGTCTCCTAGAGGAATTTAAGAGGAGTTTTTAAAGAGGACTGTAAGTCTCCTAGAGGAGCTTTATATGAGTTTTTAAAGAGGAGTGTAGGTCTCCTAGAGGTGTTGAAGGTCTCCTAGAGAAGTTTAAGAGGAGTTTTTTTAATAGGAGTTTAGGTCTAGAGGCGTTTAAGGTCTCCTAGAGGAGTTTAAGATGAGTTTTTAAAGAGGAGTAAGTCTCCTAGAGGTGTGGAAGGTCTTCTAGAGGAGTTGAAGGTTTCATAGAGAAGTTTAAGAGGAGTTTTTCAGAGGAGTTTAGGTCTCCTAGAGGAGTTTAAGGTTTCCTACAGGAGTTTAAGGTCTCCTAGAGGAGTTTAAGGCATTCTATAGAAGTTCTAGGCCTCCTAGATGAGTGTAAGGCCCCCAGTCCCGAAGGACAGGGCGACTTTATATCAGCATACCTCTTGATATTACTCACTAATGATGTCGCCAACACCTGTTAGGAGAAGCCCAAAACAGCACTCAATGAAACGAACCTAAACATATCGCTAACTTGTGTTCTCTGATAGTGTGGCTTTGGTGGTGTGGCCCTGATAATGTGGCCCTAATGGTGTGGCTTTGATGGTGTGGCCCTGATAATGTGGCCCTAATTGTGTGGCCCTGATAATGTGGCCCTAATGGTGGGGCCCTAATAATGTGGCCCTAATGGTGTGGCTTTGATGGTGTGGCCCTGATGGCATGGTCATGATGGTGTGGCCCTGATGGCATGGTCATGATGGTGTGGCCCTGATGGTGTGGCCCTGATGGTGTGGCCCTGATAATGTGGTCATGATGGTGTAGCCCTGATAATGTGGTCATGATGGTGTGGCTCTGATGGTGTGGCCCTGATAATATGGTCATGATGGTGTGGCCCAGGATGGTGTGGCCCTGATAATGTGGTCATGATGGTGTGGCTCTGATGGTGTGGCCCTGATAATGTGGTCATGATGGTGTGGCCCTGATGGTGGGGCCCTGATTATGTGGTCATGGTGGTGTGGCCCTGATGGTGTGGCCCTGATGGTGTGGCCCTGATGGTGTGGCCCTGATAATGTGGTCATGATGGTGTAGCCCTGATAATGAGGCCCATATGGTATGGCCCTGATGGTTTGGCCCTGATAATGAGGCCCAGATGGTATGGCGCTGATGGTGTGGCCTTGATAATGTGGTCATGATGGTGTAGCCCTGATGGTGTGGCCTTGATAATGTGGCCCTGATGGTGTGGCCCTGATAATGTGATCATGATGGTGTGGCCCTGATGGTATGGCCCTGATGGTGTGGCCCTGATGGTGTGGCCCTGATAATGTGGTCATGATGGTGTAGCCCTGATAATTAGGCCCATATGGTATGGCCCTGATGGTATGGCCCTGATGGTGTGGCCCTGATGGTGTGGCCCTGATGGTGTGATCATGATGGTGTGGCCCTGATGGTATGGCCCTGATGGTGTGGCCCTGGTGGTGTGGCCCTGATGGTGTGGGCTGATGGTGTGGCCCTGATGGTGTGATCATGATGGTGGGGCCCTGATGGTGGGGCCCTGATGGTGTGGCCCTATCAGATGCATATCTCCAGACCAACCTTCCAATCTGAACAGAGAAGCTGTGTCAGAGAGCGATGACCATTAGCAGTTCAAAAACAAAAACCATAGCGGTCTGGAGAGAAGAGAGGAGACATCACACTTGTCAGGGTGAACAGCCTCTGGAATAGGTCAAGCAGTTCGAATAACTTGTTGTTGTTGTTTAATGCCCACAATGAATAGGTTTACTCTTTTGTGTGCCCTAAAAAGGACGTTAGGTAGCGGGTTGTCCCATTTTTTTCACATCCTGAGCGTGTTTACGAAGGTGGACCGGGGTCCTCCAGGCGGTTGTGCTATGATTGGCTTCATCTGCTTGTTGCTCACTACTACGGGGGTCGAACCTCACCTTGTTAGCCAGACTGTTGTCCTCGACAACATCCCGTTTCCAGGACGATCAACTAGAAGGTCAGGTGAGCGTCTTGGCCAGTAATTTTCTCCTGGTCCTGGCTAACAATGTCTGATCAGTGTGTTTTGAATGACCAGACGTTAGCCTCATCTTCCCGTCAGGTGAGGGTCTTGGCCAGTATATTTCTCCTGGTCCTGGCTAACATTGTCTGATCAGAATGTTTTGCCTGACCAGACGTTAGTCTCATCGTCACTTCAGATAACTTAGAAATGTAATACGCCAAAAGGCAGGCACTACAGACGAGTTGGCTACGCGAAGGCTAGCAACTGGTAAATGTTCATGCCCTAAATAGAGGATCTTCAGCTAAATAATAGTTAAATAAGTTAGAGAACTAAGATGACTGGATATCGCTCCACCTGTGTTCCAGTTTTGACTTACGGATATTTTTATTAATTTTTTTTAAATTTTGCGTTCGCCTTATTTCTCTAATCCCCAAGGCGGTGTGCGTTGCACTGTAGTTTTTTTATTTTGCGTCTGTCGGCCCAGTGCATCCGACTTCAGCATGCATTGTATGTAAGGGTCTGCTTCCTTCTGCATTTTCTAAGGGTTTGCTTCCCCGGGGTAACGGCCGGTGCTGTGATGGGGATCGAACCCAGCACCTTCGGGTTGTGAGCCGTGCCACTTAACCACTAGGCCACGCCGTCCCCGACTTACGGATATGAGTCATGGGCAATGGCAACAACCCCAGAAAAGCCAGTTCCAAGCATCAAAAATGAGATATCTGAAGAAGGCGGTCCAAGTAACAAGAAGAGACAAGATGTCAAGACCCAGCTCTTGCAGAATCAAGTGGAGCAATCTCAGCTTCGATGGTTTGGCATATCTGTAGAATGAATGAAGATCGTTACTATGGCTGTCATTGGAAGCAAATCGTTAAGGATTCAGACTAGCCCTTGCAGACTCGAATGGAGCAATCTCAGCTTCGATGGTTTGGCATATCTGTAGAATGAATGAAGATCGTTACTATGGCTGTCATTGGAAGCAAAGCGTTAAGGATTCAGACTAGCCCTTGCAGACTCGAATGGAGCAATCTCAGCTTCGATGGTTTGGCATATCTGTAGAATGAATGTAGATCGTTTCTATGACTGTCATTGGAAGCAAAGCGTTAAGGATTCAGACTAGCCCTTGCAGACTCGAATGGAGCAATCTCAGCTTCGATGGTTTGGCATATCTGTAGAATGAATGAAGATCGTTACTATGGCTGTCATTGGAAGCAAAGCGTTAAGGATTCAGACTAGCCCTTGCAGACTCGAATGGAGCAATCTCAGCTTCGATGGTTTGGCATATCTGTAGAATGAATGTAGATCGTTTCTATGGCTGTCATTGGAAGCAAAGCGTTAAGGATTCAGACTAGCCCTTGCAGACTCGAATGGAGCAATCTCAGCTTCGATGGTTTGGCATATCTGTAGAATGAATGAAGATCGTTACTATGGCTGTCATTGGAAGCAAAGCGTTAAGGATTCAGACTAGCCCTTGCAGACTCGAATGGAGCAATCTCAGCTTCGATGGTTTGGCATATCTGTAGAATGAATGAAGATCGTTACTATGGCTGTCATTGGAAGCAAAGCGTTAAGGATTCAGACTAGCCCTTGCAGACGCGAATGGAGCAATCTCAGCTTCGATGGTTTGGCATATCTGTAGAATGAATGAAGATCGTTACTCTGGCTGTCATTGGAAGCAAAGCATTAAGGATTCAGACCCCAAGGACGGCTCAACGTCCTCTGGGGTGACAACATACAACAGTCTATAAAACACAGCGGACTAGACTAGGCCAAGGGGATCACAACGGAAAGAGTAATCTGACGCTCTTTCTAGCAAACATCTACATCCCAAGGAAGAAGAGAGGCGGTAAAATAAGTAAATTCAATATGAATATCATTAAAAGTATTTTAAGTAAGAGGTTATCATAATTTCTGACAAAATGTTTCAATTGTTATTTACAAAAATGCATTCGCTTTAACATAAACAAAACACATTATTGGAAGTTCTGAAACGCTAGCAATAATGCAAGAACAATTGTTGTTGTTTGCCAATGCCCACAATGAGTAGGTTACTCTTGTGTACGCCCTGAATGCGTGCTGATCAATGGGGACATTACTACGGGGATCACGTTGATCCTCACCTCGTTAGTCAGGCTGCCATAAAAACAACCCGTTTCTAGGGAGGGCTGCTAAAAAGCCGAGATGAGGGTCTTGGCCAATATGTTTTGCCTGTCTCTGACTAACATGACTGATCAGTATATTTTTGCCTGACTAGACGTTAGTCTTCCTCCCAATGCAAGAGCAGTAATTCTCATTGAAACTGCGTCTTAGCCTTACTTGTTATCTAGCAAAAACTCGTATTAAGCATTACTGCAATCTGTTATATGTAATTCTGTGTTATACGTAAATATTGACCTTCATGAAGCCATAATATTTCTCTGGGTTTTCTTCCCCAGTTTTTCAGAAAGGTTGATGGCGTTTGGTTGTATAAGCCCTTGCCTGACAACTTTGTCAAGACAGCAAAGAAATGAAAAGTTACAAGTCAGCACTCGAGCAAGCAACTGCCAAACTTCAGTTAAATGTGTTGCATAATTTATCTGCTGTCCAGTCATCTTTTGCATCAAACTTTGGCTTGTTTCATTAAGTGAATCAACTTCTTAATTTTCGTATTCTACGGCGTCTTCCTACGTGTCTTGTTATTCTTTTTAGAGCTTTATTTTAACAAAAGAATATCACGCCCACACTCGTCATGTTTTAGGTCTGCGTGCATGTCAAGGTGTGCAGAAAGCATGAGGTGGAGAGTATTTTATCCTAGTAGGGTTAGGCAGCACTGTAAGTCATCTCTTATGCATGTATGGCAGTCGTCCTATTCTCCTCTTTGTCATACTCAGATATCCTGAATAAACTACAATGATGCAACTTTGTGAATAAAACCATTTTAAAACATCAGTTTCTGATTCTATTGAAGAATTATTATCCACCAGTACCTTATGGGGATTTGTTACTGCAAGATGTAATATCAGAAGTGTTAACCCCCAGTGTCAGATGGGGATTTGTTACTGCAAGATGTAATATCAGAAGTGTTAACCCCCAGTGTCAGGTGGGGATTTACTTTAAGATAGGCACTGACTCTAACGGTAGAGAGATACAAGAGACAAGAAAATGGCCAACCAAATAGGAAGCAAAAGAGAAGACTGAAGCAATCATCCTCACTGGAAGTAGCAGAAGAGGAAAGCCAATATTCACCATCTACCAGAGGAGAGAGAAACGGAAAATAGATTTTCCGGACCACCCCTTGGGACAATCTTTGCCTGTCAGTCATAAAAACACACCTGATAGAAAAGGCGGTCACCAAGAAGACTACACCTAATATCACGATGACACGTGCCTTGCAGACAATCTCTAGCTACCAAAACTCGGTAGTCCTGGCTATACGGATGGATCAGCATTCAAATCTACCTCTTTTGCGTGGCATGGTATCCGTATGAAATACCCGCATTAGTCCATATACGAGTTTTGTGATTCAAGCAGCGAAAACCGTTCAAACGATGAAGCGGAAGCCGAGGCTATACAAAAAGCAGTTGAGATTTTGCACCAAGAGCTTGACTTTGGTTAATTGTTTGCTGATGGACTTTTTAGTGACTCCAAATCGGTTCTGGAAGCGCTGAAGAACACCCAATACAAAGAAAAGGAGATAGTCTTGGTGGGGAAGGCGATCAACAACATCATCACTGCCCATGGAATACACGTCACCTTGCAATGGATTCCTGGACAAAGTGGGCTATTAGGGCACGAGCTGGCGGACAGATTGGCAAAAACAGGAGCCTCGAAACAACATTTGGATAGACTCTGCAAAAAACAGGAGCCTCGAAACAACATTTGGATAGACTCTGCAGTAACCATATTGTAAATATAATTATCAAGAATAATACCCAGGAAATCTGGATGAACAGGTGGGCAACGAAAACAACTGGTCGCAGTGTATTTAGCGAAATGCCACAGCCAAAAAGTAACGATGACATAAATAAACTACATAGAAGAGTTCAAAATCTCATCTTTCAGTTCCGAACAGGACATACCAGAGTCAATAGACACTTGAACCACATAAATCCCCAGCACCTGCCCTTGTGCAGGCATTGCTCTCATCCTAATGAAACTGTTTGACATCTACTCATTGAGTGCAAGGCGCTTGCGGACATGAGGAAAAGATTCATACAAGCACTGCCGACAATTACCAACACACTGTACGGAGCAGTGAAAGAACGGAAGAAGACCTGCATCTATATAAGAATGGCATTGGGCTGTCAAGAGCAGACTTGCTCAGCAGCTATGGGATAACAACAACATCAACAAAATGTAATATCAGAAGTATTAACCAACATTATCAGATAGGGATTTGTTCCTCTAAAATGTCTAATTCTTCTGCGTTCGTTTTCAATTTCTCCCGCTAGCAAAGCTCTGAACAGGTCTTTACAAGTAGCAGGATATAGTCAGGAGAACGGAATACGTTGTGCCGCTAGTTTACAGGTTGACTGCAATATTTGCACCTTTCAGTCCGACACATGATCTTCTTCTTCTTCTTCTTCTTCTTCTCTTCTTCTTCTTCTTCTTCGTACGCTGTCAGACGTCAACCTGTATTTTTTCGAAAAAAGCAGCGGTCATCCTGAGGCTGTCGACACTGCCATAGAGCTTGTCTCGTGTTGCCACTGGTGATGGCCACATGTGCTTTCTCTGGTCCTCGTATTTCGGGCAGTTATGCAGCAGATGTTCAGCGGTCATTTTTCCGGTACCACAACTGCATTCGTCAGTACCACCTATCTTCAACTTGTTGAATAGGTGGTACCTCAGTCTGTTGTGGCTTGTGCGGAGTCTGAAGACCACGACCTGTTCTCTTCTGTTCAATTGGTAATAGGCATCGTTTTTGTGTGTAGCCAGTATGTTCGGTTTCCCATTTGGCCATGTATCTGGCTCTAATGAGCCTTTTTGACTCTTCGTAGGTCACACTAGAATCTGGTTGTGGTAGTCTTGCACCTTCTTTTGCCAGTCTGTCTGCCTCCTCGTTGCCTTGGATGTTACAATGGGATGGAACCCACTGTACCACTACTCTTTTTGGTGCGGTCTGCTGGCATAGTTGACAGAGTACTGCTCTTAAATAATTAAGTTCAGTATTTTTCTGGCTTTTTAGTGCTATGACTACGGCCAGTGCATCTGTGAACAGGACTATCTGGCTTTCATTTCTTTTGCCTGTCAGCATTGCTTCTGCTGCAGCCCTCGGTGCCTCTGCCTCGCTCTGAAATTGCTTGAGTATTTTCCAGTTGCCACTGACAGTGTTGTTTTTCTACCATTTGGTAGGCTCAGGAATACCCCTGCCCCTCCATTCTGTGTTGTGTTTGTTACAGAACCGTCGGTGTATGCATGGGTCCAGTCCATGCTTGGGTAATTTTTCGTTATGTACCTCAGCGTAATGTCTCTTCTTTATTTTTTCAGTCTGGCTGTTCTTGTTTCCAATACCTGGTATATTTTCTGCCACCACCCGAAATATATGCTGTTTCCAGGTAGGTTTGCGTACAGTAGGGATGGGCTTTGGTGTTGTTAATGTGTTTATAGGGTCTTCGTTCATCTTTGCTTTGGCTATTTCTGCAAAGTTTCTCCGCTTTAGTTTCCCATTACCTAATCTATTTAGTCTCTGGGGCATTGGATGGTCTGTCAGTCTTCTGAGTTTCTCTGCTTGCTGCTGGGCTCTGCAGTCTCTTCTGTCGGTCATGGATTGCAGATTTGTAATCTTTTCAAGTTCTACAATTGGCGTTGACTTCATGCCTCCTGTTATAACTCTCATGGCTTGGTTTTGAAGTTTTTTTGTCAAAGTTCGCCTTTGCTGCTGTTGTCCATGCTGCAATGCCATACTCGAGAACTTATATCACTCTTCCAGCGACACACGATCAAATATCAGAACTATTAACCATCAGTATCTGATGGGGATTTGTTACTGCAAGATGTAATAGCTGTCCATCGTTGTAGATAAGGACCGCCGACATCACCCTTGTCACAGATTTCCCTGTGGGGTGTGGGTACACATGTGGCTAAACAGGCCAATGCGGGCACGAAAACATCTGCTACATATCGGGCACACGAGGTTTGTAGAAGGTGACGGTGTTCCCGCTGTTCGGGATTTCCGGGTCTCGCGTCTGCTCTGGGCTTTCACACCACGGTCGTCTTCACCGGTAGCTACACCCGATTTGACTGCGCTTCTCCAGTCAGATCCGTTTTGCGCAAGACATTCCCAGGTGTCGATGTCTATCTGGAAACTTTTCAATGAGTCCCTCAGACCGTCTTTAAAACGTTTCTTTGGGCGCCCTCTCTCGCGCCATCCCTCTCTAAGCTCGCAGTAGAGAAGCTCTTTGGTAGCCGCTCGTCTGACATACGGACGAGGTGTCCGGCCCATCCTAGTTGTGCTTTCTATAACAGCGCATGGATGCTGTCAGTGACACGATCTTGCCATCGGATGGGGAATATTCGCCTCAGGCAACCTGTGTGGAAGTGGTTTAACCTCCTTGCATGTCCAGAGTATACAGTCCAGCTTTCGCAGGCGTATAGTAGGGTTGGAATGATGGTTGCACGGTAGACTTTGAGTTTGGTCTTGACGCTGATGCCACGATGTTGACAGATCTCGACAACGTGCTGCCCTGCTACGTGAATTTGTCTACGACATTCAGCGTCTGCCCGCTGACTGTAGTCTTTGGTTTTGGGTACGTGATGCCTGGTGCTGGTTGATACATGACCTCTGTTTTCTTGGCATTGATGGTTAGGCCAAAGTTTTCGCATGAAGCAGAGAACCAGTCCATTCCAACCTGCATGTTCAGTTCTGAGTTGCTCATTAGAGCGCAGTCGTCAGCAAATACAAGTTCCTTGATTATGTCGTCACCCACTTTGGTTTTGGCCTTCATTCTTCTGGGATTGAGTAGCTTGCCATCCGTGCGGTACTTTATGAGTATGCCAAGCTCCAATGATCTGAAGACGTCTGTCATCGTGGTCGCGAACATCATGCTGAACAAGGTCGGGGTGAGTACACATCCTTGTTTTACTCCGTTTGATAGTAGAAACGTTTTAGAGATTGCACCGCTGTCCAGTACACGAGCACATATGCCTTCGTGTAGCTGTTTCACCATAGTTATGAACTTGCTGGGGTAGCCAAACTAGGACATTATCATCCACAGCCCTCCTCTGTTTACTGTATCAAATGCCTTTGTCAAATCAATAAATGTGGTGTACAGGGCCTGATTTTGTTCCCAACACTTCTCTTGTACTTGGCAAGCGGCAAAAATCATGTCCACTGTTCCTCTTCCGGCTGTGAATCCACATTGGATTTTTGGGAGATGGTGGCTTTGTTAAAGGTGTTTGTTGAGCCTGTTTAGCAGTAAGCGCGCTAGGATCTTGCCTGCTACGGAGAGTAGCGATATTCCACGATGGTTGTCGCATTCCTGTCGGTTGTCTTTTCTCTTGTACAAGTGAACGATTGAGGCGTCCTTTAGCTCCTGCGGAATATTTCCTTCAGCCCACATGTGGCAGAAGTGTTCAATGATCCTTCTGGTGAAGGATGGGCCAGCTGTCTTATATACCTCTGCTAGTATTGCATCGTCTCCTGGAGCTTTTCCTATAGATAGTGAACTGATTGCCCTGTCGACTTCCTCCTCGGTGATGACTTCATCCAGCGCCACGTTCAGTTGCACCTGCGGCATTCGCTGGTATTGCGTCCTCGTTTATAGACGATGGGTGGTTTAGCCTTTTGCAGAAGTTGTTCGCCAATCTGTCTAAGATGTGAACCTTATTTGTTAGCAGTGCCCTATCCGCACTGTGGGCTGCAGTGCTACCAGATAGCTGCGGGCCGTAGAGAGCTTTCAGTGCCTCGTAAAACCGTTTGGTGTCATGACGCTCGGCAAACATCTCAATTTCGTCAGCTCTTTTGCTGAGCCAGAAGTCTTGCATCTCTCTAAGCCTGGTCTGGATAGCTTTGCGAGCAGTATTGAAGGCCGCTTTTGCTGCCGGATATGGTGTCCCTTTGGTATTCTCTGTGCGCTTCATGTTTTGCATCGAGAAGGCCCTATATTTCCATATCATTCTCATCAAACCAGTCCTTATGCTTGCGCGTGAGTGGGCCAATGTGTTTAACTGCTATATTGTAGAGTGTGTTTCTCAAGGATGCCCTGTAAAGTTCGATGTCGTTCTTTTCAAAACGAAGATCAGATAGTCTGCCCTTAAGCTCTTCCTGGAAGCCGTCTATCGTGGGTTCGTATTTCAGCTGAGCGACATTTAGCCTCCTCGGTGGTTTGTTTCTCTGGAGTCGCGTCATGGGCTTGATCTTGAAGTTTAGCTTGACAATGACATGTCGATGGTCGGTCCAGCATTCCGCACCACACATGCTCTTAGTTATCCAAGCATTCGCGCGATCCCTACGTCTGATGATAATGTAGTCAATGAGGTGCCAGTGACGGGACCTTGGGTGCATCCATGTGGTTCTATTTCGGACCGTAAGTCGGAAAGCTGTGTTTGTAATGTAATATCAGATGCAAGATGTAATATCAGAAGTATTAGCCATCAGTATCTTACGGGGATTTGTTACTGCGAAATGTAATATCTGAAGTATTAGCCATCAGTATCTTATGAGGATTTGTTACTGCAAGATGTAATATCAGTAGTATTGGCCATCAGTATCTTACGGGGATTTGTTACTGCGAAATGTAATATCTGAAGTATTAGCCATCAGTATCTTATGGGGATTTGTTACTGCAAGATGTAATATCAGAAGTATTAGCCCTCAGTATCAGATGGGGATTTACTTCTGCGAGATGTAATATCAGAAACATTAGCCATCAGTATCAAATTGGGAATTGTTACTCCAGAATGTAGTAATACATGGTGAATACTGTTTTGCTGTCTCGACTCGCTCCATCCATCTTTCAATTTGCCCATTTTTCTCACTCCAATCTGAGAAAAAGCCACCACTACAATTTGTCTCTTTCAGAAAGTAATGCACTTGACGTGTTTTCTGGAGATTGTTTTGTGTAACAGCTTATTTTACACGAGAAAAATGCCTGCCCCGTGCACAAATCTCCTTAGTCACCTTTTACGACGTGCACCGAGGTGCAGTGGTGCCCATTCTTTTCTTCTCAGTACGGGACTTCGATTTGAGAAAGTAATTAGCAGGGCCAGCGACACATAGCTGAGTGCTAGCATCAGGGCCAGCATCCCATACCTGACTGCTAGCATCAGGGTCAGCGACCCATAGCTGACTGCTAGCATCAGTGTCAGTGACCCATAGCTGAATGTTAGCATCAGGGTCAGCGACCCATAGCTGACTGCTAGCTTGAGGGCCAGCGACCCATAAGTGACTGCTAGCGTGAGGGTCAGCGACCCATAGCTGACTGCTAGCATCAGGGCCAGCAACCCATAACTGACTGCTAGCATCAGGGCCAGCAACCCATAGCTGACTGCGAGCATCAGGGTCAGCGACCCATAAGTGACTGCTAGTGTCAGGGTCAGCGACCCACAGCTGACTGCTAGCATCAAGGCCAGCAACCCATAGCTGACTGCTAGCATCAGGGTCAGCGACCCATAAGTGACTGCAAGCGTCAGGGTCAGCGACCCATAGCTGACTTCTAGCATCAGGGCAAGCGACCCATAACTGACTGCTAGCATCATAACCAGGAACCCATAGCTGACTGCTAGCATCAGGGCCAGCGACCCATAGCTGACTGCTAGCATCAGGGCCAGCGACCCATAGCTTACTGCCAAGACCCTTCTACACCTCCACGCGGTGATCCTGGATAACAGGCTGTAACACAGCAGGCTCGCCAAGGAGAAGGGATCGAAGAGAGTAGGCTAACCCGGTACTAAAAAAAATGCCTGCTGCCGAAGACGGATGTGTCGGACCAAAATGTGCAAATATTGCAGTCCCGATGTAAATTACGACACAATACATTCCGTTCTCCAGACTACATCCTGCTGTTCGCAAAGCTTTGTTTAGGGCTTTGTAGCGGGAGATTGAGAACGGACGCAGAAGAAGAAGAAAGTTTAAGAGTCAAGATGCCACCAAAAAATAAAAATGAACACAAAGTGCGTTGGTTTAAGGAGCACAATGTTTTACATAGCAGCACTTTATAGTAAACATCATGCAACAGTTAGGCATGTTACATTAAAGTATGCGCAGTACAATATGCAAAGTGGTTAGAGTTTTTATCTCTCTGTGCTAATGGGCGCGGCTCTTGTCCGTTTTGCCGCACGCTGCAGTATGCTCAGCTGTAAAAAGACTACTTGTCTCGAGTTAGGAAAGGTCAGACAGTGAGCAAGAAAACTAGTCTCTCAACCTGAAAAAAATATGCTCACCAGATATAAGATTTTAGAAAATTAGTAAGCAGCATGCAGACAACTGTCAATGTTAAATATGATTAATATGTGTATTAAAGCTTTAGATTGTCGATTGTAAGAAACAGATGGACTTTGGATTATGTTTATGTCCCCCAGTCTATCAATAAAAAGGGTATTTCTCTAGCTTATTCATAGATTATTCTTTGCACTCAGCGACCAGAACTATTAGCTTGGATTTATTGTTACTATATGGTAATGAAGGAAAGGGCTAGCCTATATTTTATAATCAGCTCAATCTGGCAATGTTGAAAAGTATCTATTTCCGCTGGTATTGATTGTCTCCTTTTGGCTCAAAGTGGAGCATAATGCAAGCTCTACAACTGGCCCCTTTACACAAAGATCTGATCATTTGTTGTAGAGGTTTCAAATTGTGCTAGCTTTATGCTCGAACCTGTAGAGGTTTCAAATTGTGCTAGCTTTATGCTCGAACCTGTAAAGGTTTCAAATTGTGCTAGCTTCATCCTCGAACCTGTAGAGGTTTCAAATTGTGCTAGCTTTATGCTCGAACCTGTAAAGGTTTCAAATTGTGCTAGCCTCATGCTCGAACATGTAGAGGTTTCAAATTGTGCTAGCCTCATCCTCGAACCTGTTTAGATTTTTTACAACACGATTGAAAAGTTGCATTGTGGGTATTATTTATAACCCATTCGGTACTTTTGTAGTGTAGGATAATTAATATTATCTGTTGGTGCAGCGTCGTGCAGCTGAGTGGGTCAATGACCATGTTAGATACTTACTCACTGTCTGCTGGACACTACGTCCTGCAGCTGAGTAGATCAATGACCATGTTAGATACTTCCTTACTGTGTGCTGGAAACTACGTTATGCAGCTAAGTAGGTCAATTACCATGTTAGATATTGACTTACTGTCTGCTGGAAACTACGTCCTGCAGCTGAGTAGATCAATGACCATGTTAGATACTGGCTTACTGTCTGCTGGACACTACGTCCTGCAGCTGAGTAGGTCAATGACCATGTTAGATACTGGCTTACTGTCTGCTGGACACTACGTCATGTTGCTGAGTAGGTCAATAACCATGTTAGATACTTACTTACTGTTTGCTGGACACTACGTCCTGCAGCTAAGTAGGTCAATTACCATATTAGATACTTATTTACTGTGTGCTGGACGCTACGTCATGAAGCTAAGTAGGTCAATGACCATGCTAGAGTTTTACTTACTGTGTGATGGACACTACTTCAGACATGTTTTCTACGCTTATCCATGTAGATTATCTCGTAATTCTCCTTCAACGTGTCATCCATATTGCAAGCCTTTCAAATGTTTGGGCAGATCATCAGGTGGTATTTGTCTTGTGTTGCTCTACAGTTGTTTGTCTCGTCATCCATGTATCCCCATATCTTTAAGTTCTTCCTGCATCGTGATGCATCAGTTCTGAGTATATTTAGTTCGATCAACGGGTCCTGCGTCAGTTTATTTCATTTTTCAATGCGCCGTTTTCCATGACTAGCCTGTAGGGGCTGTGTGGATTAAAAGAAACTTTGTCTAGATTTCAGTCCTGTCCACTGCACCTGCCGTCCAAAGTGTGGATTGTTAGAAACTGTGTCTAGATTTCAGTCTTGTCTACTACACCTGCCGTCCAAACTTATGGTGCCTTGGAACGTTTGCCTATTTCTCTCTTTCAATTTCTGATGCGACAATTCGTCGTGTCTCATGTGATGCTAAACCAATTTGGGGGAATATTTGTTCAGCTTGAGTGGGCTTTAGGCCACCTGTAAGTATCCGATCATCATCATGTAGAATGTACCTTGCAGAACGCCGATCGTATCACAGCCCGTCTGAAAGAAACTCAATCATTTGCCAAATTTTCAACCTGCTCCAGAGTTATGCCAAAGCATTCCTTGACATCTTGGTGCCATCGCCTTCTGGGTCTGCTTATGCATATCTTGTCCGGCACCATACCTTCCATTACCGTTCTCTCATGACTGTTGTGTCTTTTTATGTGGCCAAATTATTTCAATTTTCTGTTCATGAAAGAATTTATAAACCAGTTCTCCTCTATACTTAACTCTTGTCGAATGTCTACATTTTTCTTTTTTTCTGTCCATGGTATTCTGAGGACCTTTCTATAACATTTGAACTCGAAGGACCTGATTCTCTTGCTTGAGGTTTGGGTAACTGTCCATGTTTCGCAGCGTATGCTGCCACGGAAAAAACACAGGTTCTCAAAATTTTCAATATTGTTTATTTGCTAGTATTCTGACAAGTTTCCTCAGGTTGTGTAGCTTCTGTATTGGCATTGCCAATCTCCATCTGGTTCCGTTGGAACGCTCGCCATTGTTCTCACCACTGGAGCCAAAGTACTCGAAGTAGGTGACATATTCTATTTCTATACCCCCGATTTTGAATTTATATTGACTTCTTTTTTTGCCAGTGGTCATTATCTTTGTTTTGTTATGTTTACCAAGAAGTTTTGATCTTCACTGCATCTGTTTACGGCTGCAATTAGCTGCTCTAACCCATCTACACTGTTTGACATTTTCAATGTTTCATCTCCGTATCTTAGCTTTGAGATCGTGTATTCCCCGATTGTAAAAGGATCGAAACTCTCGATATTCTCATCCTGTCTAACGTCCCCTATTATGCATCCTGCATGAATGTTAAATATAAATAGGTGTGGGGAGACATCACTGCCTTTCTCTAATTTATACCCAAAACCAAAATCTAATGTTTCACCCAATACTACGACAGCAGCTTGTTGTTCCTGATATAAAGATTTGATTGGATGGATTAAATGTACTGGAAATCGCATATCTATCATGATTTCCCATAATTTCTTATGTTGTACGCAATTGAAGGTTTTATTGAAATCAATAAAGCATTCATACACATCTGCGTTATACTGTCTACATTTTTCATAGTTGTTCCTCATTTTAAAAATGTGATCTCTGGTCCCACTGTGTTTTCTGAAGCCCGCTTTCTCTTCATGGATTTTGCATTCAATTTGTTTTTCTATCCTCCTAAATATAATCCACATAAAGTATCTTGCTACCGTGGCTTTTTAGCGCAGTAGTTTGGGCACAGCTTTAGGTTGCCTTTCTTTGGGAGAAGAATATAGAGTGATCTCTTCCATGCTTTTGACCACTCTGTGCTGTGCCAGATCCTCTTGCACAGTCCATGATAAACGCGAGTACTAGCCTTCCGTTCTGTCCGTTGGTATGCCATCGTACTCCGGTGACTTTCCTTTTTTTAGGCTTTGGATTGCTGAATTTACTTCGTCCGATGTGGTTTCATATATGATCTCTTTATTTGATATTGTAACTGGGTGCTCAGATGCGTCTTCGTACACTAATTCGCATTACTCCCGACATACTTCCACCATCTTTTCAAAATATCTTCGTTTTATTTTACTATGTTGTCCTCTTTATCATTGATGACATGTGGTACTGGCGGGAACTCTTTTGTCAATGTTCATATCTCCTTAAAGGCATCTCTTACCCTGCCTTGGTATTGAAGTTTTTCCATCTTTTGACAGGTGTTGATTATGTACCATGTCTTGTCTTTTCTTAATTCTCTTCTGACTGTCCTTGCACAGTTTTTATATGTTGTGCTGGTTCTTTTGAGTCTATTTTACTTTAATTTTCTCGTATTTCATGTGAGCTTCAGTGTTTTTTTCTATGTAACTGTTTATTGTGCTTCACCATGGGAATCATGTTTTGCGCAACAGAGATTAAAATATATCTCGTATGTGTGGTCAATTCGTCCAATGTCATCTCTTTTTGGGTTGCCATCAACGCCTCAAGCTCATTTTGTACTTCCATGATATATTTACTTCGTATCGCTTTTACATCGAAACGTATTGGTTGCGTACCTCTGCCCACAAATATGAGTCCTATCTTGAAATCTGCAACCAGTAGTTCGTGATCGGTGTCGCAGTCCGCTCCTGAGAGCGTTTTTGTTGACAGCACATTTGACCTCTATCTGTCTTGTACTAGGATGTAACCTGTCTAGTTTCTGCTGTCACATCAGGGGAGGTCCACGTATATCGTTCTCTAGGATGTTGTTTGAATAAGGTGTTGACAATTAAGAAGTTGTTTTCTATGCATAAATCACCCAGTTTTCCTGCATCTCTCATTTCTGTGTTTGACAGGCGCAAAATAAAAACCGCAGTGCAATGCACCCCGCCTTGGGGAATAGAGAAATAAGACGAACGCCAAATAAAAAAAATAAAAAAATAATGTGTTTCAAACCAAAAGACCCTCCCACAATTCTCTATATTGTTCTTTCTTTGCCAACTTTCGAGATATTTCTTCTTTCTGCTTTTTCTAATGCCTCCAGTAATGTCTAAAATAATTCCTCTATTTCTCAGTTTTCTACGGATTGTACAGCCCTCAGATCAGAACCCCGAGAATCACTACATAGAAAAGTGGCGCAAAAAGAGCGGTGAAGATTGGATGGAGATTAAAGAAGAATCTGCACCAGGACATGATTTGCCGTATACTACGTGGAAGATCTCTGAACAGGTTAAGAACAGGTGTTTCTAGATGTGGGTTTAACCTGAAAAAGTGGGGGATATGCAGGAAATGAATATTGGAAATGTGGGGCCGTCCAGGACTAGGAACATCTGATTATATGTCTTAGGATGCAGGTATCCTGTGCAGTCGAGGACCTGATGGTGGAAAATGAAAGAGCGCTGACCATGGCTGGTTTTTTGGTGAAGACTGTGAGGTTGCCGACACGGATAGTAAGTAAGTAAAGTAAGTATGCGGTCAGTCTAATTTATTGCTATATCAATCAATTTGACATGGGGCCAAGTTGGATATTATATATCATAATCAATTCCATAACCTAGAAGGTCGTTGAGGCACCGTTATTGCAGTTTGTAGTACTAGGTCCCGCCATACAACAACTGTGTGTCTTGTGCCGCTAAACAACTGACAGAGCCCATCTCTCTCTCCAGGTGGCAATTCATTATAGTTGTGTCTAAATCTCATACAACAAAGCTGACACTGTCTTCAGCTAGGGCCAAGGCGCCGATCTCGTGAAGTTCAGCCGTGTGAACTAGACCGTGAAATATGACACATGTTTAAGCGTAGTGCTATTCATATAGCCGATATCCATTCCAGGATAACCGAAACACACAAAACGAACGAATTAACCAGTTAAAATGGAAAACAATAACACGTTTTCGTGAACACAAGTGTAAGTCGTCGACTAATGTGAATTCCCAGAAAATCCATGGTCTGACGGCATCATATATATATATATATATATATATATATATATATATATATATATATATATATATATATATATATATATATATATATAATATATATATATATATATACACACACACGCACGCACGCACGCACACACACACACACGCACACACACACACACATTTTAAATGGCGTGTGATTTAAAAATGACAAGTTGATTCTTGTAGTTAAAAAAAAACATGCCAATGAAAATATGGAGATCGCAGTAAGTGTTTATGCTGTATAAAAATCAGTAAATGGTCGTAATAAAGTATTTTGGTTTAAATTATATTTTTCCTTGACAAGTAAACATTTTTGAGTAAATACTTGGAACGTTAATCTACAACAATATGGGGTATTGCGTTTTGGGGAAAAGTGTGTTAACACAACGACTAGAACGTAGACGTGAAATATAACATAGGTTGTGTCAACTTTCAGGGGGAAGAGAGAGAGAGAAGAGAGAGAGAGAGAGAGAGAGACACAGACAGACACACACACATACACAGATAGACACACAGACACACGCACTCACGCCACGCGCGCGCGCACGCCCACCCATACCCTCACATCGTAGAAAGTAAAAGCACTAATGTACAAGCAAAAGATAACTAATGGAAACTAACGTAACATGCTTGTAATGAAATGAAGGTCAAAAGAAAGGTAGTTCCCTAGCAGACACTGCCGTCTAGGATGAAGTGTTAGACTCTTCATTCTACTAGGCCTTGGCTTTTTATGAAATGGGAGTGAGCGGTTTCCTTCCTTCTGCGCCTCCTTTCATTAGCTAACTGTCAATCAGTTACCGCATTTACAGATGAGCCGACCGGATTGTGCCGATAAACGGCTATTGATCTCGGTAACTTTGACGCGAGAAGCAATTGCTCTACCGCTATACCACTCTCCTACACGATCTGCTTGCATTGACTTCAGTGATGCATAATTCTTTTGGGTAATACTCTCCGTTTGTCGGGTTGCCGACACATTATAAACAAATAGCACTTTAGCGTGTGCCCTGTGTTGATGTCACGAAAATCCGCGTACTTACACAATAATTCTATCCATAAGATAGTTCGAATCCTGAAACATGGATACACGTATATACAGATGGATCATCTAACAAAGCCACGTTCAATGGAGGTGGAGGGGTCTATTACAGACTAAGGAATGGAGAAGGAAAACACTCGATTAGGGAACATTCTCCAATAACTTCCCTGCAGGGGCACTGAAGACCGCAGCTGAGCTTGTTGTTTGTGAATGCCCACAATGAGTAGGTTACTCTGTTGGGCGTCCTGAAAAGGATGTTAAGTGGCGGGTTGCAGTAGCTTTCCTTACATCACGAGCGTGCTGATGAAGGTGAACCGGGAACCTCCATGCGGTTTTGCTATGCTTGACTTCCTCTGCATGTCGCTCACTACTACGGGGAATACGTCAAACCTTACCTTGTTAGCCAGAGTTTTTTTCTCGACAACAGCCCGTTTCCAGGACGACCAACGAAGAGGTCAGGTGAGGGTCTTGGCCAGTATATTTCTCCAGACCCTGGCTAACATTGTCTGATTAGTGAGCTGAGCTTGTAATTCAAGATAAAGATATCCACCAAGAAAACATAGTATTGCTCACTGACGCCGCGTCAGTATTAGCAGCGCTAAAATAAACATATATGAAGATATCTATCTATCTATCTATCTATCTATCTATCTATCTATCTATCTATCTATCTATCTATCTATCTATCTATCTATCTATCTATCTATCTATCTATCTATCTACTTATCTACATACCTACCTACCTACCTATCTATCTATATATCTTCAGTCCACTTATGTCGTTAGACGTCGTTGGGAGGTGCGACCTCCTTTATTTCATATATTTTTGGCAGGTGAAAATCCACTAGTGACTTGCCAGGTCAATCTCAGCATCTGTTAGCCCCTGGAATATACGATCGCCTATTTTTGAGACTGGTGGAGGTGGAGCGTAAATTATAGCAAGGTAGACCAGCAGCCTGTCAGGCACCATCTAGGCCGTTCCGCTAACCACATAACCAAAACCTGCTGTTACAGCCACACAGTCACCTTTTTTGCAACATAAACTCGCGTGCACGAAGAGCTAACATAAATGACACAGAGAACATGACGCCATATCCTGTTATGGAAAATGTGTATTGAAGCGACTTGCGCTGTTTCTTACTTATAAACCTCAGTTTTAGTTAGTTATTACTTGGTCGTCACACGCACCAGTTTTCACATTAAATTGGTACTTTCCTCTGGTCTGAATTTAGGGAAACAGTGCAGCGACAATGAAACCTATAACACACTGGTGTACGAGTATTCACATGAGACTCAACTAGAGTATTCCCTTTCAACGACTTGACTCGACTTACGACTTGGACAATAAAGGGCAACCTGCAAGTCCACGTGGCATAAACTGTCATACTGTAATCCTGCTGTTCATTCAGGCACATCATATGCCCTATGTCAGGTAGCGAAATGTAGTCTAAATTCATGTCTTTTACCATTAAGTACAATGCGGACGAAGGAATTGTCACAGGTCATCTCTCCATCTCATTGGTGGACGTCCGGGGCGACAGTTATACGTGTAGGACGACTATGACTTCACTTTGCGCGCCAATCTATTGTCAGGCAAGCGTACCACCTCGTCACAGGCCATCTCTTCATCTCATTGGTGGACGTCCGGGGCGACAGTTATACGTGTAGGACGACTATGACTTCACTTTACGCGCCAATCTATTGTCAGGCAAGCGTACCACCTTCGTTTTCTTAGCAACACCGTATGTATGTCATTGAAGCATGTTTGACTCCTGCCGGCAGTCATGCGGACGTGATCCCGTAGTGAAAGTGACAGTTATCTGCGCTTATCACTCGTTGAGGAGCGTGGAGCCAGGCCTTGTCAATGTTTCGTAGGTCCAACACGTAGCAGTCATATGCTATCGCTGGAATGACCAGTATGTTCAATGTGTGAGCTCTTTCTTCGTTGTTTTTCATCTGTTGACGTCCGGTCTTGATGCGGTTGAAGCTGAAACACTACGTCGTTATCTATCGTGAGATATTTTGATGCATTTCGTGGGGGTTCGTAATTTCTTGGCCCAAGTCACGTTTTTGACGTTCAGTTCCAAGTCGTATTTCCCCTCCTATTTTTAATGGAGAGGGCAAGGGAAGTGCATATGCCCCATGCCTAATGTTCTTGGACTATGAAAAAGCGTTGAAGTGGCCGCAGTAATCAAGTGCCATACGAAATCAAGGCATTGAGGAGCAATGTGCGCAGCTAATAGAAAATACAAACGACAGTTGCTTTACCATTATTACCCTTTTCTACCGGCCAATTAACTGCGTCGGGGTGTACGACAGTCTCTCCCAAACTTTTCCTGGCAGTCCTTGATGAAGTTTTTTGCACATTAAATTGATGCTAAAAAAAAGCAAAGGCCGCCGTCCATCGTAGACCCTGATGGCATAATTTATTTTGCTAGCGCTATTTGTAGTGAGGATTAACTGTGCTACTTTTTATCCTCACTCTCCCGTCTCGAGCTGCCCGACCCCAGGGACAAGTCGACTAGGGGGAGACTTCGAGATGCAGGGGACTCCGCATCAAGCATCCGCGGAAAAAGACGGCGGAGTCCGGAGTCGAACCCACACCACATCATCACGAGACCGACGTCTAAACTACTTCACCACGAAATCCCACAAATTGGGATGATAAATATATTAAAACAGAGAAAAAAGCTCAACGACCATTTGGTTTGCGGATAGTCAACAAGAGCCACAGCATTAAGGAAGCTGAGCTTAACAACACAAGTAAGGCAATTGGTTTTTACCAAAATAGGCTAAAGACATGGCGTGTAAGTAAACAATTAATTGATTAAGAAAGCAGACACACAGATTTATTATTTTATTAATTATTGAGTATGTACTGAATCCGACTCGCTTTCACTGTTGCGCCCTTAAATACCTAGGACTCGAGATTTGGAACTTGACTTGAGACTAAGAGAGACTTGCTTTGACATCATTTCTGAAGAATTAAAACTTGACTATTGTCTAAAACGACTTGTGACTTGACTTGAAAGTGAGGACTTGAAAAGTGCCAATTAAGCTTGAAGACCAAGTCTAATGAACTCTGCACTTTATTCAAAAAGTGGCTGCTTGACCTGGCTTCCATTTCAATATTGTCCGATCTCTTTATTGACTAATCAAAAATTTTAAATAATATTTCTAATTAACAAGAAAAATCAATCAATCAATCAATAAATCAAAACTCTATACCCCCCGCGGAGGATATGTCTTCAATCAACGCGCGCCAAGTCTGCCTGCTATTTGCCACTCGCTCCAACATCTGCCACGTCAATCCCGCGCCGTCCTCATGTTTGCTTCCCGCTCAATTCTCCAGGTATGTCTTGGCCTGCCTCAACCTCGCCTGCACTTCGGGATCAAATACAATGACTATCTTGAAATAACATCCAGGTTATTTGTTCAAATGTGCCCCAACCAACGCAAATGTCCTCCCATTAGCTATAGTTCAAAAAAAAATTCAACATTAGTTTATATTAAAGTATTTATGAGTAGATTGATAAGTAATTAATTTTATCAGTATAAATAATAAGAACGCATGGTCTACGAAAAATACCATTCGGACACCTGCTGCAGGTTGCTTCCTACTGAATCCGCCCCTGCTTCATTCTTTGCGGCAGGATCTGATATCAGTCGATTGTTTATTTGAAATCTCTGCTTCAGTGAGTTTGCAATGTCAATATACATTATTATTTAATTGTTATGTGAAAAAAATATATGCTAATATTGATCATGCGAAAGATATAAACGAACGAACTTACTGCCATCGCCCGTCTGCCAACAGGACATGAGAAGGGCACATTTAGAGTCACGCATGACTAGGAACCTGTTTGGTGACGACGTCCTGCCCAGACTACCAGTAAAGAGATACGGATGTTTGTCCCTTTGGCTGCTGCTCCATTTTTTGACTAACTCATTTGCTTATATTGTCAGACGCTCTTTGATGTTATATGTTATAAGTTGTACTTTCTTTCAGCGCATACACAATCTTTTTAGAAACACCTAGTACTACATAGCAACGGACATATGGGACAAGATCATGTTCGTAAAACAGATTTGTCCGCAAAGTGGAATTCAATCTCTTGTTAGCTTTGAAATGCGTTTTGCCAACCGAAAAAAGTAAATCACGCACTAAATATCATTTTCTCCCTCTGTTCTTCTCCAGCAGTCGTCATGGAAATGAGGTTATGACATTATACCATAATGTATCATTTTAAAATGCGTGCGAGTTAAAAAAAAAGTTTTAAAAAAACATGTCATTTACAGAACGTCGCTTCTTACAACCGCCGACTTATTTAGCTGTTATAAGTTTTTGTCAAATGTGCACTACGGTAGGTTGTCATTACTTTCCGTAAGTGGAAGAACGAAAAAGAAAAGCCATGTCTACCAAACTGGACGCGAACGTGATTCTAACCGGATACGCTGGGATTATGAAATGGGCGTTTCACCCCTAGGCCACGTAATCCAAATAAGCAAGAATAAACATAAATAAACACCAAAAAACCCACAACAAATAAACCAAATCTGACCTTTAATTACACATATTTCAACACTTACAGAAGTTGAATGTATTGCATGTTGTTGGTTTAGGTATCTTCAATAAACTCGTCAGCTTTAAATGGAAAACTGGGACCAAGATGCTAAGCACTGCATGAGCTACAACGGCGAGCGACCCAAAGCTGACTGCAAGCGTCAGGGCCAGCGAACCAGAGCTGTAAAGACCATTCTACACCTCCACACTAAGTTCCCGGATAACAGGCTGCAGCAGAGCAGACTAGCTGCGGAGAAGAGATCGAAAAGGGAAAGCTAACCCAGAACCCAAAAATGCTTGCTAAAGTCGGATGTGTCGGACAGAAATGTGCGAATATCGCAGTCAAGTTGTAAACTACGACACAACGCATTCTGTTCTCCGGACATCATCCTGCTACTCGCAATGCCATTTTAAGGGCCTGGTAGCAGAAGTTTGGGAACGAACGACGAAGAAGAAGAAAGGGAAAAACTGAGCCTCATCCTCGGAGTAAAATTGAGTGAATGTCCAACATATTTTTTGTTTTTGGACAACTGAAATTTGATAGTGAAACTGCGGGACAAACAACAACTGCTATGAATATGAATGGTTATTTAGGGGTGATTGTCAATGAATGTAGAGATTCCTTCTTGAACAAGGACTGTCAAGCATTGTGTTACATTGATGGCTGCATCCTTTCTCGAATCATTTCACTGTAAATGGAGATATGTAGCATTGAATTAATGTATGTACTTCTTTCGAACTTATCATAGATGCCACCCAATGCACAACTGCCATCTCTTTTATGGTTATTCCTTCCTCTATTTCTTTAGTACTCATCAGTCCAGGATGAGACTCCTCTTATCGAAGGAGAAGGGGGTAGGGGGTGGGTGGGGAGAGGGTAGGAGGAGGGTTAGATAATTGCGTTTAAAAATCATGATTGTAAAATGTTCGTAACAACGAACCCGATATCGTAAGTAAGGGTTCTTGTTATTATTGAAGATGTTCGTTTGGGCGGTTATTCAGGAAGTGGACGTTTGTATAACGGGACACTGCTGTAGTCTTTATTATTTTGTTGTTGTTGGTTATATCAAAGCACGTTTAGTCATCACCAAATATTCGCTTTCCATGAAAAAACTTAAGAGTAGCGTTCTACAAAAGTTCGCTGTGAAAATAGGCGTATCCTGGGCCAACAATCGGACTGTCGAAACAATTCGTAAATGGCGTAATTGGTTTCCGCTGCTTATTTAGAGGAAGTACTTTAGGAGCACCTATTTTTGCCCTCTTCTTTTGATCCCCAACGGAGCAGACAACGCAGTGATGACGTCAGTCAGCGAATCACAGATGACTACTTGCGTCACTAAACCAGAGCTGTCCAAGACCGCATTCCGTCTCCAATTGACGGCGTTGGAAACAAGCCACATTGGTGCATCCTGGCTTACCGAATTTTGATCACAGAGGGACGGCACACCCGGTTGCATATATGTGCAGTGCTAAAACTGAATGGGTAAAGCCGAAAGGCACATATATCACACCATCGCTGTGAACCAGGGTAAACTCAAAACGTTCATTTAAGCACGAACAAAGAAGCGCACGAAGAACAGCTCAGGGGAAACTATTTGTTAGGTTCTTTAAATACCCGAATCGTTCGTGTATGGAAGGTATGGTTCGTGTATCTTTTATTTAAACTGAGAAGGCGGCTATACAAATCTGGCCGATGAGAATGCCGGGGATCTCAAATTAATGTTGCTGGAAATTCATCAGTTTTAGACTAACGATACATAAATGCTGGTCGTCTTTTACAACCCGCTATCAGTGTGTCAGTCGACCTATTGTAGTCTTGGTAAAAAAAAAAATAGATCTAGGAAACCAGTAAAGGTAAACCTTGCATTAAGATGTGTTTTCCACCTAAATGTACTAGTCTCCTGTTTGGCACCTAAATGTACTAGTCTCTTGTTTATCACCTAAATGTACTAGTCTCTTGTTTATCATCTAAATGTACTAGTCTCCTGTTTATCACCTAAATGTACTAGTCTCTTGTTTATCACCTAAATGTATTAGTCTCCTGTTTATCACCTAAATGTACTAGTCTCCTGTTTGGCACCTAAATGTACTAGTCTCTTGTTTATCACCTAAATGTACTAGGCTCCTGTTTATCACCTAAATGTACTAGTCTCTTGTTTATCACCTAAATGTACTAGTCTCTTGTTTATCATCTAAATGTACTAGTCTCCTGTTTATCACCTAAATGTACTAGTCTCTTGTTTATCACCTAAATGTACTAGTCTACTGTTTATCACCTAAATGTACTAGTCTCCTGTTTATCACTTAATGTACTAGTCTCTTGTTTATCATCTAAATGTACTAGTCTCCTGTTTGACACCTAAAGGCATGGAGCTTTATGCAATGAGTGCTTACTAATTCGGTCTCCTTTGTTTTGTTTGGTATATATCTGTAATTGGGAGGCTGACCGAGTCGTTGGAGTCCCAGTATTTTGACCCCGAGGATGTGCGTTTAAAACCTCGGCAAGTCATAGTTGTTTTTATTTTGAAAATAAAAAAATCTTTAAAAACCTAGCCTGTACAGTTAGTGACGATTGTAGTAGGAAGCGGCCTATATTCCTCTGCTTTGTAAATCCTCCCGATGTACTCCAGTAATTGGTGCACGTATTGATAATCTTGCGTAGGTATATATGTCTTTTTCAGGGAGTTCGTCACAGCCAAGAGGACAAGTCGCTTGTCTCTCACGAAACGAAAGCGCGAAACGGTGAGGGTTTAAAATCCCACAAGTTTCAAGCATCCACCGGTCATATTGGAGATTGACGACAAAAGACGGATATCTCGTGTATACTATGTGCATGTAAAATAACCCTTGGCAGTTGAAATCAATAAAAGTAGGCTGTTAGACGCTGTAAGGACAACAATCTTAAAAGAAATGTAATTCCTCACCTATGTACAGCCTACCTTCACTCAGGTGTTGTAAGCCGTAGTAAAGGAACATTGCTAAATAAAGAATGTAGTACAGATAGCCTTAGGCTACCTGGCAGTAGGCATAACCGGCCTGTTTCTTCTTCTTCTTCGGCACTTGTCTGAACAGGAAGTTGTGACGTTCTTTCTTAGTTTACAGCGAGGCTGCGATATCACATTCCCGACACATCCGGTCTCAGCTGGCTTTGTTTGGTTACGGATTTTGCCTTCCCACTGCTATCCCTCTTAATCAGACTACACGAGTGCAGCGTGTTTCCAGGACTGCAAATTTGAGATAGAATAGTGTGTTGGTCACATGACGGGTTGGGCTAGTGGTTAAGTGACACAGCTCACAACCGGAAGGTGCTGGGTTCGATCCCCATCACAGCACCGGCCGTTACCACGGCGAAGCAAACCCTTTGAAAATGCAGGAGGAACCAGACCCTTACATAAAATGCATCCCGAAATCGGATCACTGGACCGGCAGGCGCAAAATAGAAACCGTAGTCCAACGCACACCGCATTGGGGAATAGAAAAATAAGGCGAACGCAAATTAAAAAAAAAAAAGAAGTGTCTTGGTAAACTCTGGTTCGCTGAGCCTGACGCAAACAGCCAAATACTGATTGGCTGGATGACGTCAGCTCATTAACTTTGCTGTATCCTAGACTCCATCTGCCTGTTTTTGAATACCAAGATCCTAATAGCAGCACTCTGCAAACTGTGCCAGCAGTCCGCACCAAAAAGGGTAGTGGTACAGTGGGTCCCATCACACTGCAACATCAAAGGCAACGAGGAGGCAGACAGACTGGCAAAAGAAGGTGCAAGACTACCACAAACAGATACTAGTATGACGTACGAAGAGTCAAAACGGCTTATCAAAGCTAGATACATGACCAAATGGGAAACCGAACATACTGGTTACACCAAAAACGATGCCTATTACCAGTTGAACCGAAGAGAGCAGGTCGTTGTCTTCAGACTTCGCACTGGCCACAATAGACTGAGGTACCACCTATTCAACAAATTGAAGATAGGTGGTACAGACGAATGCCCGTGCGGTACCGGTAAAATGACCGCTGAACATCTGCTGCAGAACTGCCCGACATACGAGGATCAGAGAGAGCAGATGTGGCCATCACCAGTGGAACCACAAGAGAAGCTATATGGCAGTGGCGACAGCCTCAGGATGACCGCCGCTTTTTTTCGAAAAAATAATGGTTACTGTCTGACTGCGTACGCAGAAGAAGAAGAAGAAGAAGAATACCAAGATCCCAAGTATTTCAAGCTAGTATATGTTTTCAGAGGTTCTTTGAAAAACACTTTTTATAGAGGGTTGTAAATGGGGTTAGCAAAATCGTAATGTACGACCGTTGATATAAAACATTCACTGCCAATATGCTCGGATGCCGGCTTCTTGTAATGGACTATCTATTGTTGCGACTCTATTCTTCACTGGGAACTAATAGGTAAACCAATCCATTATAAACCTTTGCAGTACCATATTTGAAATCTCTTTATTTTTTTATATACTGCTACCACTATTTGTCTCGGTACTTGCGTCTTAATTCACCCCAAACAAAAATATATATATTTTTAGCACCATCTAAATATTTTTAGCACCGGATTTGGGTATAGTGACGTCAGTGAATAGTTCACTTTTTTACTGGGGGTGTGTCAAACATCGCACCTATAACAGGATTGACAATAAAACTTGATTTAATCATCAAATAATAAATGATTCAGTCAACTTAGTTGACACTACCACAGGTGCACATTCTCAATGCATCGAACGCTCTTAGAAAACGACAAAGGAGAAAAACACGGAAAAATGGCACACACAGACATATTCTTGATTCGTACATGTATGTGCGAGTTCGTGTTGCTTCGACGCATCAAAGTAAGTTGTTTGGGCGTGTTCAGCGCCATTCTTTCCTACATTGTTCAATTCTGGTTGCCTCAATAATTAAAATGGTGATGTTTGGTCGTCCAATTATTTCAAACTGTCTGCCACTAAATTAATTCTGCTCCTTTTTAGGACCCTTCATTTTTCCAGAAAATTTGTCGTAAAACTGAATATAACCATATTTTTTACACATCTATCATTATCTAAGTTTGTAATTATTTATTTAGAATAAAATGATATCGACCTGTCATCCCTTAATCCGAAATGGAATGTCCCGCTATAGTTTTCAGCTGTCAAGTATATATGATCGGAACCCTGGAAACTCTGTTTGGGGTGAATTTAGTCACAAGTACCTTTTTATCGTCCCTTATCCGTCTTTGCGACTCGAACAAATGTGTAATCACCCATTTACACGTACATACTCACGCAAACAACAACAGCAGAACGCAGCACAATAACACGCTGTAGTTTGACCTGATTCAAGTCCTTGACATTGGTGTCTGTAGCCGAGACAAGACAAGCGTCAGGCTTATGCGAAATCTATTTATAAAGACCCCACCTGGATTCGTCATCGTCATTATTCTGGGAACAGGATGTATAATACCAGTCTGGTCGACGAGTTGGGGATCAACAATGCAATTCTTCATACTGGTGAGCTTACTGGCAAAGACACCAGAAGGATACCCGGCAACTTTTTCACGTGCACCCTGGGATGTAATGATAAAAATGTTCGCCTAGGCATCTAGGGCCCATTGCGTCGATCGATCACTATCGTGTCCAACTGCTGAGGCTTGTAGAGATCGACCATGTCCAACTGCTGAGGCTTGTAGGGATCGACCATTTCCAACTGCTGAGGCTTGTAAGGATCGACCATGTCCAACTGCTGAGGCTTGTAGGGATCGACCATGTCCAACTGCTGAGGCTTGTAGGGATCGACCACCATCATGTCCAACTGCTGAGGCTTGTAGGGATCGACCATATCCAACTGCTGAGGCTTGTAGGGATCGACCATATCCAACTGCTGAGGCTTGTAGGGATCGACCACTACCATGTCAACTGTTGAGGCTTGTAGGGAACGACCACTATCATGTCCAACTGCTGAGGCTTGTAGGGAACGACCACTATCATGTCCAACTGCTGAGGCTTGTAGGGATCGACCATATCCAACTGCTGAGGCTTGTAGGGATCGACCACCATCATGTCCAACTGCTGAGGCTTGTAGGGATCGACCATATCCAACTGCTGAGGCTTGTAGGGATCGACAACTACCATGTCAACTGCTGAGGCTTGTAGGGAACGACGACTATCATGTCCAACTGCTGAGGCTTGTAGGGAACGACCACTATCATGTCCAACTGCTGAGGCTTGTAGGGATCGACCATATCCAACTGCTGAGGCTTGTAGGGATCGACCACTACCATGTCCAACTGCTGAGGCTTGTCTGGATCGACCACTACCATGTCCAACTGCTGAGGCTTGTAGGGATCGACCATGTCCAACTGCTGAGGCTTGTGGGGATCGACCACTACCATGTCCAACTGCTGAGGCTTGTCTGGATCGACCACTATCATGTCCAACTGCTGCGGCTTGTAGGGATCGACCATATCCAACTGCTGAGGCTTGTAGGGATCGACCACCATCATGTCCAACTGCTGAGGCTTGTAGGGATCGACCATATCCAACTGCTGAGGCTTGTAGGGATCGACCATATCCAACCGCTGAGGCTTGTAGGGATCGACCATATCCAACTGCTGAGGCTTGTAGGGATCGACCACTACCATGTCAACTGCTGAGGCTTGTAGGGAACGACCACTATCATGTCCAACTGCCGAGGCTTGTAGGGATCGACCATATCCAACTGCTGAGGCTTGTAGGGATCGACCACTACCATGTCCAACTGCTGAGGCTTGTCTGGATCGACCACTACCATGTCCAACTGCTGAGGCTTGTAGGGATCGACCATGTCCAACTGCTGAGGCTTGTGGGGATCGACCACTACCATGTCCAACTGCTGAGGCTTGTCTGGATCGACCACTATCATGTCCAACTGCTGAGGCTTGTAGGGATGGACCGCTACCATGTCCAACTGCTGAGGCTTGTAGGGAACGACCACTATCATGTCCAACTGCTGAGGCTTGTAGGGAACGACCATGTCCAACTGCTGAGGCTTGTAGGGATCGACCATGTCCAACTGCTGAGGCTTGTAGGGAACGACCATGTCAAACTGCTGAGGCTTGTAGGGATCGACCACTACCATGTCCAACTGCTGAGGCTTGTCTGGATCGACCACTACCATGTCCAACTGCTGAGGCTTGTAGGGATCGACCATGTCCAACTGCTGAGGCTTGTAGGGATGGACCGCTACCATGTCCAACTGCTGAGGCTTGTAGGGAACGACCACTATCATGTCCAACTGCTGAGGCTTGTAGGGAACGACCATGTCCAACTGCTGAGGCTTGTAGGGATCGACCATGTCCAACTGCTGAGGCTTGTAGGGAACGACCATGTTAAACTGCTGAGGCTTGTAGGGATCGACCATGTCCAACTGGTGAGGCTTGTCTGGATCGACCACTATCATGTCCAACTGCTGAGGCTTGTCTGGATCGACCACTATCATGTCCAACTGCTGAGGCTTGTCTGGATCGACCACTATCATGTCCAGCTGCTGAGGCTTGTAGGGAACGACCACTATCATGTCCAGCAGCTGAGGCTTGTAGGGATCGACCATGTCCAACCGCTGAGGTTTGTCTGGATCGACCACTATCATGTCCAACTGCTGAGGCTTGTAGGGAACGACCACTATCATGTCCAGCAGCTGAGGCTTGTAGGGATCGACCTTGTCCAATTGCTGAGGTTTGTCTGAATCGACCACTACCATGTCCAACTGCTGAGGTTTGTAGCTAAACCAATGCCGTAGGAGAGACTGCTATCTGTCTGAGACAAAGAACGAGGGCGGCCCCTCCCACGCCTCCAGCCGACCGGCCAGTGGACAACCGTTGTTAATGGCTGACTTGTACATGATTTGGTGAGCCGGAACTTCCTGGTCCAATCTAACCACGTGACCAAAAACAGACAAGCGGCAGACCAGTGTCCGAGATGGAGGGAAGATTCGTCTTTGCAGACACCTTCGATATTACGGAGGAGATTAAACCACCGAATACCAAGGATGCGCAATGCCCACTACATAGAAAGCTTAAAGATCATGTAATGACGTCACGGAGGGTACGCCTTGGTTGCAATGGTTACGGGAAGCGCATTGAACGCTATGGTTGCCTTAGGAATGGTTTCATTGAAAGAGGAATATTAGAAAATGATATTTTATTTCGATGCGTATTGTTGTCTTATGACTTGTTTAATTGAAAGCGGAATATACAAATGGATATTTTATTTCGATGCTATTAATATTTTTATTTATTATTTTTTCTATTTGACTTGCAAGAATTTGCAAAGTTGACACCGGCACTTACTCGACTATTAAGAAACAATCATTTTGATAATCTTGATATCAAGAGTAACTTGAATTTGAATCTTGTCCATAATCAAACATATAATCGGGCCTCCAGACTGCAACATTTCAAACCATTGGATGAATGCAAATAACAACAATAACATTTACGACCAAGCTTTATTATTACAAGTACTTTAGTTTTATTTTACAACAGATGTAGTTAAAGGTAATGATTTTAAAACCACAATGACAAATTTGTCAAACAAGAAAAAGCTCTTGTGGGGTACTTCTGAGCACAAGCAACATGTGCACAAAATATAGTTTGATTGACAGCTATTTATCACAAAATATGTACTAATAGGTAATAGTTATAATTACCGCGATAGCCTGGAGCGGCACATTGATAAAGCATCGACAAACGACGACTTCGATGAAATATAGACTAGTCTAAATTATACTAAACACGTTCAAATTATAAATACATTCTGACTAGGTATGAACACAGATGTTGGTATGAGTTGAAAGATCGCAGACAGGAAAGTTATCACGGACGTCTGTTGTCTACGTCACGACTTCTGCACACTGTTGTGCTTTGGCCTTTTATCTGAAGGGGGTATTGGGATGCGTCGCTGCTTGCGCATATGAAAGGCATCGAGTCTTGATATGTCCTGTTTAAGTAGGGCCCAAGTCTCCGAACCGTACAGGAGGACAGGAATCACACACGTCTGATAAATACGAATTTTTGATCCGAGAGATAGAGAAAGTCTGCCATTATTCCACACCCGGCGAAGGTCGTTCATTATGGATGCAGAAAGCCCGATTCGCCTTAACACGTCAGGCGCACTGCGTCCATCGGATGGAAAATAACTCCCCAGGTATGTGAATTTATTTGTGCACTCCGCCGTGTGACCATGGGCAACAATGCTTTGAGGACCAGTGTCAGAGCCATAGTTCTGAATTTTTGTCTTAGTCCAAGATATTGTAAAAAATAACCACTGTAACCCGCCACCAATAAACGTCAATAACTGAATTACCTCAGTAAGAGTGGCCTCCCCCACCACCACAACACGCACAGTGTTTATTAATTATCCACGAGTTAAGGTCTGGTTGTTGACTATTTTCTATTTTTGATACGCCCTGATATACATGATCGGTCACCTCGAGTCTATCAGACGTCAGTCAAAGTATATCGCAGAGGGTGATATGTTTGTTTGGGATCTAAGGGGCCAAGTCCAACATGAAGCAGTGAAGTGGGCAAAATTGTACGAGTAAATACGAAACTGGTTCAGAAATGTTTGGCGCCACGGCAAAATTTCTGGGCGCCATGTCGACTTGGCGTTCTGCACTTGTCGCGTCCTGGTCTATAGTCTGCGGTAGATCGCGTTGGCCTCAATGTTTGTGTCATATTTCAAATTACCTTCTCGCTAACGGCCCGATAACGGTTTGCAATCAATAACACGAACAGAAGCAGGAAAGTTTCAGCTACAATAACACATGGTACAATAAACATCTTAATCTGTCGTGTACCCTGGAAAACGCCTACTTGTGTTTCTTTACAAGCTCAGCGTAAACTGCATACAAAGTAGACATGTTTAGGCATTTATTGCAAAACAAACACAATACATTTCTCCTCGCCCTATGAGTTGAATCATAGGTCTACCAGAGCGAGGCTGGCGGGTATCCATACGGTTCTGTAGAGAAACCATGTCAGATGGACTGGACATTTCGCTCGCATGCCTGGTAAGTGCCTTACTAAGCAGCTGCTGTATGTTGAACTCCTGACAGACAAGAGCTTCACGAGATGAGTGGAAAAGGGGGCCAGGGGGGGGGGGGGGGGTCTAAGAAGAAACCATACAAAGAAGACTGTCTGAAAGTATCTTCCACGGGATGGAGGGTGATTCCCAGAAGAAAATATACAAAGAAGACTGTCTGAAAGTATCTCTGGACAGTTTTCTTATTGATGTCTCCTCGTGCGAGCTCCTTGCTCCTAACCGCCCAGTCCGGTGCACTGCGATTAGGGACGGTGCTGACATCGAGCACGAGAGAATTCGTCGATTCGTCGCAGAATAAGGAAGCTGACACAGTGCAAGACGGCGCAATTACTGACGCTGTTCTCGTGCGCACTACGTGCGGTAAAGTTTGTCGAACTCAGATCTGACTGTGCAGTCATATGAGATCACATCTGAAAACACTGCATTTGACTTGCTCTAACCAGCTTTCGGGCTTCTGTTTAGTGTAGCACTGTTTTTTCAGGGCAGAGGTACCGGGCTTAACTCTTGCTATCCGCACGAACGATACAGTTGATGCAGCTGTGATTGAATCTATATGTAAATGGGTACCTGACCTACTGTTAAAGAAGGAAAGACTGTGGGGAAGAGAACTGGTCACCCCTACCTCACACAAAATGTGACAGTGCATGATATAACATTTCATTGCGGACGGTAGTTTCTGTTAAAGGACTGTTTATTTTATCAGCTTTTACCCCTGAGTGGTGGCCTTCTAAGCATGCGACTAAAGAAGGTTGTGCTCTGGGTTGACAACCTCATCATGTTAAAAAAAACATTGCCATTATATTTACATAAAGTCTAATGGCCCCCGGGTCGACCCAGCCTTAAATGGGTACCGGTTTAGGAGAGGAGATGGCTACCGCCCTCACATAGCCGAGCCTTTGAAATGTGAGATCGCTAACACGTCACAACCCTACGCCAGTAATGCTGGTTACTTTACTTTACATGTAAATGAAACTGCAGTTGTTGATGTTGTTGTAAATGTTGATGTTGTTGAATGCCCACAATAAGTATGTCTAGTCTTTTAACCCGGAAAAGTTTTGCGTGGCAGATTGTAGTAGCGTTCCTCACATCCCGAGCGTGATGATAGAAGTGGATTGGGATCCTCCAGGCGGTTGTGCAACGCTTGGCTTCATCTGCATGTTGCTAACTAGTACACAGAAACGTTAGCAAAGCGGTTTACATGGAGAACTGCAAGGAAGTCGAGATAGGGGCTTGGCCAGTATATTTTGCCTGACCCGACGTTAGTCTACTCTCTCCACCTCAATTGCAGTTAAATTATGTACTTGACATTGCAAATGTTTGGAGACAGGCTTCCTTCAAACGGGGTCAGCTACAGTGGTGGGCAAATGGGGAAAAAAGGTGAAGGAATGAACCAGCTTTTAAAAAAGACTGATCCCAGACATTTGTAGCGCGGTTTCATAGCGTGTAGCCTAGTCGATAGTGAGCTGGCTTACTAGATTACAACGTTCCGGGGTTCGAGTTCACGGACGGACAGAACAAAAATCAGAGCCGTGTTTCGTGCCTGGTATGACCGCTCCTTCAGTCAACCCAACTGTAAATGGGTAACTGAGGGGACTCAGTGGTCTCGGGGTAAGGTGCCAGGTTCGAATCACGGTGGAGACCACAACTTTTTTCACGTGGATCTTCTGGTTAAAATTCCCCAGATGTTAACAAATGGCTTGGCTTGGCTTCGTTCTCAATCTCCCGCTAATACGCCCTGAAAGGGCTTTAAGTAGCAGAATGCAACCCAGAGAATGGATTCCGTTGTGTCGTAGTTTACAGCTTGACTGCCGATATTTGCACCTTTCGGTCCTACATATCTGACTTTAATAGGCTTTTTTTTAGTACCTTTCCTTTTCGATCCCTTCTCCTTAGCCAGTCTGCTCTGTTGCAGCCTGTTATCCAAGATCACCGCGTGGAGGTGTAGAAGAGTCTTGGCAGCTCTCATTCACAGATCCTGACTCTAGCAGTCAGCTATAGGTCGCTGACCACTGTTTTAATTTCCAGTTCATCGAGGGGGCCGCAAATCAGAACTCCTCTACCTACCGCATGTGACCTTTTGGCCAAGATTCAGACATGAATCTGCGCGTTTCAGAAAAAAGGTTCTCGTAACATTATTGAGTTGCAGTACGAGATGTTAAAAAATGTTAACAAATTATTTGGGTAGAGAAAGGGAAAATGTGTGATTGGCCACTGACAAGACTTGATATAACAGCAGAATAACCTTAACGGAAAATTAGATGTATTTAGTAATAGCAAGTGTATTATCATTTTCACTCTGTTACATTCCTGTATCATCCATTCATAATCACAAAGCTGGTGTGGCGGGCCAACACACGAGTTTTGAGTCATGTACCCTAAATGGTTAGATCGTACTGTTAGTCACATTTTACGACATTCTCTCCGGGTGAAGCAGTAGGTTTTTTCTCGTCTCTATCACATACAGGAAGCCCTCAAACATATTATCTATATAAACACTACACGATTTTTTCTCACTTATGAAGGAACTTCCTCGTATATGAGATCCTATACACAGTCTGCGCGAGCTTGTTCTTGCCTCTTCTACCTATCTGACTGGTTACGGGTCTTAATAAGAAAGGTCCATAGATGTAGGAAAAGTACACAGCGTTTAGTGGCCATATTTGCTTCTCGCCTATAATAAATCAGGGAATTACAGAAAAAATACCCTCAACTGATAGAGGAGATAAACAATGTGGATGCACAACGGATATCCCCCTCTTTTATAGACCGATCCATACCGATACAACGTGTCGTCCGACAGGGTGATACAATCTCACCAAAGCTATTTACAGCAGTCATTGAATATGGTTTTTGAACACACAGACTGGAAGGATAGGGGCATAAATATAGACGGGTAAACTCTTACTCATCTGAGGTTTGCTGAAGACATAGTCATCATCAGCCACGACGTCAAAGAAGCGGAGAAAAGCATGAATGATCTCAGCAGAGCAAGTGTTGCAGTTGGCCTACAAATCAATTGAAAGAAAACCCAGTTCATGCTCAACACATTCTGCCCAAAAATGAGATATGTGCCTTGAAGATTGTCACGTCGAGAATGTAAATTCGTATATCTACTTGGGCTAAGAGATCACGAAGTCCCATTTAATAAATCGGGAGATCTCATGAAGGATAACAGCGGGCTGGCTCAGCTTCAACTGTATTAAACCCATACTGTGAGAAATGGGAAACGCCAATACTAAGGTTCACACCTTCAACAATGTGGTTATTCCAGCCATGGTAAATGGCTGTGAGGTGTGAAACCTACGGAAAGCTGATGCAGATAGACTACGCGTTGTCTAACGAGGGATGGAGCAAAGAACATTGAATATCTCCATTCTAGATCAAATCCACAACACAGAAATCAGACGACTAACTTCCTTCTCTGACATCATGGATGTCGCGCTGTGACGAAAATACAGATAGGTCGACCATGTGGTGTGCATGCCGGATAAGAGATGGACACGTAGAGTGACGTCGTGGTGGCCATACCACTTTAGTCGCCCTCTAAGAGATGACTTATGGAGGCCCTGGACCCAACATGGTACAACAAGGCAACAGAGCGAAATGAGTTTACTCAACATTTGGCTACCTGGCATAAGACGCACGTGCTTGATTGAGTATCAGGATTTTGATATTGAGATTGAGATTACATCTAACAGTAAATACAAAACACTAGGAATTATGCATCAGGAAAGTGCAAAAGATGTCACTGCTGGATTTGATTTAGCCGAAATGGAAAAGTTTGTATATGATTATTGTTTATATTAAACAATTCCTAATTACGTTGCTTTCTCAAGTTGACATCATTCATAAGACCACAATCTAACAATCAAGATAGTGTGGGTTCGAATCTCAATCACAGAAGCGAAAAAAAAACCCACAACAACATGACATGACAAGTGGGAGCCGCGTAGTGCAGTTGTTAGCACCCTGGCTTCGCATCTGAGTGGTCCTGGGTTCATTCCCCAGTTGAAGCGGAAATGATTTTTCAGACTGCAATGGTTTACGGGTCGACCCAGCCTTAAACGGATACCGGTTCAGTCCGGAAAGTAAAGGCGGCCTGCGTGACACTGACCACATCATCCACTAAGTGCCGTGGGCTATAAAATAACATGGGCCTATCACCATTTTTCCTATGCGCCACATGACGTGACGGGATCTTTCTTTTATTTAAGTTGATATAATTCAGTCTAAAGATGGTGCGAGTTCGAATCTCAATCCTGGAAGCGAAAAAACACGACAAAATGACTTGACAAGTGGGAGTCATGTACCACATTTGTCAAGAAACTACTGTCACAACTCTTGTTCAATGCATGTCACTATTTGACAATATATATTACCTCTTGTTGCCATCTCTGTAATTATGTCCTTGCCATTTGTTAATTGTACCAGATCGACATCATTACAAAGTTATTGGTGACATACGTACTGCAAAATTTGTTGGTAACACGGACTACGTATTCTAGGGTATGCCTTTACCAACATCTGCTTGTACAACTCACTACAACTAATCATGCAAGGCAAACATTTAGTAATTATATTTACACACTTTTCTAGCTCGTGATATTTGTCTGATCACGTCTGTTGCCATCACGTTTTTCTGTGAAAATACTAGAGAACATGTGACACACGCCGTTACCCTCAGATTGACGGGACTCGTTTGGTCGAATGTGTGATGGCTCGTGTACTTCTAGCCAGCTCGTGACTTTCAGTTGGTTTGGAAGCGACATCTGGATCATGTTCTGTTGATATGTTCGTCTGTGTTTCATGTAATGATAGGAACAGCTTTTTTAACTGTATTATGTGTGGGGATAGGAAGTGTTGTGTTTATTGGTATTATATGTGGGGATATGAATTGTTGTGTTTGTGTTATATGTGGGGATATGAATTGTTGTGTTTGTGTTATATGTGGGGATATGAATTGTTGTGTTTGTGTTATATGTGGGGATATGAATTGTTGTGTTTGTGTTATATGTGGAGATATGAATTGTTGTGTTTGTGTTATATGTGGGGATATGAATTGTTGTGTTTGTGTTATATGTGGGGATATGAATTGTTGTGTTTGTGTTATATGTGGGGATATGAATTGTTGTGTTTGTGTTATATGTGGAGATAGGAATTGTTGTGTTTGTGTTATATGTGGAGATATGAATTGTTGTGTTTGTGTTATATGTGGAGATATGAATTGTTGTGTTTGTGTTATATGTGGAGATATGAAGTGTTGTGTTTGTGTTATATGTGGAGACATGAATTGTTGTGTTTGTGTTATATGTGGAGATATGAATTGTTGTGTTTGTGTTATATGTGGAGATATGAATTGTTGTGTTTGTGTTATATGTGAAGATATGAATTGTTGTGTTTGTGTTATATGTGGAGATAGGAATTGTTGTGTTATATGTGGGGATATGAATTGTTGTGTTTGTGTTATATGTGGGGATATGAATTGTTGTGTTTGTGTTATATGTGGGGATATGAATTGTTGTGTTAGTGTTATATGTGGGGATATGAATTGTTGTGTTTGTGTTATATGTGGAGATAGGAATTGTTGTGTTTGTGTTATATGTGGAGATATGAATTGTTGTGTTTGTGTTATATGTGGAAATATGAATTGTTGTGTTTGTGTTATATGTGGAGATATGAAGTGTTGTGTTTGTGTTATATGTGGAGACATGAATTGTTGTGTTTGTGTTATATGTGGAGATATGAATTGTTGTGTTTGTGTTATATGTGGAGATATGAATTGTTGTGTTTGTGTTATATGTGAAGATATGAATTGTTGTGTTTGTGTTATATGTGGAGATAGGAATTGTTGTGTTATATGTGGGGATATGAATTGTTGTGTTTGTGTTATATGTGGGGATATGAATTGTTGTGTTTGTGTTATATGTGGAGATAGGAATTGTTGTGTTATATGTGGGGATATGAATTGTGTTTGTGTTATATGTGGGGATATGAATTGTTGTGTTTGTGTTATATGTGGAGATAGGAATTGTTGTGTTATATGTGGGGATATGAATTGTTGTGTTATATGTGGGGATATGAATTGTTGTGTTATATGTGGGGATATGAATTGTTGTGTTATATGTGGGGATATGAATTGTTGTGTTATATGTGGGGATATGAATTGTTGTGAAAAGTTATGTTTGTGTTAGTGAGGGATGGGAGAAGTTATGTTTGTGTGTTTGTGAGGGATGGGAACAGTTATGTTTGTGTGTTAGTGAGGGATGGGAACAGTTATGTTTGTGTGTTAGTGAGGGATGGGAATAGTTATGTTTTTGTGTTAGTGGGGGATGGGAACAGTTATCTTTGTGTGTTAGGGAGGGATGGGAACAGTTATGTTTTTGTGTTAGTGAGGGATGCGATCAGCTCTGTAGTGCTATCAGACGTTCGTCAAAAAGAAGTTTACGACCAGTTTAATCTACAACCACTGATCCTTCGTTCATGTCAACATTTCCCATGTCTTTTTATTGTTATATAGTCAAGATTACTGCACTCCGGGTACACTTTCAGGGTCTCAGTATTTGCTTCAGCAAATGTGAAAGACTTTACGTATTAATGATATGCTGGCTGCACGCACTCCCGTTCTGTATTCTGAGACGAGCATTCTCGTTTTATCTACGCTGATATTAAACAGTGGCAGTCTGTGGAGTGCTGGTTCACTGATTGAGGTATCCCCCACCTGACAGACGGCCATTGATTACTATCTGTATGTCCTCCATGTCTGTATATTTGATCCATCTCTTTCGCTGTCACAAGAAAATCGCCATAACAGTGTTTCCACACAAGCCCCATACAATTTAAGGCCGCTGTCCACTTTGTCAACTACGAGGGATGTTTAAAACAAACTGGAACTGTTTGTTCCAGATCTACCTGAATGGGTTATAGAGTGCTGGAACTACTATCATTAGTTAGGGGCATATGTGTTCTATTACTTCTAGGTGGCCTACTTGCCATGGGCCAGCCACTTGACAGATAAAGAAAAATGGCGCATAACACTGTTAGCGCTTCCATGAAACACAGCGTGTTGTGATGAAGTTTCTTGTGAAAAGATGGCGTGAAACTTGCGGAAACGAACAGAAGACTGCAATTACAATATGGTGATGAGACTCTCAGCCGCAGTAAGATATTTGAATGGTTTAAACGTTTTAGAGAAGGCCGCACATCCGTGAGTGATGACTCCGTCCTGCTCCTGTAATGTAACGCTCGATATTATGCGGCTCATTGCACTATATGCCAGACCTCGCTCCAAGTTTTTCCACCTGCTTGGACACCTAAAAAAAAAAAGAATTCATGGGAGGTCAGCATTTCAGAACTGATGACGAAACGAAACAGGCTGTCCTGGAATGTTTCAGACATACTGACAAATCTTTCAACGCTTAAGCTTTGAAAGCATTACTTAAACGCTGGGATGAGTGCATAAACGTTGCAGGAGATTTATATCGAAAAATAAATGGCATTTTGACTACTTGAAAGAGTTATTTTTTTCATTAAATAGAAAGTTCCGGTTTGACTTGAACGCTTCTCGTATTTGCGTAACCATCTTTTCTCTACCACAGGAGATAATTTTTGAGAATCCGATGCTACGTCTGTCTTTAGTAAAAAAGCATCAGAGTAGATACTTCTTCTTCTTCTTCTTCTTCTTCTTCTTCTTCTTCTTCTTCTTCTCTTCTTTCTTCTTCTTCTTCTTCTTCTTCTTCTTCTTCTCTTCTTTCTTCTTCTTCTTCTTCTTCTTTTTCTTCTTCTTCTTATTCTTTTTCTTCTTCTTATTCGTCTTCTTCTTCTTCTTTTTCTTCTTCTTCTTTTTCTTCTCTTCTTTCTTCTTCTTCTTCTTCTTCTTCTTCTTCTTCTATTTTTCTGCGTTTGTCTTGGAAATGACGTTCTGTCATAGTTTATATCGAGACTATGGCACATCTTGTTTCAGCACGGCATTTCAGGGTTCGGATCTGCTTTCGTTTTTCGATGTCAACCGTCTTAATCATCTCAATCCTCTTAACCATCCTGATCGGCTGTACTCTGTTTCTAGGTCTGCCACTTAGACAGGCAATCTTTGTTAGCTAGAGTTGGCTGACTCTGACTCAATCAGCCAGATGTAAGTCCCTCGTTCCTGTCAGCTTATCCGTTGCTGCGTTTTCAGCCCCGAATGGATAGACCTTTAACATATTGGTAGCGAAGTGGTTAGTGGCACAGCTCACAACGCAAACATGTATATGTTCTGATTCAGCAAGGTCATGAACACAGGGTCATGATAGGAACACAAGGTCATGTAAGGAGCACATGATCATGACAGGAGCACGTCATGATAGGAGCATAAGGTAATGATAGAACCACTAGGTCATTTTTGGAGTACAAGGTCATTATATGTGCACAAGGTCATGATAGGAACACAAGGTGATGATAGGAGCACAAGGTCATGATATTAGCTCAAGGTCATGATATAAGAAAAAGGTCATGATAGGACCACAAGGTCGTGATATAAGCACAAGTTCATGATTTTAGCACAAGGTCATGATAGGATCACAAGGTCATGATATGAACACAAGGTCATGATATGACCACAAGGTTATGGTAGAACCATAAGGTCATGATATGAGCACAAGGTCATGATATATGAACAAGGTCATGATAGGACCACAAGGTCGTGATATAAGCACAAGTTCATGATTTTAGCACAAGGTCATGATAGGATCACAAGGTCATGATATGAACACAAGGTCATGATATGACCACAAGGTTATGGTAGAACTACAAGGTCATGATATGAGCACAAAGTCATGATAGGACCACAAGGTCATGATGCAACCACAAGGTCATGAAAGGACCACAAGGTCATGATATGGGCACAAGGTCACGATAGGACCACAAGGTCATGAAAGGACCACAAGGTCATGATATGGCCACAAGGTCATGATATAAGCAGAAGGTCATGATATGAGCAAAGGGAAAGTAACCGGCATTAATACAACAAATATAGATTTGACAGCAGCTCTTGGGGAATTCGAAAATTTGTAGACGTCTACATTTCAGGATCTACACCTAGCTGATCTACCGTACTACACCTGTCTTTTTAACACTGCCAAAGGGGACTCGTGCAACCGAGTGTTCAAATGTTGGAACAATCCACATGATTTAGCTGTGCCTTTAAGATACTGCTTAAAATTATACAGGGGAGAATAAGGCATGGAGTAGACAACGAAGTTCAGAATGAACAGTTTGAATTTAGGCAGAAGAACGGAACACTAGAAACAATATTTTGGAAAAGACACACGCAGAAAAATATGCAGAAATACAGAAAAACATTTATGTGCTCTATAGAAAACAAAAACACTTTTGATAGCGTCCAACATGAGAATTTAATTGCATGTCTACAAAACATAGGTATGGATGGAAAAGACACGAGGATAGAAAGTAACCGATACTGGCAGCAAAATGGCACTATAAGATCTGAGAGACTTTGCTCACCATGTATGTATGTAATAAAAGGAGTGCGACAAAAACACATAATCTATCCGATTGTCTGTTTAACATTTACACATACAAATGTTTCAATACATAATATAAATGTCAGCACGCATTATTGTTGGAGTGTCAATAAATAATTTACAATTTGGAAATGACACAGTTCTAAAGCTGAAAGCGAACACGAACTTGTGATTGGTTAATGAAGTAAATAATAAAAGTCACGTGTATGACTTAGACATCACCACTGAGAAAACGAAAACTATGCTAATTAACAGAGTAAAATAGATATCTACTATACGTAAAAAAAAATAGACGGATCAAATACTAGAGCAGGTCAACGGCTCCTTCTATCTTCGAAATATAATAACAGAAAATGGGGCATGCGAAATGAAAATGAGGAAGACAATAAAGAATACTAAATCTGTTCTCACCAACATTTGTCATATATTGACATTCTCCAACATTTGTCATATATTGACATTCTCCAACATTTGTCATATATTGACATTCTCCAACATTTGTCATATATTGACATTCTCCAACATTTGTCATATATTGACATTCTCCAACATTTGTCATATATTGACATTCTCCAACATTTGTCATATATTGACATTCTCCAACATTTGTCATATATTGACATTCTCCAACATTTGTCATATATTGACATTCTCCAACACTTGTCATATATTGACACTCTCCAACATTTGTCATATATTGACACTCACCAACATGAGTCATAAATTGACATTCTCCAACATTAGTTATATATTGACACTCTCCAACATTTGTCATATATTGACATTCTCCAACATGAGTCATATATTGACATTCACCAACATGAGTCATATATTGACATTCTCCAACATTAGTCATTTATTGACATTCACCAACATGAGTCATATATTGACATTCTCCAACATGAGTCATATATTGACATTCACCAACATGAGTCCAATATTGGCATTCAACTACTCACTAGAAAATTAAAAATGAGGATAAAAAGTTGTTAAGTATACTCGTCTTCACTGTTAAACGTAGACACTTACAGAATGAATAAACGATTAGAAAATAGAATTTATGACTTTGAAATGTACATGTACAGGGCACATCTCCTGAAAAGAAATAAATCAATCCTTTGACCGGACAAATCGCAATGAAAGACACTATATCGGATAAGTAGACCATTTTTTCCTTATATGTTGATTTGCTAGTTCAGCATTGTTGTTATTTGTTGTCCTCCATGAAGGCCTATTGGTCGTAACGTAGTGTTGTTAGTATTCTCGTCTCGGTGCGGTATCTGCCCATTAAAAAAATATTGATTAAATTTAATTCAACTTTAAACATTTTTTTTCTATTTTCTTCTCACTGAATAGTAAACAAATAAATGAAAGAAGTCTTGGAAAAATTATGCGTGATACGAGAATTGATACAGAAAGATAGCTCTGCAGCGTTCTTTATTTGTCCACAATAAGTATATTTTTCATTTCCTGAGAGCCATAAATTCTGATGAACGTAAATTCCGAAATTGTTTAATTGTGTACGATACAAACAAAAGAAAATGATAAAATTCAGAAATCAAATCTTTCTATGGCTGTTGTCATGTTCAGCGACTCATCAAACTGAACACAATTTGCAAAAGTTTGAAATGAAGCCAATTACATACAAAAAAAGGGGAGGAAGACTTACGTCTGGTCAGACAAAATATACTGGCCAAGACGCTCAGCTCGGTTTCCTAGTAGCCCTCCCTGGAAACGGGCTGTGTTCATGGTAGTTTGGCTAACGAGATGAGGGATCGACATGAAACCCAGTAGTAGTGAGCGATACGCAGATGTGGCCTAGCATATAACAACGGCCCGGAGGACTCCGGAAAGAAGGTAGATGGCGTATTGGGTAGAAATTTCATTACTTTTATACTTTTACCCGAACAATAGCCAGTAGTCTACTGTAAACGAGTATTCAACTGACATGGGTTCTTTTTCGAGCACATGATGCACACGAGAATTTCTGAGTGCTTTCGTCCATCTCCAATAGAACTAGAGGCTAATCTAACTTACCATAACACCATGGGACGCTTGAAGCTTGCGGAAATGGAAACCACTACTGTTTTGTGCTTCCACTTCTTGACAGGCAAGTGTCTCACCTCTCAGCTATAGCGGTTACCTTGATGTGGAGATGACAAACAGTCTACGCACTTGATGTGGTGCTGTTTGACCAGCGCAGAAAAGGTCACAATAGGTTGGGTATCAAAGAAACAAGTAGTATAATCTCATGAACAGGTCAGTATACTAATTATGATGTTGAATGGAAGACTCTTCACACGTGAGATAAAGACATTCTATGTTTTCTTGATCATTTAATGAGAAATGGAAGCTGGACAACAAAAATCATGCACCATTGGTTGACAAAGATGGAAAATGCTGAAAAATACAACGTTAACGTGTTACAATCACAGATAATGACAGTTACAATCACAGATAATGACAGTTACAATCACAGATAATGACAGTTACAATTACAGTTACAATCACAGATAATGACAGTTACAATCACAGATAATGACAGTTACAATCACAGAGAATGACAGTTACAATCACAGAGAATGACAGTTACAATCACAGAGAATGACAGTTACAATCACAGAGAATGACAGTTACAATCACAGAGAATGACAGTTACAATCACAGAGAATGACAGTTACAATCACAGAAAATGACAGTTACAATCACAGAGAATGACAGTTACAATCACAGAGAATGACAGTTACAATCACAGAGAATGACAGTTACAATCACAGAGAATGACAGTCTGTTGGGCTAGATAGCTGACGAAAATTAAAGACAGATACACTGTGTCAGAGTTATCGAAACGTTAATATAGCGGGTGATAGCGAAATATAATGTTAGTTCGGTGTCTTAGAACGTTTGAATATACGGAAATATTATTTGTAAGAAAGTCTGGTCTATTTAATTTCCAAAAAACCACAGCACTGCTCTCCAGACATACTCATGGGTGCTCAGTCTTCCTCAGTAAATGGTGCAGTGTGTGGATACTGATGGATCCTGCACCTCGCTGGTTAGTACGCTCCTGCTCCATACTCCCATACACTTAACTGGTTGTATACGCTCCTGCTCCATTCTCCAATGCACCTCAATAGTTGTATACGCTCCTGCTCCGTACTCCCATACACTTAACTGGTTGTATACACTCCTGCTCTGTACTCCCATACACTTAACTGGTTGTATACGCTCCTGCTTCATTCGCCAATGCACCTCATCTGATTTCAAAGCTGTGCATTCTGGGAATTGTAAATTCATATCCTGCGGTGTGATCATCCCACAGACGATCAAATTCAAACGTCACTGCCATCCATATCTAGTTTGCACATAATGGCGGTGTGCAACACCAGAAAGAATGCCAGCTTTTTAGTTGCCTGCAAACCTCAGCTTGACTAGGGCAGTGGAACCACACCAGAGCACAACAGATTTGAGGCGTCTCTAGCTGCCATTCAATCATGAGATACCTTCTTATGTAACTATTGAGTGTCAGACACGACTATTAGAATCATCATTAAAGAGGTCTCAGATAGTCATCTCAGAGCTGAAAAGGAACATGGTATATCGCTGGTGTGTCCCTGGCCACATGCAGACGACAGAATTAGCCCATTGAACCTTACTGCGGGATCAAGATGCTGCAGTGGTCAGCGACCCATAGCTGACTGCTAGCGTCAGGGCCAGCGAACCATAGCTACCAAGACCACCTCCACGTAGTGATCCTGGATAACAGGCTGCAGCAGGGCAGACTGGCTGAGGAGAAAGGATCGAAGAGGGAATGCTAACCCGGTACTAAAATAATGCTTGCTGAAGTCGGATGTGTTGGACCGAAAGGTGCAAATATCGCAGCCAGGCTGTAAACTACGACACAACGCATTCCGTTCTCTGGACTACATTCTGCTACTTAAGCCCTTTCAGGGTTTGGTAGCGGGAGATTGAGAACGAACGAAGAAGAGGAAGACTAACCTTACTGCGCATACACCCAGGAGCACATATGCACGTATATATATATATATATATATATATATATATATATATATACACACACACACCCCCACCCCCCCCCCACCCCCACACACACGCACGCACGCACACACACATACATACACACATACATACACACATACATACATACATACATACACACATACATACATACATACATACATACATACATACATACATACATACATACACACATACATACATACACATATATATAATAATAATAATAGCTGTCCATCGTTGTGGATGAGGACCGCCGACATCATCCTTGTCACAATTTTCCCTGTTGGGTGTGGGTGCGCATGTAGCTGAACAGGCCACGAAAACATCTGCTACATATCGGACACACGAGGATTGTAGAAGGTGATGGTGTTCCCGCTGTTCGGGATTTCCGGGTCTCGCGTCAGATCTGTTTTGCGCAAGACATTCCCATGTGTCGATGTCTATCTGGCAACTTTTCAGTGATTCCTTCAGACCGTCTTTAAATCGTTTCTCTGGGCGCCCTCTCTATCGCCATCCCTCTCTCAGCTCGCCGTAGAGAAGCTTCTTTGGGAGCCGCTCGTCTGACACACAGACGAGGTGTCCGGCCCATCCTAGTCGTGCTTTTTCTAGCAGTACATGGATGCTGGGCATGTTAGCCCTCGAGAGAACCTCGATCTTGCCATCCGATGTGGAATATTCGCCTCAGGCAACCTCTGTGGAAGTGATTTAACCTCATTGCATGTCCAGAGTATACAGTCCAGCTTTCGCAAGCGTATAGTAGGGTTGGAATGATGGTTGCACGGTAGACTTTGAGTTTGGTCTTGATGCCACGACGTGCCCAGACCATCGAGCGCATTCTACCAAAGGCTGTGCTAGCCTTTGCTATTCTGCTTGCCACCCCATCGTCTAGGCTGACAGATCTCGACAGCGTGCTGCCCAGATATGTGAATTTGTCTACGACATTTAGCGTCTGCCCGCTGACTGTAGTCTCTGGTTTTGTGTACGGCATGCCTGGTGCTGGTTGGTACATGACCTCTGTTTTTTTGGCATTTATGGTTAGGCCAAAATTGTCGCATGCGGCAGAGAACCGGTCCATTCCAACCTGCATGTTCAGTTCTGAGTCGCTCATTAGAGCGCAGTCGTCAGCAAATACAAGTTCCTTGATTATGTCACCAGCCACTTTGCTTTTGGCCTTCATTCTTCTGGGATTGAGTAACTTGCCATCTGTGCGGTACTTTATGGGTATTCCAAGCTCCAGTGATCTGAAGGCGTCTGTCATTGTGGCCATGAACATCATGCTGAACAAGGTCGGGGCGAATACACATCCTTGTTTTACTCCGTTTGATACTAGAAACGTTTTAGAGATTGCACCGCTGTCCAGTACACGAGCACACATGCCTTCATGTAGCTGTTTCACCATGGTTATGAAGTTGTTGGGGCACCCAAACTTGGACATTATCATCCACAGCCCTCTTCTGTTTACTGTATCAAATGCCTTTGCTGTCTTATATACCTCTGCTGGTATTGCATCCGCTCTTGGAGCTTTTCCTATAGATAGTCAACTGATTGCCCTGTCGACTTCCTCCTCAGTGATGACTTCATCCAACGCCAGGTTCAGTTCCACCTGCGGCATTCGCCGGATGGCCTCCTCATTTATGGACGATGGATGGTTTAGTATTTTGCAGAAGTGGTCTGCCCATCTGTCTAGAATCTGAACCTTATCTGATAGCAGTGCTCCATCCGCAGAGAGCTTTCAGTGCCTCGTAAAACCGTTTGGTGTCATGACGCTCGGCGAACATTTCAATTTCGTCAGCTCTTTTGCTGAGCCAGGAGTCTTGCATCTCTCTAAGCCTGCTCTGGACAGCTTAGCGAGCAGTATTGAAGGCAGCTTTTGCTGCCGGAGATGGTGTGTCCCTCTGGTACTCCCTGTGCGCTTCATGTTTTGCATAGAGAAGGCCCCGTATTTCTAGATCGTTCTCGTCAAACCAGTCCTTATGCTTGCGCGTGAGTGGGCCAATGTGTTTAACAGCTGTATCGTAGAGTGTGTTTCTCAAAGATGCTTAGTTCTCTTCCATGTCGTTCTTTTCAAAACGGAGCTCAGATAGTCTGCCCTCAAGCTCTTCCTGGAAGCCTCCTCTCGTGGGTTCGTATTTCAGCTGAGAGACATTTAGCCTCCTCGGTGGTTTCTTTCCCTGGGGGCGAATTTTGGGCTGGATCTTGAAGTTTAGTTTGGCAATGACGAGTCGATGGTCGGTCCAACATTCTGCACCACACATGCTCTTCGTTACCATAGCATCCGCTCGATCCCTACGTCTGATGATAATGTAGTCAATGTGGTGCCAGTGGCGGGACCTTGGGTGCATCCATGTGGTTTTATTTCGGACCGGAAGTCGGAAAGCTGTGGTTGTAATGAGTAGTTCATTTGCGGCACATGTCCTCAGAAGGAGCAGTCCGTTACTATTGCATTTTCCGATACCATGTCTGCCAATGGCCCACTCCCAGGCTGTATGGTCTGTGCTAACCCCAGCGTTAAAAGCACCGAGGATGACCAATTTGTCAGATGTGGGGACTGCAGCGATGAGCGCCTCAAGGTCCTCATAAAACTTATCTTTTGTTTCCTGAGGATTTGTCATTGTGGGTGCGTATGCACTGATAAGTGTTGCATGGCGCCCTCCTATTAGGGGGAGACGCAGTGTAATCAGGCGGTCATTAATTCCTCTGGGCATGCTTGTGAGCTTTGCGACCATGTTGGTCTTGATGACAAAGCCAACTCCAGCTTCACGGCGTTCGTCTTTTCTGAGGCCGCTCTAGAAGAAAGTATTACCAGCGCATTCTTATGTGATCTGTCCTTCCTCTGCCAGTCGTGTCTCGCTCAGGGCAGCTATGCAGATGTTGTATCTAGCCAGTTCCCTGGCGATCAGTGCTGTCCGTCGTTCGGGTCTGTTCGCTTTGGTGTTGTCCAGTAGCGTGCGGACATTCCATGTTGCAAGCGTGATGGGTAGTTTTCGTGATCGTTTTCTGCCTGTTCCGCCGCTGTAGTTTGGGGGCCCTGCCAGTTGCGAGTTGCTAGTCAGGGTGTGATCTGTAGGGTGTTGTCGTGAGTTGCGCAATGTGTTTATAGTGAGGGAGATGTGCGCAGGATCTTCCTCACTCTCTCGTCCGGACTCAACATGTTCTAGAGGCAAGACATTGTCAAGACTTCTAGTGAAGGGTTCGGATGCAGACAGTATGGTGTCAGCGTGTGCCTCATTTTCTCGGTAGCCCTTCCCTTTTCTTTTATCGCTGGGGTGGAGCTTTGAGGTATATGTGTCTGATTGCATTTGTTTATGTATTCTTCTTCCACATCTCTTTCCTCTGGTCTTTCGCCTTGATTGTTTACTTGTGAGTTCCGATGCCTCCTCGGTTAAGTGTATTTCCAGTAGACGCAACAGATGTAGATCTGAGTTTGAAGGGACGTAGTGTGCTGATCGAAGCGCAATGAGCTCCTTTCTGGAGTACTGTCTATTTGACCGGGTCAGGGTGACCTCCGTTTCGGTGTTCATGCTATCTGGGTCACGATACAGCACGGAGCGACACTAGCTTTTGACCGGGTCAAGTTTCGGCCACGCTTTGTCCCATCGAAACTGTACACATTAAGTCTGCCTTTCACGACTAAAAATACAGTGTTATATACTTCGTTGCATCACTTCTTTCACATTAGTATGCTTAATTCACAAGTCGGCACATTTATATCCAGGAATCACGTTAATAGTCCGAGAGTTATCGTAGAAAACACAAACAAAACACCGTTTTATTAAGAGGGAAATCGACTGCGACCATGCCCGGTGCCATCTTGACCCACATACATAGATACATTTGCGTGTATGTAATTATCAGATTGATTTTCCCATCGAATGTAAATTCTCGTTACAAATCAACTACTCGTCCTTAATAGTTTCTCTTGTAATCAAACTCCAGATTTATGTCGGTATTGTAGTCCGGTATATGTTTTAAGACCTATTTATCACAATGATTCTACATGTTTACAACCATTAAAACATAATAGCTTCATTATTAATTTAACATTTTACATTGATACCTAGAGTTTTCCAGTTATTTTATAAATTTGCTTCTTCGGAAAAGCTTAACAATCTACATTACCATATTTCCGATGGAGAATCACATTTCATTTTGTTTTATTTTGCTAAAAATAAACATGGCCGTTTTGGAATGGCTCGTAATGAAAATGTTGGATCATATGTCATTTATTATAATTAATGTACACTCTATTTGTAATACTTGATTACATAAGCCTGTAACATATTAACAAATGTTGTCTCAGTGCAACCATTACGCGTAACATTAGTAACAATATTGAATATATGATAGAAACAGTTTGTTTGGCTACTGGGAGCAAATAAAGTTACAGCAGTTTTGTAGCAGACGTTCCTGTCGTGAATAAACTTGAACGTATGCCATGTTCGAAACCTTGGTTTTTTTGTTTTGTGAGGTAAAGAGATTCCTATATAATTCTTGCTACCTTGTTTTCATTAACCTTACCGTTAATTTCCATATACAGCTGTATAGATTGAAGTGGGTCCCAACTAGGAAGCGAAGCAGGTCCCTTCATAGTAAGAGACACGCAATCTAGCCGCACGACCACTTGGAAGGCTTTGGCAACATTAGTAGAAACTGCAATTCAGTGCTAGAAATGGAAGTAGGAACTGATTGAAACATTAGTCTAAATCATTGGTTATAAATCTGATTTAGTCTACATTAATGAATATTATTTGTACCTTCCCCCACGTGGTTTGTTAAGAACAGCTATAGTAGGCGCCTAACTGACTGAGGGTCTACTTAGCTTTAGTGTATGAGTCTGTTTCGATGGACTCGCACATTGGTTAAACCACCTTAAAAAAATGGTTGTATAGACTCTGTATAGTCTTCTAAACCAGTATAAAGACGTTATGTTAAGTATAAATCCGATTTAGTCTACATCAATGGCTATACATCTGATTTAATCTGCATTAGTGGTTATAAATCTTGAATCTGATTTATTTTATATCAATTATTGTAAATTTGATTTAGTCTTCATCAGTGGTTTTACAACTGATTTAGTCTACACCAGTGTTATCAATCTGATTTCATTCATTTCAGTGGTTATAAAATTAAATCAAAATAAATTTATTTACTGGTCACTGAAAAAATAGGTCTGAGGGTTCTTAGTTCTTAGTCGACCTGTACATCTACAGTGGCAGATGCCCCTGTGCAGGTCCCAGCTCTGGTATGAACTGGATGTAGCAGGGAGCAGGCATTCCTGCTTAGCGGGCTAGGCTCGAGCAGCTTATTACTCCGCTTTGTTGGGACGAGATCTTGGCCCGCATGGTAATCCAAGGCAAAAGACTGATACATGCCATTTGGCTTACCTGGCATAAGACACATGTGTGAATGAACAGGGTTAGTTTTACAACACAGCTTACATTTGAATATCCATTTCAATAATCCGTGCAAATTAAAAGACAAATGGATTTCTCGTTAGTTCAAAAGAGGATCATTTGACTTCGCAATTGAATAATTAGAAAAAAAAAGAAAAATAATTTATATTGTAAACTTTAACAGCTTTCGTTAATATGTTCTCAAGATTTTTTGATAAAATAGGAATGTATGTAAGATTTGGAAGAAGTATGGTGTGGTTATGTGGAGTGCCACAGGGCTCGGTTTTGGGACCAATTTTATTCTTGATATATATAAATGATTTGGACATAGGTATGGGATCCATTATTGCAAAATTCGCTGATGACACGAAACTATGCAGTAGTGTCTCATCTAAAGCAGAAGTAGATATATTGAGGTCGGATTTAGATAAAATTCGAGAATGGTCTGTAATCTGGCAAATGGAGTTTAATGTAGATAAATGTACAGTCATCCACATGGGTAGATCCAATATGGAACAGAATTACAGAATGGGAGAGAACAATATTAGAAAGATAGATAAAGAAAGGGACTTAGGGGTTATAATAGATCATACATGTAAGGTGAGGGAGCAAGTTCAGGTAGCAGTAAAAAAGGCAAATGCAATGTTAGGTATGATAAAAAGAAATATTAAACATAGGAGCAAGGAAGTGATCGTCAAACTGTATAAAGCATTAGTTAGACCTAGATTGGAGTACTGTGTACAGGTGTGGAGTCCTTATCAGAGAGGGGATATAGACATGCTGGAGAGAATACAAAAAAGAGCGACAAAGCTGATAGTGGGATTCCAGAATTACAGTTATGAAGAAAGATTAAAAAGAACTGGCCTTCAGTGTCTAGAGGAGAGAAGAATTCGTGGTGACTTAATACAGGTGTATAAGATGATCAGAGGAATGGATAAAGTGGACTATAACAAGTTTTTAAAAGTACAACCACCAACAAGGACAAGAGGGCACAGCTACAAGTTGACTAAGGAGAGGTCCAGATTAGATATTAGGAAGTATTTCTTTAGCCAGAGAGTAGTGAATGCTTGGAATGCATTGCCAAGTGAGGTGGTGGAGGCTGGGACGGTCAATGCATTTAAGAACAGATTGGATGCGTACAGCTTCTAGAGGAAGGTGTTGTAAATGGAACTGGTTGTATACAGACTCTGCAGAGTCTTCTAAACCAGTATAAAGACGTTAAGTTAAGTTAAGTTATTTCATTTTGTTGTTTCGTTGTCAATTGTTTTTTTTTTTTAATTTTAAAACGCACACAAATGACTAGCCAAGCAATACGTATTAAATTCGAATTACTCAGATTAATTCATTCTCTATTTTACATTTGTTTAATGTTTTGTTTGAAAAGGCATCTAATTTGCGTTGTATTTACATTTCTTAATTGAAAACAAGTTTAATTCATTTAAAAAAGGGAGAATGGGTTGGAGACAGGAGGACGTGGGACTAGGTTTTTTTGTGGGACAAATTGCAATGAATGGAGATTATAGGGGTGGTGCGATAGTTCTTGTTGTTTCAAATGCCCACAATGAGTAGGTTTACTCTTTTATGCGCCCTGAAAAGAACATTAAGTGGCGGGTTGCAGTAGCTTTCCTCACATCCCGAGCGTGCTGATTACGGTTGACCGGAGTCCTCCAGGCGGTTGTGCTATGCTTGGCTTCATCTGCGTGTCGCTCTCTACTACGGGGATTACTTCAGGGAGCTGAGGTGACGTTGAAGCTTTAGGGCTGCCATCCGGATCTGGAGAGGAATGTGGGCTTCGTTCTAGCGATGAGACTGCAGGTGTAGCATGACCAAACAACATGTACGCAGAAGGACATCTGTCATATCTTTATTTTGTTGTAAAGATGATCCATGAGCGTATTGAATCCAGTTCTCAGTCTGAAGGCGATTACTTGTTCTTCTCTAGTTAAACCATTGTAGTTGCTTAATTTATGGAAGTTGGGTGTTGGTGGTCAGACCATTTCCGGTTGGGTTTGGCTTGGCTTGGCTTCGTTCGTTCTCAATCTCCCACTACAAAACCCTAAAAGGGCTTGAGTAGCAGAATGTAGTCCAGAGAACGGAATGCGTTGTGTCGTAGTTTACAGCTTGACTGCGATATTTGCACCTTTCGGTCCAACACATCCGACTTCAGCAAGCATTTTTTTAGTACCGTGATCCCTTCTGCTTAGCCAGTCTGCTCTGTTGCAGAATGTTATCCAGGATCACCGCATGGAGGGGTAGAAGGGTCTTGGCAGCTCTGGTTCGCTGGTCCTGATGCTAGCAATCAGCTATGGGTCGCCCATGTGCCCATGCGCTGCTCAGCGTCTTGATCCTATTTCCGGTTGAATTGGCTTTACTTATTGTCTTTGCTTTGTATTATACGAAATGCATGGATCCTTTTGTGGGGAAGCTCTTCCACACTTTGCTAGTCTGTCCACAGTTTCATTTCCTTCGATATGGCGTGGGAGAGGATCCACTAAATGATTGGCCTTGAGTGTTCTGCAGAGAGCTATCTCAGGGAGTACGTGCATCGCTTGAAGTCTGTTAATTGTTTTTGTTCTGCTATTACTGCAAAGCCCCAGTTCGTGAATATTATTTATTTCCTTACGGCTACCGTCAGAAGCAAAGCGTTAAAATAGACAGGATATATTTAAGCTATCCGAAACGGGTTTGAAGAATTATAGAAGACATCCCTTTACATAAAAAGTAAGTAAAACAGATGTTAAATAAAATTAGAAATTGAAATTGTAAAGGGAATTTATCAGTTACTATTGGACATGCAAGCTAATTGCGTCTAACATAACACATCGTAGGAATTAGGTCAATTGGTAGCTATTCCCAAACCAGTAAAAGGTTAATGTAGAAAGAAAAAAGCATGTGACATAATGGCTTCTGATTGGTCGCCGAACGCACAGCGACTCCAAGCTTTTTCTTGTCATCTTCTTCCTCTAACTAATATAGCCCATTGAAACATAATAAAATGCATGATACATTTTTTATATTGCTGTTTTAAATATGTTTATAACAATATTTCTGAATGTTTTAAACAATTTGGCCTTATACTATGTCTTTGACATTGCATTATAAATTATTGCACCGCCTGTTATATCGATACGTATGCGTGATGAGGAGAAAATCCCGAGTTCAGGTCAGGACTGGTTTGACCGATATATTTTGATCCACTTCAACCTTTAATTGAACAGAGAATAAGAGACGGTCCCGACCACGCTACTTTTTCCTTACAACCAACTAGCCACAAATTAGGCCGTCCTTCCCTGATTGAGAGCGTTACATTCCAAGTTCTCAAAGTGTGTTTCAAATAGTATTTTAGTGCAGTTTTGTGATTGGGATTTGACAAGGTGTAAAAGGAGAGGGGGATATATATATATATATATATATTACAGAAATGAAACAAAGACACTTAGAACTGATTTAAAAGAATACATAGACAACTGTGCAGAAGTACATTCACAGCATGGGTTTCAACTACCTCATTCAGCACAAACACGAAGTACACTTTTCAACATGTTTTCGATCTCGCTAAGTGTGCCCCTTTATGTTCATGACTCAGCTTACTCTAAAATTATCATCACGCTTTGCTACTGGCTTGAGGCTTTGCCACTGACTACACGCTTCGCTACTTGCTACCGTACTTCTAAGATCTATTGTTTCTGCAGCTGTATATACTTAGATCTGATCCATTCTTTTTTACCTGCCATTAGCAAACTGGATTATGCATTCGTCTTCTCTCATGTCTTCATATCTATTGGTTTATAATCATGTTCTTCAATTCCGCTCGCAATCTTCTTCAATCACATCGAGTTCCTGCCCTGAACTTCTTCATTACAACTACAACATGTACATGACCTCAACATTCTTCCAATCATTTGCATGTGTTTGTCAAACTCTCAGCCTCGGCTCTGACAAACCACACCCTGTCAAGTTGTATTTTAGTGGGAGTTTCTGAAAGATAAAGCGGTCTTTCGATCTGACCTTTTGTGTAGCGCGAACAACAGTATCATAAACACGAATAAACCAGCAGGTTGTCTTACAGCCTAATGCATAAATCGCCGAAACTAAAAGGCAACGACGTTGCTCTTGTTGTAAAAAAAAACATGAACATTGTGTTTGCTTTTTTATTAGTTTCGCCAATTTATTCATTAGTCTACTGACACTGCTAAGTTAGGATTAGGTGTGTTTTAAAAACTATACTCAGAGGCGTAACTACCATATCCTAAGGATGAGGGGACGGCGTGGCCTAGTGGTTAAGTGACACGGCTCACAACCAGAACGTGCTGGGTTCGATCCCCATCTCAGCACCGGCCGTTACCCCGGGGAAGCAAACCCTTAGAAAATGCAGGAGGAAGCAGACCCTTACATAAAATGCATGCTGAAGTCAGATGCACTGGGCCGACAGGCGCAAAATAAAAACGCAGTGCAATGCACACCGCCTTGGGGATTAGAGAAATAAGGCGAACGCAAAAAAAAAAAAAAAAAAATATCCTAAGGATCCGGAACCGAATTAGCCATGGAAAGAAGTTGCTGGAAGGGGCAATCTATCCTTTATATCAGCTTACATAAATATATCATATAACTGGGTTTCTCAACCGATGTTTCGTGTGCCCATCGAAATGGGTCACGTGTTTTTCAGGATCGAGGAGAGCAAAAACATGTTTGAAATTAGTGGAGCAATCTCGTGCGCCACTGAGCAAGATTAAGTTATATTTTTTTTTTTAAATCAGTTCTCATTCGACCTCTGATTTTAAGTAGCTTTTTATTTAGCATTGCCAATAAGTTGTTATGTTGTGTAAGAATTCATTAAAACATATCAGCATTGCATGGGGAGGAAGACTAATGTCTGATCAGGCACAACAGACTGGCCAAACATGTTAGTCAGGGTCAGACAAAATATTCTGGCCAAAACCTTAAACTCGGCTTCCTCGCAGCCCTCCCCGGAAACGGGCTGTTTTCATGGCAGCCAGACTAACGAGGTGAGGGGTCGACGTGATCCCTGTAGTATTGAACGACACGCAAATGAAATCAATCATAGCACAACCGCCTGGAGGACCCCGGTACACCTTCATCAGCCCGCTGGGGATGTGAGAAAAGCTACTGCAACCCGCCAATAAATATCCTTTTCAGGGTGCACACAAGAGTAAACCTACTGATTGTGGGCATTCGAAACCACACGACATCAACAAAGCATTGCCAACTTACTAATCGCATTTCTTAGTTTTCTTCTTTTTTTTTCTTCGTACGCTTCACATGTAACCTTGAATATGCCTCAATAAAGCAGTGGTTAGCTTGAGGAAGCCAAAGAGCTTTCTCTGTTGAGCTTGTAGTTTGCGTCATCTGGTTGATGACCTGTGTGCTCTGCTTCTTGCTTGTTCCTGTGTCTACACCTGGTGATCCTTTTGGCCTCCTTATAACTTATACCTTTATCAAATTGAGGTAGTTTTCCCACAGTCTGCCTTTTCATTGTCCAAAAAACATTGCATTGAGATGGAATCCACTGAATCACAACTCTCTTGAAATGGTGATATAGTTTATAGAGTATCACTCTTAGTTTCTTTAGGTCTGAATTTTTCGGCTTTCTCGTGCCACAACCACCGACAGTGCGTCTGTAACGAGTGTCACTTGTCGTTCTGCGTTTCCATATGTCATTAGAATTTATGTTGCATTTTTTAAGGTCTCGGTACTTGTCCCTTAATTCCCCCTAAACAGTTCCCTGTGTCCACATCATACGTATCTGACAGCTAGTGTATGGCCTACTTTAGGGTAGGTTTTTCCCGATGACTGTAGCGGGATATTCTATTTCAGGTTACGGAGAAGACAAGTCGATATACTTGTATTCAACATAAATAAGTAAAAAACTTATAAATTTTTAGAAAAGATGGTTATATTCATTTTTGCCACCGATCTTCTGGAAGAATGTAGGGCCCTAAAAATGAGCAGAAAGAAATTTCCTGACAGCCAGATTGAAATAATTGGGCTTCCAAACACCACAATTTTAATTATTGAGGAGGCCAGAATGTTACAGAAAGATCCTCAAAATACCCTGGACAGAGAAAAAGACAAATGCAGACGTTCGGCAAGAGTTGAGCATAGAGGAGAACTGGTTTATCAATTCCATTTTGGCTAGAAAATCCAAATACTTTAGTCACATCAAGAAACACAACGGTCTGAAGAGAACAGTGATGGAAGGTATGGTGCCAGGCAGAAGAGGAAGGGGTAAACCAAGAAGACGGTGGCACCAAGATATCCAGGAATGCCTGGGTATGTGGCAGAGGCTGGAGTTTTGGAAAGGGAACGAGTTTCTTTCAGACAGACTGTGATGGGAGCGACGTTCTATAAAGGACATGCTACATGATGATGATGATGAGATGGGACAAAATAGAGCAATGTCTACACGAATGACCCTGCGTACGTCCAAACCACTTACTTTGATGCGTCTTCGCCACATGAACTCGCACATGAAAGAATCAAGCCTTTGCCTGTGCCATTTTAGTGTTTGTCATTTACAATTTGATGATTCAATCTAGAATTATTGGCGCGATGTTTGACACCCCCACAGTTGTTGTTGTTGTTGTTGTTGTTTAATACCCACAATGAATACGTTTACTCTTTTGTTCGCCATGAAAAGGACGTTAAGTGGCTGATGAAGGTGGACAGCGTTCTTCCATGCAGGTGTTGCATCTGCGTGGTGCTCACTACTACGGGGATCTCATCGATCCACATCTCGTCAGCCAGGCTGCCTTGAAAACAGTCTGTTTCTAAGGAACGCTACACGGAAGAGAGATTATAGTCTTGGTCAGTATATTGCGCCTGACTCTGATGTGACGTCCTGGTCAGCATGTTGTGCCTGACTGGACTAACGTCTCAGTTCCCCACCCCACAGTTAAAAAGTGGACCATTCTGAGGCAGCACTAACCCAAAATCCGGTGCTAAAAATATATATATATAAATATTTTTTTGGGGTGAAGTAAGGGACAATTATTCAACTGCTATTACTTTGTGTTCTTGGATGAGCTATCCATAGCCTACTTTAAATACATGTCTTTTGACTCACGGGGAAATCCCTTTGAAACATCATATCCCAAGGCCAACTAAAAATCGGAACTCATATTGTGCCAAGGTTTATAATCAATTCCTTCTCTACGCAAAGAAATCAAACAAATTCAAGATACAAAACACACCAATTCATCGTCGAGGTGATACTTTCACAGAAACATGCCGTGAAACCAACTGCATATCCATCTGTGTTTCCCAAATACGCTATTATAGTTGTACTGGTAGTTGACACATGAAAATTCCGTTACTTAGTCAGCCTTAGAATGTGGCGTTTCAAATTGATTTCCTCGTGAGTCAGAAGTACTGTATCTACAGTAGGCTGTGAACTATCGCACAGAGAAACTAGACATAGCGGGATTCGAGCCGGGTGCGTTAGGATTGTGAAATATATGTATATATATTTTCTCAACTTTTGTATCCCAGAGGAGCCCTTAAAATACTGTTGAGGTTTCACAGAAGCCCAATATGAAACGATATTATACCCACGGGTCATAGGTTATCGAACTTTAGCACAATAAATCGACATCAAAGGCAACAGATAATGGGGGTGGAGGGGTCATTTTGTGCGCAGTATACAAAGACAGCTGTCAGTAGCGATTGAAAAATCTTTCAAGTAACTTCAGAGCAGAGGCAGAGACCTTTATCTACAGTAGGCTTGCAAATACATGTGATACAGTGATACAGTGTGATACAGGGAACTCTGTTTGGGGTGAATTAAGGGAACAAGTGCCGGCAGTTGTAAGAGTGACATTCTGAAAAAGGACATGCTACTTAGAATGTCTCGTGTGTGTGTGTGTGTGTGTGTGCGTGCGTGCGTGCGGGCGGGCGGGCGGGCGTGCGTGCGTGTGTGAGAGTAAGTACGTATACATACATATATATATGATGATGATCTGAGTCATGCTGGAAACAGGCTGTTTTCAATGCAGTCTGATTGACTAGATGTGGATCCATGCAATCCTCGTAGTAATGAGCGTCACGAAAATGAAGCCAAGCATAGCACAACATCTTGGAGGACTACGGTACACCTTTATCCGCACGCTCGAGCTGTGAGAAAAGCAGTTAAATCCAACCACTTAACTGTTTTCATGGTGTACAAAAGAGTTAATACATTCATCGTTGGCATCGTAACAAAACAGTATATATATATATATATATATATATATATATATATATATATATATATATATATATATATATATATATATATACATAAATCATGTGGCATGTCCTTTGCAGAACTTCGCTCACATGACAGTCCGTCTTAAAGAAACTCGATCTCTTGCCAAATCTCCAGCATGCTCCAGGGTCATGCCCAAGCATTCCTTGACATCTTAGTGCCATTGCCTTTTTGGCCTTCCCCTGCCTCTCTTACCCGGCAACATAATTGCCATTACCATAGTCTTAAGACCGTTGTGTCTTTTGATGTGGCTAAAGTGTTTCAATTTTATGTTCACGATGAAATGTTTGAACCAGTTCTTCGTTGTGCCAAACTCTTGTCGAATGTCTGCATTCTTCTTTTTTTTCCTGACATTATGAGGACCTTTGTACAACATTTCGACTCGAAGAACTCAATTATCTTCGTTGAGGTTTGGGTAACATCCATGTTTCGTTGTCGTTGCTGTACCGGAAAAAACACAGGTTCGCAAAATGTTCACTTTTGTTTGTTTGCTGGTATTCTGCCAAGAGTTTCCTCAGGGTGTGTAGCCTCTGTATTTTCATTGCCGACCTCTTTCTAATTTCCATTGAGCAGTCGATATTGTTGTCAATTCTAGAGCCGAGATATTCAATGTTCAAGACATGTGGTGATGTTCTTTTGCCACACCCTAGAATTTGAAATTATGTTGACTTCCTGTTTTGTCGGTGGTCATAATCTTTGTTTTGTTATCTTTACAAATACGTTTTGGTCTTCGGTGCAACTGCTTATGGCTGAAATTAGCTGCTCTAACCCCTCTGTACTGTTCGATAGTTTCACAGTATTATCGTATCGTCTGTATATCTTAGCTCAGAGATCCTGTATCCGCCGATTGTAAACGGAGCATAGCTTTCGATATTCTCCTGCTCTCTTACGTTCCTTATTATGCACTCTACAAATATAACTTAACGTAACGTTTTTATGCTGGTTTAGATCTCTCATCAGTCTGTATCAAAAGACAAAGGCCGCCGTCCATTGTAGCTTAATTTTGTTAGCGCTATTTTTAGTAAAGATTAACTGCGCTACTTTTTATCCTCATTCTCTCGTCTCGAACCGCCCGACCCCAGTGGCAAGTCAAGGACAAGACGACTAGAGGGCGACTACGAGATGCAGGAGACTGGGCATCAAGTACCCGTAAAAAATACGGCGGAGTCCGGAGTCGAACTCACACCACCTGATCACGAGGCCGACGGCTTAACCGCTTCGGGGAATCTGAGTCTGTATACAGACAGTTAAATATGTTACATAGATATGGACAGAAGATACATACTTGTCTTACTCCCATTTGTACTTCTAACCAATCTCATGTTTCAACAAGTGACAGCAGCTTGTTGTTCCTGGTATAATGAATCGATTAGATGGAAAAGATGTACCGGAAATCCCATATCAATCATGATTTTCCACAATTTCTGTTTTACGCAATCCAAGGCTTTGGTATAACCGATAGAGCATACAGTATACAGATCTACGTTATACTCTCTACATTTTGCATAGATGCTCCTCGTATTAAATATGTGATCTCTGGCCCCGCTGTATTTTCTGAAGCCTGCTTTCACTTCACGTAAATTGCATTCAAATTGGCTTTCTATCCTCTTTATAATAATCTGTAAGAAGATCTTGCTAGCGTGACTTATTAGCTCAATAGTGCAGTAATTTAAGCACATCTTTAGGTTGCCTTTCTTTGGCAGAGGAATACACATCCTGTGTTAATGTGCGGTTTAGTGCTTTTTGCTTTGCAACCATAGCACTGGTACTAGACTGCACAAGTTGTTCTCTGATGTTTACCGAGGCGGTCTGTAATCTTAAGGGAGGAGGGGGGGGGGGGAGTTCTAATATTGTCACCTCTTCTCCTTCTCTCTCACCTCTCTCTCTTTCTTCCACCATTAACACGCACTACGTTCATGCAGTCAGAGAATCGCCGGTTTATCGATTTTAGGATCGACAGACGGTCATTGATTGATTTCAGGACGCACCGCTTATCTGTATCTAATGACCCAAATGTGTGCACTTCTCATACAAGCATTCCAGGACTTTCATTGTCATCAACACCAGCACGGCCAAGACGGAAGAGCCGCACAATTCTCTGAAGGCAACACCAGCACGGCCAAGACGGAAGAGCCACACAATTTTCTGAAGGCAACACCAGCACGGCCAAGACGAAAGAGCCACACAATTCTCTGAAGGCAACACCAGGACGACATAAGATGGTAGAGTCACACAATTCTCTGAAGGCAACACCAGTACGGACAAGACAGAAGAGTCACACAGTTCTTAGAAGGCAACACCAGGACGACATAAGATGGAAGAGCCACACAATTCTCTGAAGGCAACACCAGGACGACTTAAGACGGAAGGGCCACACAATTCTCCGAAGGCTTGAGGGTATACTATACACTTCTCCTCCACCCAACCCATCCTCATGTAGTAGGGCCAATTGGGCCATCAAAAACATGGTTGGGGAGTCTGACATGATAACTGCCCTGATTACAGCTATCTAAAACCTGCAGTAAGGACCTTGATCTCACTTCTCACATACCCATTCTTCTTCTTCTTCTTCGTACGCTGTCAAACGTCAACCTGTATTTTTTCGAAAAAAGCAGCGGTCATCCTGAGGCTGTCGGCACTGCCATAGAACTTGTCTAGTGTTGCCACTGGTGATAGCCACATGTGCTTTCTCTGGTCCTCGTATATCGGGCAGTTTTGCAGCAGATGTTCAGTGGTCATTTTCCCTGTACCACAAGTACATTCGCCAGTGCCACCTATCTTCAGTTTATTAAATAGGTGGTACCTCAGTCTGTTGTGGCCTGTGCGGAGTCTGAAGACCACGACCTGCTCTCTTCTGTTCAACTGATAATAGGCATCATTTTTTGTGTAGCCAGTATGTTCTGTTTTCCATTTGGCCATGTATCTGACCCTAATAAGCCTTTTGGACTCTTCGTAGGTCACACTAGAATCTGGTTGTGCACCTTCTTTTGCCAGTCTGTCTGCCTCCTCGTTGCCTTGGATGTTACAGTGGGATGGAACCCACTGTAACACTACTCTTTTTGGTGCAAACTGCTGGCATAGTTGACAGAGTACTGCTCATAAATCATTAAGTTCAGTATTTTTCTGGCTTTTTAGTGCTGTGACTACGGCCAGGGCATCTGTAAACAGGACTATCTGGCTTTCAGTGCTTTCGCCTGTCAGCATTGCTTCTACTGCAGCCCTCAGTGCCTCTGCCTCCGCTCTGAAATTGCTTGAGAATTTTCCAGTTGCCATTGACAGTGTTATTATTATTGTTATTTGGTAGGCTGAGGAATACCCCTGCCCCTCCGTTCTGTGTTGTGTTTGTTACAGAACTGTCGGTGTATGCATGGGTCCATTCCATGCTTGGGTAGTTTTCCATTATGTACCTCAGGGTTATGTCTCTTCTTTCTTTTTCAGTCTTGCTGTTCTTGTTTCCAATACCTGGTATATTTTCTACCACCTCCGGAATGATATACTGCTTCCAGGTAGGTTTGCGTACAGTAGGGATTGGCTTTGGTATTGTTACGGTGTTCATAGGGTCTTCGCTCATATTTGCTTTGGCTATTTTTGCAAAGTTTCTCATTTCCAAATCTATTTAGTCTCTGATGCATTGGATGGTCTGTCAGTCTTCTGAGTTTGTCTGCTTGCTGCTGGGCTCTGCAGTCTCTTCTGTTGGTCATGGATTGCAGATTTGTAATCTTTTCAAGTTCTACAATTGGCGTTGACTTCATGCCTCCTGTTATAACTCTCATGGCTTGGTTTTGAAGTTTGCTAATTTTATCAAAGTTCGCCTTTGCTGCTGTTGTCCATGCCGCAATGACATACTTGAGAACTGGTCTCACTCTTTCAGTGTACAGTTTCTACATACCCATTCACATACCATGAAATACACAATGCACTATGTTATATTTCAAAAGTTTATTACTATGTATGAATACAAAATGATTTGAACAATAACAACATAAAACAGCACTATCTTGTGTGACCATCAGTAATTCTCAGTATGGCATAATATTACTATTAATACTTTTACATCAGGCCTGAAAAAACCCATTATTTATAACTACCTTTTCTAAAGTGGTCCATTTATATGTAGCTATATTATGTCAAAACAGTTTGTTTATATGTAGACATACTTCATTACATATAAATACTTTGTTTTTCTATTTTTTATGTTGAGGAGTGTGCTAAATGGTAGAGATATAAGATATCAGTATTTTAGAAAGCCTTTATTTTTAAGTAGAAGCTCAAGGGGTGTTGGATATGTGAGAAGAATCTTTTTCTTTAAACTTGATCATCATATTTTTGTTTGGCCTCTCAGGATTCTGGCCATGATCTGGATAAAAAATTTATATGTGGTGAAATACTTTCTGTTGGAATATCTAAACTTTTTCAAGCATCATCATAATGGTAGAGAGGCTACAACACTTGCCTCTTCCAGCAAAACTGACAAGGTATGTAACTTATTTGCATTATGCTCTGGTCTACTCAGCTGCAAATGTGTATCAGACTCTCCAGGGCATCGAGGAAGGGAACTAGTCTCACTTGCCTCACAAAAGCTAAGCAAAATTGCAAAGGTCTCTAAAACGTCAACTTAAACTGCAGTATCTGCTATGTGTCTACCATCCCCTTTATTTGCTTGTCTGCATCTACATGCTGCTGATTTGACAAGAAAAAACTAAAACTGGACAAAAATGCAACAAAAAATATATTTGTTTGTATTTTTTTTTAAATTGGTCCAATTTTCTATTATTGTCCAAACTTTGTTATAGAAAACATGAACTAATTAAAAACATCCTAGAATAATAATACAAAGATTTTAACTGTGAACACAATTTATACATCCTCTATAACTTCTTACCATATTTTAGCAAATATGTTTTCAATTGAGTGTATTTCGGACAAAATGAGCATAAAATAATGTTTAAATTATTTTATGAGCGTAAAATAATGTTTAAATGAAGTGCCCGCACTTTTTCATAATAATTCATTCTATATACAGTGGTGGTACAACTATATATGCTTTTCTGTAAATAAACAAAATATTTAAAAATAATATGCATATAAAATATACAGAAAGGCGAAGGAACTGGTCTTGCATAGCTAACATACTCAAAGTTAATCCAGTGGAAAGGACTAAATGATAATGAATGTATTGAGGAAAACATAGGCAATGGATCTGTACAATTTTGTTGATTGCAGACTTTAAGATGTAGTATTTGTTTCCAAGTTTCTCTGCTCCCAGGTGAACACACATATGCACACAGCTTGCACACATGTACCTACGCACACATTTATTTCCATATGCCACACACGAATGAGATGATAAATGAAATCTAAGAATCAGTCAGTTGAGCCTACCAAGATATGTACACAATGATATGATGAAGTAACAACCGACCAGCGGCTGGAGTTTGTCATATTTTGAAGAAAACTGTGCATCTCTTTAAATACAATACATTATGACAGTCATTGATTCAGTAACAAAAGCAATAGACAGGATACAATATTTACTATAAATGATAAACACGATATTTACAAATAAATTTGCATAAATTAAATGTAACCAACACCTGGGAAGACTTTGCTTGCGTTATAGTAAGCTGTAAAATTTGGCATAAATGTCTATAGGAGCGCACTTTATGTGGCAAGGTTAAATAAAATGCAAAAAACAGTAATGCAATATAATGCTACCCAGGGAAGACAGAATAGACTGAAACCATCAAAACATATCACGAAAGGTGGCTAAAATAGTTGTATATGATGGGGTTAGCAACCCCAGCATGTACCACGAATTGCTGCTGAAGCATGCACTGCAAGAGAATATGTAAGTGATGTTTTACAAGCTTTCTGTAAGGAGATCATTGCAGAAGTGGCCCTATGCTTTATATGAAGTGAAAAGATGAACAGATTTAAAATATTTATATAATAACAAGCTTTATTATGCACATAATTAAACTGACAATCACAATATTTCCACTAAAGTGCAGCAATTTTCTTAAACATTATACATGTATGAATTACTAGAACCAAGAAAGGGCAATGTTTAATTAGAAGTAATGAAAACGAAGATCAAAGTTCTCTGACAATATTCTAAATGAATGAACAAAATGTGAACATGAGTTGTCACCAATATTTGACCACTTCCCAGTGTTATATTCAAGTAAAATTATCAGATAAAGGAATTTGGAAAGAATATCATCACTTTGACATCTGAAGAAGTGACTTCACTGAGGAATGTACAGAAAATTAACAGATTAAATTACTGAACAAGGATATCTTGTTGAGGAGAAATTGCAAAGGTAAATCAATTACCGGTAAACAATTTGAGGGAAATCAATCACAATTCAATTTACTAAGTTATAAATGGGTACCTGATCCTGTTAAGAAAGGCAAGGCAGCAAAGAAGGGAACTTGTCAGTCCCATCTCACAAAAACTGAGACTTGCACAATGAAGAGTCTATCACTTCATCATCTACAATGTTATCCACTATAGGACTGCCTTTGTCCTAACCCATCTTTCATTGAGGCAGTAAGAACAAGTTTTGAGTACAATCTGACACCAGACATAGACAGAAAACTGGACAATCTAACAATACTCATAGCAACCACAACACTATCCTGACATTGAGCTCAAATGATCAGAAATTGTGTAGAGGCAAGATCAATCTATTCCAGATGGCACAGTCCTTGACTATAAAGAAAATACAAATAACTAAAAAAAATACTATAAATTTCTGTCAATAACAAAGCAACATGGATGAAACACTTTTTTGCAAATTCCTGCATTATCATTTCTGTTCCTTCATGACGCTGTTATATCTATTTTCATGTACTTCAATAAAAATAGGGAGCCGCGTAGCGCAGTGGTTAGCGCGCTGACTTCGCATCTGAGTGGTCCCAGTTGAGGCGGTAATGTTTTTTTCAGACCGCAATGTCTCCCGGGTCGACCCAGCCTTAAATGGGTACCGGTTCAGTCCGGGAAGTAAAACCGGCGAGGGAGAGGAAATGGCTACTGCCCTCATATAGCCGAGCCTTTGAAATGTAATATCGCTAACACCTCACACCCCTACGGCAGTAATGCTATGGGATACTTTACTTTACAATAAAAATAGAGACTACTTTGACCAAATGAGAAAGTCACTTATTTCTGAAGATTTGTTCAAGTGTGTTTTAAATGCATAAAATTACTGAATTAGCAACATATGGAGTATATTATTTGTATGTCTGTACAGCTTAATGAAGGGTTCTATAGCACCATATTTATTTACATATATTATCTGCAATTCATTCCTTTCTGTGGTATAATTCTGAGAGGCAATGCTTATATGTCCCCTGGAATGACATCTTGCTTGTGTAAACTTAACAGTGTCACCAGAGAGAAGCATGTCCACACCTGCTCACATATCATACAAACATCTTATTCAATCTTCCTGACTATCACTAATGACTGACCCTTATCTTGATTTTGTTTAAACCCACATATTGACCCTTGCATCTCCACTGGATCTCTACTATACAGTTATAGAGTCCTTGTGTGGAATTCTAGTGGAAGGCAACGGGACCAATAACAAAACCTTAACCAGCACACTAGTGACGTGTATGACTGGGCTGCATTTGTCTCTCTTCTTATCTATCACAGCAAACACTTTCAGTGTGTGAAACACTGCTTCACATGTACCCAGGACAGAACTGGTAAACTAGACGTTTAGACTGCTCTGTTTTTTTAATAATTCCCTTCTTGTAGTACTGTCTCACAGAACGGCTCAGTTTATCATAGTTCATTGCCGGACGGTTCTTCCTTGCACCCCACAAAGATGCAACCCTTTTGGAGTCCTCTATTTTAAACACTCCAGCTTTACAGTCCAACCAGCGAATGCAGTCATTGTAGTTATTGTCTTTTGAAAGAAGCAGCTCTTTTAAGAACTGCCACAGGTGGATAGTTTGTTTGTGTCCGCGGCCACTTGGAACTTTTGCTGAGATTCTGGTGTAGTCATTGGCCTCAGCCAGCTTGGATGACATAGAGTAAGCAGAGATTTGTGACCCTGAAAGGAGAACGTGAGAAACAATATTACTACACATACAACTTGTGAACATGACAGGAGAACATGAGAAACAATATTACTACACATACAACTTGTGAACATGACAGGAGAACATGAGAAACAATATTACTACACATACAACTTGTGAACATGAAAGAAGAACATAGAATACAAAATGATACACATACAACTTGTACATATGAATCATTATCCTGACAGCTGTCAGAGTTTTCATTGTTGAAATGGGTAATAAATTAAAATGACCAGCCATTATCTAGCAAAACAATATGAAATATGACACTAGAGATTATAAATATGTTACTGCGTATCCACCCCAAGTATGGATCCAAGGGCACATATTGCTGATGGAGGAACATATGCATTGTACCCTACTATAATTGGAGTAAAAAGAGGCCAGTGGTGGTCTGTACATGAAACTAGCAACATTGTTGTGATAAATTTGCTTTTGGATTCTAGAAAATCATTATTATTTCAAACATGTGCTGCAAGATCGACCCCTGCATGATCACATCAATGTTTTAGTACAGGCTTCCTTAAAGGAGGCCAACTGCAGCAATGGTTTGACATTTCTATTGGTGTAAAGAAGAACAATACAGGAGAACTGGTAATACAATAGATACTATATACTAGAGGTTTTCAAACTATGCCTCATGGCTGCTAGGGACATTGCCACCCTCGGCTAAAGGTGTCTCGGTGGCTTGGCAAAAGTGTTGGGCCTGATATTATTAGCCAAAGTCCATCGATAAATATAGATCTTCGTAGGACGACTTGATTGCGCTGAGGTATTATTACATGTACCAATACATGTCATTGGTATCACATGTAAAATATGCACATTCAGAAGTCATTAATATTTGTGTGGGTACAATTGCTTATATATAGTATAGAGAGGCATCGCTGTGATTTATGAAAAGGTCAATTGAGCCGCGGACCAAAAAGTTTGAAAACTTCTACTATATACTCTAATAATTGAATCCTGTAATATACAATTCTAGCTGTGTACTTACCATATCCACTCTCATCATCGCTGTGGTCGGAATGTGTAGAAATTGTACTGGTGTTGCTGTCATGAGTGCTGCTACATGAACTGAGCGCTGGAGAAACACAGGAGGCGAGGTTAAATGTCTGAAAATTCTCCATATAAGGGTTGCAAAGGCGCTGGGAGCTGGCCGAGCCATCATTGTATGAACTGATCATGTGGCTGGGGAAACAGTTGTTTGCTGTAAGGGAGAAACAAATGTCCAAACATTATTAAATGTATTTCCTGTTAGTGAAAATACTTTCTTCTTCTTATTTTTCTTCTTTATCTTCCCATATCGTAGGATATCATTGTTTTATCAATTGTTTCCACTTCTCTCCCTCCTCACCAATCTTTTTACCTCTTAATATATAATTTCCTGTAGGGGAGGAAGACTAACGTCTGGTCATGTAAAATATACTGATCAGACATGTTAGCCAGGGTCAGGTAAAACATACTGACCAAGACCCTCACCTCGGCTTCCTATACTCCTCCTTGGAAAAGGGCTGTTTTCATGTCAGCCTCGCTAACGAGGTGAGGGATTAACGTGATCCCCGTAGTACTGAGTGACACACAGATATAGCCAAGCATAGCACAACCACCTAGAGGACTGTCGTCCACATTCATCAGCACACTCGGGATGTGAAGAAAGCTACTGCAACCCGCCACTTAATGCCTTTTTCAGGGTGCACAAAAGAGTAACCTACTCATTATGTGCATTCACAAACAACAACAACAACAACAACAACATAATCTCCTGTAATTTACCAGTTTATTTAATGTTTTCACATCCCATGTGGTAACTATGATGTCAATTCTCAAACAGATTTTAATTTATTCAATTACATCAGTAATCCACCCTGATATACAGCAGATGTCGCTCTCTATTAACTTGGCATGTACTTAATGAAGTATGTTTTATACTGAGAGCTTGATCACCGCTAGAAAAAAACAAATCACAGCTATCAAGGCCCTTCTCCCTCACCAACTCCTCAATTTAAAAAAGGAGAATGAGAAATTAATGCAGCTATGAATTATATTCAATGACAAAATTGATGAAGGTGTTAATTTTTGTTCAATGGTTGAATGAATCCAGCTGTAAAAATGTTCATTCTGGAAATGAATACAGCTATGAATTATGTTTAACGGTGAGAATAAGACAAGATTAAATCAAGGTAACAACTTTTAATGAACTGCATGCAGTTGTTCATAAGGGCTTATCTAATAAAAGCAAACCAGAAATTAAAAGCAAACTTCAGTGCACATATTTTTCTAGAATATTTGACAACTGATTCCGGGTTTATCTAACCTAGATGTTTTTTTTAAATGTTTACAACATAAGATCAGTCATCTGTGTTAATTCTGATTGCCAGTTTGCATAAGAGGGAAAACAGTGCTGTATAAAGAATAGAGATGTTGACACCTAAAGTAACTAACAGATATAGAATGCTCTTTCAATTGTTACTGAGGTAAGATTGATGATGATTAGATCCAAGTGAAGCATAAGGCCAGCACTACAACTGGCCTATTTCAGGAAGCCTGTATCCAAATATTTGCAGTTGTAGTTTCAATAGCAACAGTTTTACTCAAAGATGTTGCTGGTTATTAGCCCCTGGTACAGCCTTATTTTGCTGCCTTTACAGTATTGGATAGGAGGTTACAGTTGGTCCTGTTCTTTTCAACTCAGGTACTACTCAGGTAATAATAAGATTTAGTTTATAAAAAACATACATCATTTTAGCTGTTAGATATAAACTATGAATGTATGCTATGCTATAAATAACCAAAATGGTTTCAATGTGAAGACAATATGACTGCTCTTCCCTCCTTTGTATGTCATAGAATCAGGCTTTATTTAAAGCGTGTAAGCGTAAGCCAAATGCAGTGTTAGATCTATATTTCAACAAATGAAGCGACAGGTTTTTGATTTGATTGATTGATGTTTATCAATATATAGATTCTAGGTGACTTACACTGATCGGTTTCCAATTCTATATAGGTATATTCTTCATTTTGTTTAACATAAAATCCAGAATGAAGAGAGGTTATATTATGTTATGTTATATCGAAGAGGATGATGAACTTAATTTTTTAAAAGAGAAAAAGAAATTCAACATAAAGAGAATAAAAAATGGTGTTATAATGTTTGCAATGTCGCCTTGTATCTCTTAGATATCTCTTGCCTGGTGACATTATAAATGCACTGACCTAACAGTTCGTGCAAGCTTGTACCTGCTTAAGTGTGGGGGAGAAAGGTGTCTGGTTTCAGCTATTGTATTCATGCAGGCTCAAAGAAAGATTAGTAATGGGAGTCTGAGGGCTGGTATGCATTCAGTAAACCACATTAGAGGGAAAGGTTGAAGGCATGTTTAGCAAGGAAAACAGACTGACATTGCTAGCTAAATGTGGAAATGAAACATGGATAGACGGAGTAACAATGCTCTCTCACTGAAAGTGTGCCAACAAGAAGAAAGAAACAGAAAATGAATATTTATTAATATCAAATTAGGACGTGTAGAGATTGCATTTGTTTTGGTATAATGTTTTCAGAGTGGAAAAAATAAATACTGTCTACTTCCAGCATGTTAGCATTACTGTTCCTTTTAATTTATTTATGGTATTTCAGTCTACTGATTTGTAATTTGGTACTTGAATTACAAATAATGAAGGTAAGGTAAAGATGAAGGTACCAGCTATTTGACAACTTTTACATATTTATTTTTATTTTTTTGACATAAGCCATTTTAAAGTCTGGTTTTTTTTACTTTGGGTAGATTTGACTGCTTGACTACCTTATACCAAATAGTTCACTAGCTTTGACTGCTTGACTACATCATACCAAATAGTTCACATTACATGTTTGAGTTTGATCAAATTATAATGTGGAAATTACTGTGGGTTTCACTTGGATAGAGGCATTCAGGAAAATTGAATGGGACTACTGGTCAAAGCAAGATCGCACAGACATATAGAATGATTCTGTTCCTAATTGATTAATGACAAACATACAATTGGAGATTGTATAGGAAGATTAAGTAACTAAATGACCAAAAGAAGCTAACATAACTATACAGAATGAGGGACTCATATGACCTGAGCAAGATAACTAAAATATTAAACATACTAATGCACTGCACTAACATGTACCATGCAATAAATAAACCCTTATAATAACTAATCCCAGACCAGATGGGATATAAAATCAAGATCGTTAAAATACCATGATATCGCCAAAAGGACTAGGTTGCGGAAAAGTGTGTGACTGGCAAAAGAAGGAAGACAAGCCGAAGAAACAAGACAACACAGTGATCTAATTAGAACTCAGGAATGTACGGAACAAGCCGAAGAAACAAGACAACACAGTGATCTAATTAGAACTCAGGAATGTACGGAATGGCAAGTGACTACTAACTAGTCAGTTACGAGACAATAACTGTACTGACCTGCTTTCAATAGTTCCAGTTCGTTGGAGATCTTGACTCCAGCGTCACCAAATGAGCTTGAAAGGGTGTCACCATTGAGTGAACACAGAGTACGCCCATCAAATTGGTGCAGGTGAGGCGAGACATCTGGGACATGGTTTCTCTGGCACACCCAAGAAACCCACTTCCCCACGTGTTCAGCAGACCAGACCATGGGGTCTGAAATCAAAGAATAGAACATATCAAGAATCAACACATTCAAATACACCAAGTTTCCTCTTCACACAGAAAGTTGGTTGCATTACATAACAAAATACTTTTCTTGCTCGTTGGGTGCACATAAAGAATACATTCATTCTGATCTTGTACAGTAAAACTAAAGACAATTCTATGACTGACTGCTGTCGGGGATGAGTTACTGGAGCCTTTATTGTGGTAGGTACTTAATGTTTAATAAGATTGGATGGGGTGGAGGAGAGGGAGAGGTGATAGTTGTCCTGATCCTCACTACTTTCTTTATCTAACAGTAAAATATTTAGCTACGAAATAAATGCCTCTAGACGAGTGTTATAAGCCAGGTTTTGCTTTTGCACTTTGTTGCTTGCATTCATTATGGGATTATTTAGAATTTCACAATGCATGTTAAAGACATATATATATATATATATGAGAGACAGAGAGAAAGAAAGAGGCAACTTACCACATGGAACTCCAATATTATCACAGTCACTCTGCAGTGTGCCTGTCATCATGTAGACGGCCTCCTCTAGTGGGACACTGTTAGAAGACTCGTCCAATATGGCTTCTTGCTTGCTTATGTGCGAGAAGAGTCCGTACTCATCGTACAAAGTGGGCTTGTCAAGATCTGTGTATTCAAGGCTATCATCGTGGCTACAGGGTGGGGGTAGAGGGCTGTTGTTATCAAGAATAAAATCTGTGTTGGTCACGACAGTGCAGCCGCTTCCTGCAAGCTCTGTGACAAATGTGCTGGTTTTAGTGGAAATATAGTTCGAACTCACAGAAGATGACATCATGGGAGATGCTGAACATGAGAACTGTGATAGCGTTGTTGTTCTCGTTATTGCTGGTGATGATGAGGATAGTGGTATTGCTAAAGCTGGGGCAAGTCTACTGTGACTGTCATTGATGCCAACAAAAATGTTCTTATGATTGCTACTACTAAAAATGTTTGATGAGTTTTTGATGCTGCTGACCACGACACCACTGCTGTTGTTGTTACTGACATTGTTTGTGTTGTACGTGATGCACTCCGCCATGTTGTAGATGTAAGGTGGCTCGTCTTCTGTTTCAAGCTTGATTTCTGATTTAATGTCAGCCTCTAAGAAGTGTCTGGGCTGAGAATGTGGAAAAACAACAAACATGTCATAAGAACAGAAAAAGCAAGAAACATGTCATAAGAACAGAAAAAGCAAGAAACATGTCATAAGAACAGGACAAGCGAGAAACAAAAACATTTCCCTGGACATCAGAATGTTATTTCCCCCCTCATTTCCATCGCTCTTGTCTTTTCGTTGTTTCTGTTTTGCCTTTCAGCGTCAGGTTATGAAGAGATTCTGGAACTAGCCCGACTGTGTGCCTCATTCACAGTCTCTAATATTTCTGTAATCCACCTTATTCATGGTCGGTCTTTGAACATGAATTAGTTCTCTGCTTCTAAAATGATACAAAACCTAACAAAGTGAGCAAGGGAGCTATTCGCATAACTACAAAAATATCCTCATCAAAGTACTATAAAAAAATCAGATGATAACACTAACAGTACTACGAGCGTATTTAATAATGGCTTTTATATATCTGTCCTGGAAAACTTCCCGCATGACTGATAACCACAGATTCAGGTATCTCCGCCTGAAAGATAACTATTTTTAGCTTTTTGTACTTTAGGGGGTTTAACAGAGATAAAGTATTAGTAGCTTCAAATCAGTTCATGGGCCATCTTCACATAGAAGGTCGGCAGCAATAGATTTACGTTTGACCTTGGCCTTGGTGGTGTTTTCTGCCAGGCGTTTCCTTGTCCATCTTTTGATGTTATCCTTCCCCTACTAGCAGTGCCTACATCTAGTACGTTTGCCTTCCACGTTTCCTTCCAGTATTGTTTTCAGCAAGGTCTTATGTTTTTTATGTGACTAAAGTATCGAACTATCTGACTCTTGACATCGTCCATCGATTCTCGCTGCACCCCACATTTTTTTAAACAGCAATAATTTCTTTTAATTTCTTTCAATGAGATGCTAACCACTCTTCTTTATGTTTATATATTGATAGTTCAAAGACATCAATTGTTTTCTCCAGCTGTTCATTGTTCACTTTTCTACACTAAATACTAATGCCATGTATGTGTGTGTGTATATATATATATTTAACCTTACGCACTCCACATTATTTTTGAAAAAAATTTGACCTAATTAATTTTCTTAATTAGTCGCTGTGGTAGTCGTCTTTCAAAATTTGTAACTTTTATGTTTGTTTGTCAATAAATATGATTTTCTGGTGTGTAGATACACAATAGCATAACGAACATGTGGGTGTTATTGTTTTTGTTGTATGTTTGTTAGTTTTTGAGATTTAAAAAGATGAAGTTGAAAATTTATGAAAATCTCGGGAAAAATTTGGACTCGACCACTAGGCCTAGTCGCTTCGATAGAAAACCATGGAAACCACAACAACGTATCGATACTGTGTTTACAATATCGCCACAACTGTTAGTTTCCAATTCAAACGTAGTTCTTTCATTTAAACAAACAAAATAAACAGATCTACGCGATAAAAATCTTTCTCAACAACCTACTTCCCCTTTCGCAAAAAGTCGGCTTGCTCAAAACGGCATATACAAAATTAAAACTGTTCAAAAGCCATTTGTAATCGAACACACGATACTTTAACCGGCAAAATATCGTGTATATATGGAGGGCGTAGTCAGCAGTAAAAAATGGCTGTCAGGAGTGACTCCGTTCAAAAAAAAAAAAAATTTTTCCGCACACCGTTTTTGTAGGCCTAGCTGGTTCAAAGAGAACGGACAAGGGCGTGCTACAGGATATATAACAACTGATCTTTCTCATTGGTAACTTATGAATTACTTGTCTGGATATCATTATGCGACTCATGTTGATAAAAACACATGTGGTCTTTTCTATCTTCTTCCTGACTTGTATATCACTTGGTTTCAAATTTCAAAGATTGGATAAGCATTTGCTCTATTCTAATCATTGATAATGTATTATTATCTGTAGAACAGGCTTTTATACTTTGCTAATCGTCATAGTTTTCGTTTTTTAAGTGTTAAAATCCCATCCATATACCCGACTTTTGCCATTTGCCTGCAAATCTTGTTCACTTTCGGCCAGCAGAACCGTTTTATCCACATTTATGAGATTTTTTATTGACACTTCGTCGATAATAAGTTCTGGAATTTGTTTTATCTGTTTACAAATGTGTTCTATGTAAATGTTTAACAGACAAGGAAACAGAAGACACCCTTGTCACATTTCACATTTTCCTTCGATAAATTGCGAATAAGTCCTGTCAATATTTTGATAGATTGCTCACAGTATAGGATATCGAGGATTTTTATGTAGTGTGCACAACGTCATTTGAAAGATGTATTTGAGAAT